>CM019151.1:151039205-151521069 GCA_009733165.1 Naja naja | reverse complement strand
ATGTCTGAGTTACAGCATGGTCTTTTGGTCTATGCTTTTAATTGATTGATGGGCCTTTTATTTGTGCATTTATTCTTTTTATTGTATATAGTTTATTATGCATTTTATTTTGAGACACCTTTGGGATTTACCAATGGCAAAAATTATAAACAAACAAACAAGATTTTTGCTTCTTATAAAAGTTTAATTTAAATCCATGGGTTATAACATAAAATTTCTTATTTATACATAGATACATTTATATTTTATTTTTGTAAAAAGATTTGAAAATATGTTTCACATTCACATATCATGACCTGCAATGAATAAAAATAGTATTTTTACAATTTTTCCAAATGTGATAAACTTTGTATATTAATTCTGATAAGCAGTTAATAAGCAACCAAACATTGAGAAACATGGTTTGTTTTAAATTTCTTCCTCTTTCTATCTATTGTTATGAATCTTTGCTTTTGTATTTTACAACTGTTGTGTTAATTATGTGCAACTAAGAAATTCTGCCTGACATCTTTAACATTTCTAGTTCAAAGCACTTTAAAGTCTTGTGTTTAGGCTGCAGAAGGATAACATCTATAATAAAAGAGAATCAACTTGTACAGTGGTGTTCCAAGTAGTTATTTTATAGTTTGAAAGCTGTGTTAACTTTTCTATTAAGCAACTGTTATGTGACTAGACTGAAATGAATTTCTCTTTTTCCGCCACTAATACTCTTTAATCTCTCCATTTTAAAAATGTCTCGTCTGTGGGATTAGACACCCAGGGTGCCTCCATTCTTGTACTGGAATTTTACTTGTAAGAACAAACAACTTTGTGATGGGATGGGTGTGGGGGAGAGGAACAGAAATTTTCATATAAGACCATTCTGAGGAGGGAGGAATCACAAGCAGGAGATGGTCTGAAGAGAAGAGAGAGGAAAAGTTGTCAATAATGGGAGTGAAAGGAAAGTGCACAGTTCTAATCTTGTTCTCACAAGTTGAAAAGATTGCAGTCATTAACAGCAAAAGGTTAAAGAAGGGATAAGGCGACACCCATTCCAGGTGTGCTTCCCCCCCAGTTAATTGATGGTTAAATGTATGTGTTTGTGTTTCCTATATACTTAACTTTTAAACAGTTCTGTCATATGCATTTCTGGTCACAGCAAAACAGCAAAATCCTTCTTATTAAATCACTGCACTACTTGCTAATTCCCCAAAACTATGTTTCAGGGGGCTGAAAATGGAAGGGCATGCTACAATTAGCCTCTCTTTCATTGGTGAAAAGGAAATTATTTATTTATTTATTTATTTATTTATTTATTTATTTATTTGGATTTATATGTCGTCCCATCTCCGAGGGGACTCGGGGTGGCTTACACAAAAACATATATACAATATATAAACTTATTCAAAATTTACCCAATCCAAATAATTATAAAATATTAAATCTTGATATTAAAATCCCCAATCCCACTCAATCCAGGCCAGCCTGTGAAAACAACCAAGTCTTTAGATCACGGCGGAAGGAGCACAGGTCAGGGGCCAGATGTAGCTCCAGGGGTAGCTGGTTCCAAAGGGTGGGCGCCCCCACAGAGAAGGCCCTCCCCCAGGGGACCGCCAACCGACATTGTCTGGCCGACGGCAAACCCAGGAGGGCATGCCTGTGGGAGTGTACTGGGTGATTGGACCTCAATGCTGGTAGGAGGCACTCCTGCAAATTAGGATTCCCAGTGAGTGAATCTTCTGAATTGTACACTGTGTGATACTTATTTTGTTCATATCAGACAGAACAAAGCAATGAGTTTTCTTTAAAAAATATTTTTGCTGTTGTCAAGAATAATTTTATAATTATTGGCAATATTGTTATTCTATCTCTTGAAGCAGATAAGATAGAGACTGGATGCCAGTAAGATTTAAACTAAACATTCCGCACATATGGAGTAGCATTTTCCATAATAATTAGGAAATATGTGAGGTTAGGAAAATAGTAAATAGTACAATAATAAATATCTAGGAAGAGGCTTGAGAGGAATTAGTATCCTTTAGTTTTATAATCTAAATGTTTGTTTCGCTACTCCTAATTTACTTGCAAAACATACACAAACAAAGCAAAGCAAAATCATTTTCATTTGTAATGTATGTTCTGATAAGTAAAAAGTTATTTTCATATTCAACTTATGATGAATTTACTTTGGTATTTTGGATCCTCTATAGCAGGTTGCTATGCCAGACATTTAATAATGTTTATCATCATTTATCATTGTAATTTATTGTATTTATTTATTGTAATTACTTTGGGGTAGTGGTAAATGCACCAGGCCCGAGACCATGAGTTCTAGTCCCACCTTGGGATGAAAGCCATCTTGGACAACCTTGGACCAGTTACTTTGTCTCAGCTCTAGGAAAGAGACAATGGCAAATTATTTCTAAAAAGAATTGCCAAGGAAAACTGCAGGGACTTGTCCAAGCAATGAACCCAGCAAATAAGACACAATTGAGTGAAAGAAAAAAAATCCTAATAATTAAAAAAATGTTACCAACTGACAAGAATCACATTTTTTATCTCAATTGCCTTATCCCACTGATGTCAAAAATGAGTAGGAAAAATGATATTAAAAGAATCTTCATGGACACTGAAATCTTTGTCCCACTGAAATCTATTCCAGATACTTTAAAATGGAGGTCTGGCAGTCTTTCAAAAATGTAGTATACACCTATTTTTTTAAGAGCCAATATAAGCTCTACCAGTGGTATGGAAAACATGACTAAACATCATATGGACACATGCATAAAATCAGGTGTTGTTATTCAAGAGAGAATAGCCATGGAAAGCTCTATAACTAAATAATAAGATATGTGCCTACACTGGTGGGCAGATCTTCTGAGTATATCTGTAACCCACATTATTACGGAAGATGTCACCTCAGGTCCATGGCCAAAATTTTGTCAGAAGAAAAGGAAGAAAATTAGGTCACCCTACTAGATCTTGCATAGAAGACATGCTGCAGGTACCATCTAGGGGCCTACAGTACATCTGATGGTCCAAGGAGATGCGCCTTCTCTGCTATGGTACCCACCCTATGGAACTTATTCTCTCTTGAAATTAGATTGGTTCCATCCCTTTGGGTTTTTGAAAAGTCCCAAGACCTAGTTATACTGCCAGGTCTAGGGTACTGTGGGGGCTGGAGGTCTGTGTCTAAGGCTCCATTGTTGAAAGAACCATTTTTATTCTACCTTTGCCCAGGATTAGTATTTTTGTTTTTATGGTTTTTACTCCTGGAACTTTTAAATTTTTGTTTTATATTGGCTTTTTATTTATTGTTGTGTGTCATCCAGATGGAGAAGATCAATTGATCAATCAATTGATAAATAGCTAAATATGACCTCAATCTACCTCTATCCTATGACCTGAGGATAAAAAACAATGTCATCAGTATATTGCAGGGGGGAAAAAACCAGTATTGTGGCATACACCTGGAAAGTGGATATGTAGAAAAACATTCCTATTAGTAACTGCAGTTTGGTGCCCTTCATAATAGTTTGTGAAACAAAGGTAGTAAGCAAAGATAATGACATCACATTCATGTCAAGGCACCGAGACATTTCTGGGGTAAAGGATTAGCCAGTGACATCACCATTGGCTGGGGGAAGCTCAGTTGGGAACTCCTCATGTTCCCAGCAGGAGCTGGAATGAAGCATGGGAGCTCTCCCTGCCCTATGACAGCAAATGGCTCTCAAATGCAAGTTTGCTGCTTGTCAAGCCAGCCTCCTAACCATGCAAACCACTGTGCTCCATAGCAAAGACAATGGTAATAAGCAACAAAAGCAAGAGAACAAACTTTTAAACAGTCCAAGAAATGGATAGTAGAAGAAAGAATAAAATATATTTCCCAGTGTATCAAATATTTTCATTTATTTCATTATCCACATACACATTCACCAATACAAATAGACATAGAAAACCTCTGTGCATTTAGAAAACACTGAAGTAATGACTGCTATTGCATCAATAAAAGTTTTTAACATATATTTTAAAATTAAGAAAAGCTGAAACAGAATTTTGGACTTACAGTATATCTAATTCTCTACTCTTCTGAAATATACTATTTTTAGGTAAACAAAACTTAAATTTCTGAAACATTATTTGTAAGTGAGGCACATGTTAGAGAATTACATTTTAATAATGTAGATATACTTTATCTATTTTATACAAGGAATAAGTTATCCAGAGTAAATCTTCAAGCCCCCAATTGATTGTCAGCATACTGCAAGCATATATTTTAGGTGGTGAGTCAAAAGCTGCTTTGATTAACATTTTTTCTTGTATAGATTAAAGGTATTTCTTTAGCGTAGTTTGGAAGCCTGCAGGTATAAGGGCATGATTTACATAATCTTCTCAATTTTGATGTGGAAAAATCTACTATTAGATAAAAACCTCTATATAGATTGCTTGTACTGAATGTTACATTATATTTGTGTTGGAAGAATGAGATAACCTTGCTTTTGTGCTGATCCCAAAGTTTAGGATTTAAAGCCAATAAAAGAATAGAGTCAGTATATCAATTTATTTATCCTGAAGAAAAGACCACCAAAGCTGCTTTCATGCCCCAGCATTAACAAAGATTTCAGTTTCAAAATTAAAGAAAGCTTTCAGGGTTTTTTTCCCTTCTAAATGATTTGGGGTTAATTTGGAAACACCCACCCAACATATCTTTTGAGTATAACTCCAAGGAGTCCAAATGATCAAAACCTGGCTGAATAGAAAATGGAATCTATCTAACTGACACTGTGTTGAATTCAAATACCATCCAATCTAATGCTTTGAGTTCCTACTAGATTCAACACATGGGAAATTACTATTCTAAACCTGGACTCAATTACCTTGTATTGTAGCTTATTTTCTAATCTTGTTGTGGAGTAACACAGAATCACTTCTGACTGTTTCTTTGTCATTTTAAGGTTCTTGGTCTGATGTATTTCTTTGTTCTATAGGCAGAACTTGCAAAAAGCTGACCAGAAGTGGTCTCAGCTACAGCAAAAGAGAAAAATGGCTGATTTGAAATATCCCCAGTCAGTATATATATATCAGTCAAGGACCTTGGAATACTCATCTCTAATGATCTAAGTGCTAGAGCCCACTGTAACTACATAGCCAAAAAAGGCATTAAGAGTTGTTAACCTAATCCTACGTAGCTCTTTCTCTGGTAATATCACACTACTAACTAGAGCATACAAAACATTTGCCAGACCAATACTCGAATACAGCTCATCAGTCTGGAACCCATATCACATATCTGATATTAACACAGTTGAGAAAGTCCAGAAATATTTCACAAGAAGCGTTCTACACTCCTCTACTTGTTGCAGAATACCTTATGCCACTAGACTTGAAATTCTAGACCTAGAAAACCAAGAACTACTCCGTCTTTGGTCCGATCTAAGTACAGTATATAAAATCATACATTGCAATGTCCTATCGGTCAATGAATACTTCAGCTTCAACCATAACAATACAAGAGCACACAATAGATACAAACTCAAGGTTAACTGCACCAATCTTGATTGCATGAAATACAACAGACCACTGAGTCCACTGAGGTGGTAGGGGCAGGTCTTAGTCCGGTTGTCTGGGATGAGTTTGTTCCTGTTGGCCCTGATGATGTGGACGAGGCTCTGGGAGCAGTGAATGCCACCACCTGTTTACTGGACCCATGTCCCTCCTGGGTTGTTTCAGCAGGCCGGGAGATGACATGTGGCTGGCTCCAGGAGATTATAAACACTTCTTTGGGTGAGAGGTGTGTTCCGCATGCCTTGAAAGAGGCTGTGGTTAGGCCCCTCCTCAAGAAGCCTTCCCTGGACCCGGCTGTGTTAAATAACTTTTGTCCTGTCTCCAACCTTCCCTTTTTGGGGAAGGTTGTTGAGAAGGTTGTTGAGAAGGTTGCGCTCCAGCTCCTTTGGGCCTTGAATGAAGCGGATTATCTGGATCCCTTGCAGTCTGGGTTCAGGCCCGGGTACAGCACTGAGACGGCTTTGATCGCACTAGTGGATGATCTCTGGCGGGCCCGGGATGGGGGGTCTTCCTCCATTCTGGTGCTTCTTGACCTCTCAGCGCTTTCAATACCATCAATCATGGTATCCTTCTGAGTCAGCTCAGGGGGTTGGGAGTGGGAGGCACTGTATTACAGTGGTTCTCCTCCTACCTGTCTGACTGGACTCAGTCGGTGCTGGTGGGGGGGCAGAGATCGAGCCCTAGGGCCCTGCCATGTGGAGTTCCTCAGGGTTCCATCCTCTCCCCCCTCCTGTTTAATATCTACATGAAATCGCTGGGTGAGATCATCCGTCGACACGAGGTCGGGTATCACCAGTATGCTGATGATACCCAGTTGTACATCTCAGTCCCCGGTCAATCTAGTGAGGCCATGGAGGTGATGTCCTGGTACCTGGAGGATGTGAGGATCTGGATGGGGACTAATCAGCTCAGGCTCAACCCTGACAAGACTAAGTGGCTATGGGTCTTGCCCCCTCGATTATCCAACTTTGGTACTGGGGGGGAGAGAAATTGCTCTTCTCAGAACGAGTTCACAACTTGGGTGTCCTTCTGGATCCACAACTACAATTTGACCACCATCTTATGGCTGTGACCAGAGGGGCCTTTGCACAGGTTCGCCTGTTGCGCCAGTTGTGACCCTTCATGGACCGGGGGGCTCTACACATGGTTGCTCATGCCCTTATCACCTCTTGATTGGTTTACTGCAATGCGCTCTACATGGGGCTGCCCTTGAAGAGCACTCAGAGACTTCAGCTGGTGCAGAATGCGGCCGTGCGAGTGATCATGGGTGCATCTAGGTGTGCCCATATAACATCTATCCTCCGCGAGCAGCATTGGTTACCGGTGGTCTTCCAGGTGCAATTCAAGGTGCTAGTGACAACTTTTAAAGCCCTTCATGGCTTAGGAGTGGGATACCTACGAGACCACCTACTGCTACCTTAAGCTTCCCAGCGCCTGGTTAGATCTCACAGGGAGGGCTTGCTCCAGATACCGTCAGCCAGGCAATGTTGGCTGGTGGGTCCACGGGCTAGGGCCTTCTCTGTAGTGGCACCGTCCCTTTGGAATATGCTCCCAGTGGAGATTAGAACCATCCCAAATCTACTTGCCTTCCGCAAAGCCGTTAAGACCTGGCTTTGTCGGGGGGCATGGCATTGAGACCTTGTCCTTTCCCTGTGTACATTTGGACTGATATGAATTTTTGTTTTTTACATTGTATAGAAATTGTTTTTATCTTTTTGTACACTGCCTCGAGTTCCCCATTGGGGGAAGTGAGGCAGGATATAAATTTAATAAATAAATAAATAAATAAATAAATAAATAAACTTCAGCAACAGAGTGGTCAATGTCTGGAATACTCTACCTGACTCTGTGGTTTCTTCCCCAAACCCCAAAAACTTTAACCTTAAACTTTCTGCTACTGACCTCACCCCTTTCCTAAGAGGTCTGTAGGGGGCATGCATAAGTGCACCTACGTGCCTACCATCGCTGACCTATTATTTCTTTTATTGTTTCTTTTATTTTTCTTATATGTATTCATTTCATGTATTCATAACTATGTTTACCCTTATACTTATTATCTTGTAAGCGATTGACAAATCAAATAAATCAAATAAATAAATCTCCCACTTATTAAAAACTCTGATAGTCATCAGATAATTATGTCACTATTGCAGAAGAAACTTTAGAAATATTTGGCCAAGTGTAAAAGTTCTTTTGCTGATAAAGTTGTACATAAGTTCATAACATCACCAGGAAGTAAAAAAGAAAGACTGTTGATTCAAAGCCATGCTACTTCAGCTGAATGTCAGTGTCTATATTAGTGCTTATGACTATGTTAGTCATTACACTACAGCAGATTTTTTTTGTTCATTTGAATTTGCTGTATGGATTGTTAATTAAGTGATTTGCTGAAAGCAAAGGTGATCCACGGACATTTTGAGGACCAATTTATTTCTATTGGTCTTTCTTCTTAATTGAACTATCATAAGATTCTGTGACATTACATTCAGTTTGAGTTAATTGTTTACAATTTCCTGTTTTATTTATATTTAACAGTGAGGTGATTAATAATTTATTAATGATTCCTTGATAGTAGAAGAGAGACAAAGATAGAGACTTACAACAGTCCCCAAGACATGTAGCATTCATATACTATTTTCTAAATATTCATAATCAGTAAGTGGTTAAGCCTTCCAATATGTATATTACTTTCTCCAAATATTTCCCAATGCCCTTATTTTTAGTATCAATCATTCATCACAAACTTCTGTTCTCTGTCCCAAAGGAATAAGAATATACAATTAAAATGTGCATTCCTCTTAAGTTATATCTTTATTCATTCCCACCTTTTTCTATCTATTTATCCTGTGTGAACTTTAGACTAATATTCCTTGGAAATTGTTAGATGTTTACATAGTCACCTCTGATTGGTTGGTCCGTGGCAGTGGGAAATTAAAGAGCCATCCCTGGATGTAGCCGGCAACAGCTCTGCTGTAAAAGGAGCTCCTATGGCTGCTTTTCTTTGTTCTGAACGATGCAATAAAGGAGTTAAGCAATCGGAGTCTCCCGCGTATCTCTCACCCACAACTTAACACTGGCAATGAAGGTGGGATTCTGAGAGAAGCGGGACCATGCACATGTGGCTAACTGACTGGACAAAGAACTCAAAATGGCTGGAAACAATACACCACCCACATCATTCGACCCGACGACTGAGGACTGGGAATCCTACATCGATCAATTCCAGATGTTCCTGGAAAGTAGTGACCTGATGAATATTATGGAACAGAGGAAATGAGCCATTTTCCTCATGCATTGTGGCCCCGCCATTTTCAAAATGGCTAAAGCTCTCACAGCCCCCAGGGATGTAAAAATGATGGCATGGCCAGATTTATAGAGAATCCTGAGGGTCCATTACACACCACCGGTATCCAGTCTGATCGAGAGACATGAGTTCTACCGGAGAGACCAGAAGGATGGACAGATCATCAACAATTTTGTTGCAAGCCTGAGGGACCTTGCCAGGGCATGCAAATTCCTGAATGTGGATGGGGCAATGAGGTATCGCATAGTCCTCGGACTCAAGGACCTGACACTACAGAACCATCTCCTAACCAAGCCTAAAATAACTTTAAAGGAGGCTGTTGAAGGAGCATCAGCAGCAGAAGCATCCCAGAAGTCCGCTGCAGCCATGAGGAGGATGAATAAGACTCCACAGCCCCCCCAGAAGGGCACTGCCACCATTCACCATGAGGACCTCGAATCTGGGTTGGGATTGACCAGCAACGAGGAGGTGAACCAACTACACACCGAAAGGCACCAGAAAAGCAGAGAAAAAAGCGGAAGGTATTTTGGTGTGCGGGCTGTGATGGAAATCATCTCCAATCGGAATGCTGGTTCAGAGATGCAGTCTGCCAACAATGCAAGTGGAGAGGACATATCATGAGGGTATGCCGAGCATTCAAGCCAAATAGCAGGAGGCATACCTCCAAAGAACCAAGAAAATCATCCCGAGAACCGCCGAAGCCAATTCAGCCAAAATTGATGGAGAAACGAATCAACCAAAATGAGGAGCAAAACACACCAGACCATGATGGTGGGTCACTCCAGCACATCAAATGCCAAGAAGGTCCATGGTCAAGTCAAAATAGAAGGTAAACAATGCCAGATGGAAGTGGATTCTGGATCTCTTCTATCGATGGTGTTGTAGGACACCATCAAAAGTCTAATTCCCAACCTGACAAAAGGCCACCTGAGAAAACAAAGAATAATCCTAAAGGACTATCAAGGGAACACGATTCCCATTATTGGAATAGGCGAATTCCAAGTGACTTTCTGGAACTATTCTGGAATCCTTCCAGTAACCATGGTAGACTGGGACTGGCCAAGGCTGCTGGGAGTCAAGTGGCTCAAGCCGTTGGGGATCGATTTCAGCGGAATCCACAGCATCACAGAAAGCGATTGGGAGGATAACCTGATGGAGGAATTCTGAGAAGTTTTCGATGGAAAATTGGGCAAGTACTTGGGGTCCCCTATTTCTTTTGACCTAGACCCAAACATAGCCCCAATAAGACTAAAAGCAAGACGAGTTCCATTCGCACTTAAACCAAAAATAGATGAGCAGTTAGACAAGCTCATTTTCCAAGGAATCCTAGAACCAATAGACCATGCAAAATAGAAAAACCCCATTGTCAGATGGATCTTTGCGCATCTGTGCTAACTACCGGGCAACCCTTAACCGTGTCCTACAACAGAGTGCGTACCCTGTCCCAGTAGTGCAACACTTTTTACACTCCCTGTGGCGGGGGAAGATCTTCACAAAACTTGATCTTGCACAAGCTTACCACCAATTACTGGTAGACAGCTGAAACTGTGGAAGCATGAAAAATCATAACACACAGAGGAGCTTTCAAGTGTAACCGCCTACAATTTGGGGTTAGCATTGCCCCAGGGCTATTCCAGAGCCTCATGGACCGGTTATTGCATGGAATAAAAGGTGTGGTGACTTACTTTGATGATGTCCTCATATCAGCCGAGGACAAAGAACAACTGCAAGGACATTTAAGGGAAGTCCTAAGCTAGTTCAAAGAAGTGGGGCTAAAAGTAAAAAAGGAAAAATGCCAGCTAGCAGCCAACAAGGTAGAATTCCTAGGCTATTTAACAGACAGTGAAGGGATCCACCCTATGGACAGTAAAATTAAAGCAATTAAAGAAGCCCCAAAGCCAACAACCAAAACAGACTTGCAAGCCTTCCTTGGTCTCATTAACTTTTACCATATATTCTTACCACAGAAGGCAACAGTGGCAGAGCCACTACACAGACTCCTTGACAAGAAAGCAGCCTGGGTTTGGGGTAAAAGCAGCAGCATTCCAAGAGATAAAAAGCATAATTACATAAGACCGCGTACTAATCCAGTACAACAAGACTTTACCATTAATATTAACTTGCAACGCATCACCCTTCAGGGTCAGCATGATCATCAGCACATCTTACCAAACAGAAAAGAAGCCCCAGTAGCCTTCTACTCAAAGACATTATCCAAACCGGAATGGAATTATAGCCAACTAGACAAAGAAGCATTAGTGGCAGTCACTGGAATCAAGCGATTCCACGAATACATATGGAAGAAAGTTTACACTAGTCACAGACCATAAACTACTTTTGGGAATCATTGCAGGGGACAGAGCCACACAGAACATTTTGTCCCCCAGAATGACATGTTGGATAGAATTCCTGGCTGCCTACGATTACAAATTAATCTACAGGCCAGGAAGAGACATTGACCATACAGACACACTTAGTCGATGCCCCCTACCCATCCAGGATGAGGATCCAGCACCAGCGACAACCACCCTCCTGATAGAGACATTTCAATGAACAGTAACCAATATCACAAGAGCAACAGCTACAGACAGAACTCTGGCACAAGTTTTGAACTGGTTGGGAAGAGGGTGGCCCGAGAGGGAAAAAGCTGATGAAACTAAACAATTCAGGAACAGACAAACGGAACTATCAATGCTGAAAGGGTGCGTACTGTGGGGGGGATCGAGTAATAATTCTGGACAGTTTAAGGGATGATATAATGGAAATGTTGCATGAAGGGCATCCGGGGATAGTTAAAAGGAAATCACTAGCAAGGAGCTATGTGTGGTGGCCAGGGATGGATAAAGAAATAGAGGCATGGGTTTCTGCCTGCCAGGTTTTCCAGGAAAACCAACCAGCACCCCCCACAGCATCCAACCATGAATGGGAAACACCAAGGGGACCATGGTCAAGGGTACATATTGATTTCGTGGGGCCAGGAAAGGGACACACATTTTTTATCATAGTGAATGCATATTCTAAATGGCTGGAAGTCAGCATCATGCAGTCCACAACAACAGAAGCAGTCATTAGAAATCTAATGCCACACATGGCCTGCCAGACATACTTGTGTCCAACAATGGACCCCAATTCATGGCCACAGATTTTGAGGGTTTTCTAGTGCAGAACAGGATACGGCATGCCCTATCGGCACCTGGACATCCGTTGATGAATGGACAAGCAGAATGCATGGTCCGATACACAAAAGAGACCCCCCAGAAACTGGGGCCAGGGGACATGCAACAAAAATAGATAAATTATTAAGCATACAGCACATAACACCCAGCGCAACAACAAATAAAAGCCCTAGCGATCTACTCATGGGAAGAAAGCTGAGATCGCCTTTAGACAGATTACACCCCACATACAATCCAGACAGACCACTAGATTCATTCAGCAAATGCTGGACATTCAAAACAGGTGATCCAGTTTACGCAAAAAATCTAACAGGGGAACCTCTATGGGTACTGGTGAAGGTGGCCCAAGTAACTGGGACCCTGTTCTTACAGGGTCGACACAACAGATGGCCGATGCTGGAGAAGACACATAGATCAATTAAGAACCTAAGGTGAAAGGGGAAACATGGACATAAATAGAGAGGAAGGGAAAACCTTCGCACAGACGCAATACACCCAGAGAGGAAGGGGAGACCCCGTCCAAACAAGAAATAACACAGAACAGGCTCTAGCAGCTAGCAATATACAATCTTAGCAGCTAAGAACAACATTGAAAACACTGAACAGAATTAGCAGACACTTACTGGACACACAAAGGCAGGAACAGGCCTGGAGAGATACCGAAAGGGCAGCATCTAGTGGAGGTACAATGGCCGCACTCATGAGAAGGTTCCAGGAGTTTCCAATGGAAGGGGCAGGAGAAGCAATAAGTCCATCCGAACAACTCAAAGACCAGCCAATGACTGAACTGCGCAGGTCCAGTCTCACCCATAAGAGTCCCGCCTACCTTCATGACTACATGTGCTAGGTGGGACAGGATTGGGTGGACTGGACCAGATGGGGAGGGGTGCTAGATATTTATATAGTAACCTCTGATTGGTTGGTCTATGGCTGTGGGAATTTAAAGAGCTGTCACTGGATGTAGCTGGCAACAGCTCTCCTGTAAAAGGAAACTGCCATGGCTGCTTTTCTTTGTTCTGAACAATGCAATAAAGGAGTTAAGCAATCGGAGTCTCCTGTGTATCTCTCACCCACAACTTAACAGAAATAATAATAGCAAATATCACTTCTCTTTTCCATACTATCAGATCTTGAAAGCTAGAGTAAAATGTAGTTATATTTGTCATTTTCATCTTTCTTAAATGTTAGTTTGATTATTTATATCCGGCCTTTTTCCCCTATGGGACTTCTTCTTCTTTCTTTTTCTTTATAAAAATCTGGGGACATAGACTCTGGAATAACATGGGAAGCAGTGAAGAGTTTAGTTGGCAGGAGGAGGAAATTAAAGCATGATTGCATTCCTGTCTAATTTTCAACCATTAAAATTGTCTATCATGAATTATAATGATGAATAATAATGAAGCTTTAATCCATCAAAAATAATTAAAATGTAACCCAGTATATTATTATTCCCACTATTTACTTCAGGGAGAAGTTTATTGATTGATAATGGAGTTCTATCAGAAAGCAATTTCTAGTTGACTAACACACATACCTGCATGCACACCAGAGATGGCATTCAGCAGGTTTTGACAGTTCTGGGAACTGGTAATGGAAATTTTGAGATTGTTCGAAGAACCGGCAAATAGCACCTCTGACTGGCCCGACTCCCATTTATTTTCTGCCTCCTGAGTCCCAGCTGATCGGATGGGTCTTCTTTTGTTTCCCTACACAGGAGAACAGAGCTGGAAAGTGGGGTGGGGAGGGAATGGCATTTTGCAGTAACCTTCCCCCAGGAGTGGGGAAGGAATGGGGATTTTGCAGTAACCTTCCCCCAGGAGTGGGAAGGGAATGGAGATTTTACAGTATCCTTCCCCTACCATGCCCACCAAGCCATACCCACCAAGCTGTGCCCACCAGGCCGTGCCCACAGAACCAGTAGTAAAAAGATTTGAATCCACCACTGATGCACATGCACACAAATGTGCACATACACACACACACAAAAACACATACTAATATTTTCTCAGGATAATTGCTAATTTAAAACTGACTAACTTGGCCTATTTCACATATTGTATGAGTTATACCATTTGTGATAAAGTTGTAGCAGTAGATTCTTCATGTGATGCATAATATAAAGCACAAAGATGTTAAAGAAGTTTGAGCACAAGATGGTCCCTCATCAACAATTTATCAGGGTTTCAGGACAAAAGGCTAGTGTGTGGGAGGCTGAATGTTACAACTCAATGTGCTATGCAAATCAGAACATGATTAATTGAACTTCCATCTTGAGCTTACTACTTTCTGACAGTGGAGTTGCTAAACTCTGCATTTTGTGAGAATTATGAATACAGCTTATGTGGAAAGAAGTAGTGTTTGTACACCTGAAAAAAAATAATGACAAAAAATTATCAATGAATCATTATACAGTGATACTGTATTAGATGCAGTGGATTAAAGTCCAGATTGCTAGGAGGGAAGGGCTGTATTGTAGCAGCAAAAAGACATCAAAGCTTGGATAGATGGGAGAAAAATATAAAATAGTGGTTGCTTTAGTTTGGCAAGATTTCAATCTGGAGGTGAGGAACAATAAAGGAAACTGCTCCGAAGTAACTCTATATATGCAGGTCTTGGCGTGTTTGGGTCTTTTCCCATGTAAGATTGAGAGTATCTTGGCGACGTTTCAACGAGGTCCCACTCGCCATCTTCAGGCTGGTGCTTTCGGCTTCGTGCTTGTGTGAGCAAAGATCAGAGCTGCTGTCTCTCTATAAATACTGGTGGGGAGGTGTGGTTTATTTATAGAGAGACAGCAGTTCCGATCACACTTTGCTCGCACAAGCACGAAGCTGAAAGCACCAGCCTGAAGATGGCGAGTGGGACCTCATTGAAACGTCACCAAGATACTCTCAATCTTACACGGGAAAAGACCAGAACACACCAAGACCTGCATACCTGTACCCATGAAAAATCTATGAAAAGATAGATAGATAGATAGATAGATAGATAGATAGATAGGTAGATAGATAGATAGATATACATACATATATACATACACATACATGCATGCATACATACATACATACATACATATATATATATATATACACACGGACACACGCACACACACATATGTATATATATTAGCAATGCTTTATATTTTAGTAAAAACCAAGGAGTGATTACATATTTTTTATTTAATAAAACCTGGAGTTTTTTTGTATTTTTCAGCCACATCTTTTTTTTTGTTGAATAGAAAAACATTTTTTATTTATTTTCCAAGGAGATAATAAATAATAATAGTTAATAATAAAATAATAAAAAAGATGCTATGTGGTATATTTGCACCTGTTTAGATGTGAGATAGTTAAAGGTGGAATAGTGGTGGAAGCTATGTCTATCACTGCAACATTGTTTACAAAATTGCTTTTCTTCTTCCTACACTTCAGTTAAATCTCAGTGGCTTGCATTTATTACAATGGTAAAAAGAAGCTTAAAAAAGTAACGAAAAGAGTCTTTGGGCAAATACTTTCAGAAAATTAGCTACAACATTTTAATTCCGAATTAAGGAATCACAATATATCCTGCATGTATGATTTACAATGTACTAGGCATTGGTGCATTCATGAGCATTATCCCAAAAGACAGTTGTAGTTGTAAGAATGTAGGTATACATTCTTATTCCCTCCACTCCTGTTTCCACATCTATAGTTATGGTAACTTGACAATTGCAGCATATCTGAGTTCAGCTTATCTCACAGGATTACTGTTCTCATATACACTTAAGCTCCATGCAAAAATAAGGCAGTGGGGTGGGATGTGGAGATATTATAATAATTAAATCCATATGGTGAAAGAAATTATCCATATCATTAATATATCCCAAATTAGCTGTGATTCACAAACTGCTTAGCCTGCACTTCTACACTAAAGAGTATTGTAATAGTGATTTCAATGACAGTGTTTCAGATATACTCATTCCCTTAAGTTTCTGGATCATAGCTGACAACCAGAAGTCCTCCCATCAAATTGTTTTCCATGGTCTGCTTCATTGTAGATTTATTTGGATTTGTTCCTATTTTAATGCTGTATCTCAAGGTGGATTTATGCTACAGAATGCATGTCTGCCTATAAAATTGCAGGTGTTTTCATCAGGCAACAAGATGGTATCAAGGAGACTGTCCTTGTATACGTTGATGACATTTTGTACATCAGCAAATCAGAGGAGAGGAGTAAATCCTTCTCTGATCAGGTAAGTAGAAAGTTTGCACTGAAGCCTCTAGGCCAGATTGACAAATTTCTGGGGGTTCAGTTCACAAAAACTGAAAAAGGATTTGAGCTTTCTCAGTGGGATAAAATCTTAGATTTGATTGACAGGTGCAACATGGCAGAGGCCAAGCCCTGTGACACTCCAATGCAAACAGATTTCCCAAGAAACATGTATAGTGATAGTGAGGATTTTGTACACAAATCTATGTACAAATCCGTATTGGGCTCACTCTTGTATATAGCAGGTTGGACTAGGCCTGACATCAGCCTATCTATAAACATACTATCTAGGCATTCTGAAAATCCCAAACAAATACATTGGACTGGTATCAAGAGGGTTCTTAGATACCTTAAGGGCACAACAAATCTCTCACTCTTACTTGAGCCTTACGTTTCGGAAATTCCTCAACTCTACACCTACTCTGATGCTGATTGGGCAGGTGATACCAAATCGAGGAAGAGTACTTCAGGTTATATTGTATATCTTAATAACTGTCCAGTACATTGGTACTCAGGTAAGCAAAAGTTAATTGCCACCTCAACAGCTGAGGCTGAGTACACATGCCTGTCTAAAGTCTCCAACAACCTAGTATGGTTCGATGAACTCTTGAAGAGTTTATGGGGAGAACCAGAATACCCTATAATTACCCATGAGGATAATCTTGCAGCAATTGAAATTTCAAAAGCTGAAGCCGTAGGCCACAGATCACGGCACATAGACATAAAATATAAGCATGTTAGACAGTTGTCTAAAACAGGTTTCATAAAGACAATATATAGCCCAATATATATGTGTGTAAAAATTCTGTAAATGCATAGAGAAGGGGATTGTCAGAAAGTAGAACTTTCTGGAGTTACTATGCAGTTTACAAATTAGTGGAGTTTGATGAGGTGATCAAACCCACCAATGACAAGGTGGCATTCAGCACCTCACTGTGATACTGCAGGACACGCCCCTAAGTATAAAAGGGCTGTCAACTGTCATTTTTCTAGGAGACAGAGAAATAAGAGAAAGAAAGGAGAAAGAAAATGGGGAGATTCTTGGAGATACTGAGAAGATCCAAGACTCTGAGGAGATATTAGGATCTGACAGACTGAGGTCTGTGTATGAGAAGATATAGCAAAGAGATCTGAGAGAAGATCTATAACCTAAAGAGAAAGGGACTTTCTAGAGAGGTTAGCTATATCTAAGAAGAGATTATGAGAGGAAGAACTGAGAATCTCTCACAGTAACTTCTAGTTCCTTGAAGGACTGTTTAAAAGGAACGAAAGAAGAAAAGACTCTGTAGATATTTAAGAATAATATATTTATTGATTGTTTCTGTTATAAATAAATCTGTTTTGATCTGACACAACTTGGCATTGCAATTTATTGAATGACTCTGTGAAATAGATATAGGTTTAAAGATCAAAACTCAATTAATATTATTTAACAAATAGCTTATAAATGCAAATAGAAGATGTGAAGTTTCTCAATAGGACAGGGATGAATGAAACTGTAGCAAATAACAAAGATGGAAAGGTCCCAAAGATGCTTTTTTAAAGAGGCAATTGGACTGGCAACATAACCTGGGTGACTGAGAACACCCATAGACAAAGATAGAAAGAACTTTACTGGACAAAGGGAGGACAAAGAGATAACATTTGGAAGTGGTCCAGGCAGATGCATTCCTAGATCACCGAACTATAAGGATGATTATAAGGAGTAAATACAGTCCAATGAGACTTGTTATAGATAATCTCAACAAAAATATCCTTCCTGTAGAATTAATTTCCTGGTCTGGTCTACTTAGTGGAGTTGACCAAAACGACTAAATGCTTTTAACAGCCAAGGAAAATTGTTTTTCTGTACTTGCATCATAACAATCTATACAAGCTTATTTGACCATGTGCTTAAGACTTGCCCATGGAAATGTTATCAAACATCAACAGAAAATCTGTTCTGACATTGATCCCCATAATTGTAGATCACATATTCACAATATAGCACAAACAATTAAATGATTTAAAGTTGGTGTAATAATTTTAGTGATGCCAAAAGATAATATCATGTGTAAATATGGCCCAAGAAAGTCATTGTAAGCATATAATTGAGGAAAGATTTGAATTAGATATATTCATAGCACATACTATTTATTACCTGTTAAAACCTACTCCATCTCTTATAGTCATTACCATATTAGGAAAATATGGTCATATATTCAAGCATATGAACTGGGACCCACAAATTTTGTCTAGAAATTGTAATAAGCCTATTATATTTTGATTGTCTCTGTTAATAACAATTATCTTAGTCTTCTATGTTGGGATTATTTTTCTCAGTATCAAACTATGTAGGCTGAGGGAAGGAAGAATTGTTAATGAAAATTGAAGAGAGCAATTAATTAAACAAATTATAGCTGCATGCTACAGGACAAGCTTAATATATGAATTTAACATAGGCCCATGGAATATATAACTAGTGAAAAATAGCTTCCCAAATTAAGGTGTGTCTGTGTGTGTGTGTGTGTGTGTGTGTGTGTGTGTGTGTGTGTGTGTGAATGGCTGGATAATGTAATGGTTGGAACGCCTCCTTTGATTCAGGAGACTAGGGTTCAAATTCTAGCTGATACCTATTTTACCTCACCTTCTCTACTTTATTTTACCAGTAGGGTTCTTGGGCTGAAAAACTCCTAATGTTTTATTTGCCTACCTCAAAATATGAGTTACATGAACTAGAATAGTCATGCTGATTTGGACATCACCTGGATTATCAAGGTCCATGTCAGACATTAAAGAACCGAGACAATCTAACTATAAGTGTGCTATTGGAACAAATCATTCCTGAATGACACAAAAGATCCTGGAACTGATGGATTCTACTACAACAGTAGACTTAATGAGAGGGGATAAGCTGGAAGAGTAGCACCAAGAGATTCCAGGAACAATATCAGAATTCTCTGTTCAGAAGAGTACAGTGCTAGGAACAGCTAAGAGTCTGTGCAGAACTCTCACACTGCTAGGCCTCTGGTAGAGGAACTATGATTGAAGAAGACACAGATCACCCATAAAGGTGAGCAGGGAATATTGTAACACCCAATTTCACTTTTCACACTTAGTTTTAGCATATATGTGTGTGTGTGTGTGTGTGTGTTGTGTATGTGAACTTGATCTCATTTTCAATTCTGTTGTTTAGCTCCCAATCTATTGTTCTGGCTGCCTTTTCACTGTAATCATTAATTTTAATTTGTCAAATCCTTAGGCAGATACCTGCTAAACATTTTAATAAAGTGAAATGAACTTAGATGGCAACAAAGTAAATAATATTTGAAAAAAGCATCAATTATTTTAATAATTAATTCTTTGGATGAAAGACCCTATGGTGCAGAAAATGACATATTTGAATCAAGCTCGGGGAAATTTTTTAGACCTAATATAAATAAACAAATTAAGGGATGACTCGTGGTGAGATGAGCAACCCATCCAAACTGCTCAATGAGAACAAAAAATGCAAGTAGGTAATTGTGGTTTATGTTTTAGATGGGTCCCAAGGTGAAAGAGAGGCAGGACAGCAAGCTAGTGATCAGCATCTTTTATTAAAGTATCAGAAAAGAACTGCCGCTCACATGTGGCTGGCTCTGGCTTTTATTGCCGGCACTGTCCAAAGCTTCAGCCATTGACAGGACTTTATTTTCCCGCCGGTGGCTGAGCCAATGAATGGAGTGTCTCAGTTGACTCCATTCCTTGGCCATATATGGTCATATAGAACAGCTTAGATACTAATTTCAAAGCAACCTCGCTTCTTTTTATTCCCACAATGACACCGTGACTAAGAGAATAAGAGGTCCAAGGTTATCAGAAAACTTAATTCTCAGCCTCGCTGATCCTTAACTAATACTTTAACCATGAAATATATTGGTCACTAAAAGAAAGACCTAAAAATTAGGGCAAAGGAAAATAATGCAGTTTTGGAGAAATGAAATCTTGAGCTTTTATCAGCAATACTTACTGCTTACTTCTATTTGAAAAATTATATGTCCCAATAACTATGTGACTGGATTATCAAATAAAACCTTTGTAAGCCCTATGATAAGCATTCATTATTAGATTCAGAAAAAGTTGTTACTATTGTACAACTCTTTGAGAGGTTAAACAGATTTGTTTATTTAAGAGGATTTATCACAAATTTATCAATCGATTATCTAAGCTATGCTATTTCTTATATCTTAAAGAAATAAATTCAGACAGACACAGACAGATATATGTCATCAATTCTAAATTCTGTTTTTGAAGAATTTTTGCTCATTAAATATTCCTTTGTGTAAAATTTAATTTGCACCATTAATGAAACAGATGAGATTTTCTCTTCATACATACAGTAAATCACAATTACATATCAACTGCTCTCTTTTAACAGAAAAATAATGCTGAAGGTGAAACAAATAGACGCTTGGCTTATACTTCTGGGTAGTTTTCTTTTATAAAACATTTGGATCAAAATCTCTTTGTCTAGCTTTCTTTAGTTTCACCAATTCTTATTTTGAATGTTTTATATAGTTGCTCTTCATTCGCTGAATGAGACAAACTGCTCATTCCTGAAAGATAGTTGTATATGTCTTGTATATCAAAATCAAACAAAATTCTTTCACAGTAATAAATGTGCTTGCCTTTAATGTTCCACTAATATTGCAGAACTTTATGGAACATTTTTAAAAGTCGCAAAGTTTGCTTTTTGTTTTAAAACAGGACTCAAGTTTTTTTTTAATCTCTTGCAGAAATGAATAGGTTTGTGGTATGTAATTTACATTTGGCAAAACATTACAAATGTTTCTGCTTATATTTATTGTTAATTTTAAAATATTTTAAAATTGTATTTTTAAGTTTAGCATGTACTTTGATTATTTTTTATCTATCTTATACAAATAAATAATACAGGAAGCACATACTTATCTATTTATAGATATTTAGATTATAATTATTTTTCAAAATAATTTTGTTCAGAACATTTTATAAGAACTAAACAAAGCAAATAAGCATAAAGCAAATATACATTGAAGTCAAACTGACTGGGAATTAAAGTGCAAGCCTATAAAAGGTATAAAATAAGGTAAGAGAACACCTTATGCTGCTTGAAATTCTTGGTTTGGATAGTTTAGAACAGGGGTGTCAAACTTGATTTCATTGAGGGCTGCATGAGGATTGTGTTTGACCTCAGGGGGTCTGGTAGGCATGGCCGAGGTAGGCAAGCTCTGTTTTTGCTGGCAGAGAGCTGCAGAGGGCTGTTGCAGCCAAAAACAGAGCTTGGGAGGAGCACACACAGTCTTTCAGAGCTCTGTTTTTGCTGGCAGAAGCACCACGGATAGCTCTGCAGGCTAGATCTAAGCACCTTGAGTTTGACACCCCTGGTTTAGAACTACAAAGCTTGTAATCATTCTTAGGTATTGCATACAAAATTGTACATAGTAATACAACATGCAGATGACTTTTTAAAGCTTTAATTGTAATGTAACACAGGCGAAAAATAATTTTAAAGTTAATGTAAACTGCTCTAAGCTCGATCATAAAAAATTGATTTTTGTAACAGAAATGTCAAAATCTGGAATATCTTATCTGATTTGATTGTCTCAGCCATCAACTTTCACAGTTTTAATTCTAATTTAACTTCTGTGGACCTCACTCATATTTAAGAGGTCCCTAAGGGGGCATGCATAAGTGTGCTGGCGTGTCTATTATCCCTGTCACATTTTGATTTTCTTGTTTTCTTTGTTTGAATTTGTAATTTTTGTTTGATAAATAAAAATAAATAAAATAAAAACAAATAAAATGGTTTTCTCTTGGCACAGGAAAATTAATAAACATTGTGCCAGGTAGAGTTTGTTTAGTGACAGTGTTCACTATTACTCACAGTCTCTGAGCAAGACTCACATTTTGCCTCCTAAAATGAGATGGAGAAACAATATCAAGAAAAGTCCATCCACTAACTTTTTTTTTAATTTCAACATTAATGTTTTTAGTTTGTGACTGGTACTATTTTCTTAAATCATCAGTGCTTGCATAGTAGAAATATGTGACCACACTGATTAAGTAATATAAATGCAAACAAAATCCTGTCCTACATTATTTCTAGGTTACTGCCTTTTCCCCTTCATTACCCTTTTAGTATAATCCAGACCTTTGGCATAGAAAGCAGTGTATTAATTAAATGAATAATAACATGTAAGACAATTGCATAAACTAATATATATTCATGCCTGAGAAGATTTGCTCTCTGATGTTATAGAGAGGTATGTTTCAGAAAGAGAAACCTAGACCTGTAGATTTTTTTCTGATAAATTTAGAAATGTTAGCAGCTAGTGTCTCCAATGTTCCCGGGTCAATCTGATGAATTTTACAACCAGCTGGCAATCTTTTGGATACAAAGACCTTTATGAACACTTCTCATTACACAAAATGGGCAAAACTGTCATACATTAGAGAGGCTGAGATTTTTCAAGGTTTTTTTTGCTTTGTTTTTTGTGGGAGGAGGTATTTGCATCTTTGGGGTCAGATAGGGCTCTGAGGCCATGAAGAAAGAGCTTGAGACTTCTTTGTGGCCCTAAAGCCTCAGGCAGTCCACCCTAATACTTGAAATATGTTTGCGCCTCAGCATTTTCTTGTCTCTATCTCATCAATATTGTTTTATCCAACATTAAACCATAGTGTTGGATATCTCTAGAAAGTTGTGAAAGGAACAATCAAAGCAAACCACTGACATGATATTTACAAGCCAACCTCGTTATATAAAGAAGCTTCTCTATCTTTGGTATTTTTTAAAAAAATATTTCTGTTTACAAATTCCCTGTCTGATGTTCTTTACTTCATGGGAAACATTGGACTTAACTGTGTACACAACTATAAATAACTGAATATAAGTGTTATTTGGGAAAATTATTTTTGGATGATTGCTTACATGTAAATGCAGCCAAAATCTATGATCTTATTTTTGAGAGAAAAAAATGAAGCAATGAAAATCTTAATAGGTAGGAAAAGTTATTAAATACTGCATTCTTACACTCTTTCCTCAAGCAATTTGGAGAAGATGCTTATAGAAAATTGCACAGCAAGGCAAAACAATTCAAAGAACACAGTGAAATATTCTATTTCTCTTATAAATATCTGAAAGAATTAGCAGTTGAATGCAAAAGTTTTGTTAACAGTGCAATTTAAAGTTATTGTGGAGTTACAAAAACAATATATCTGTAAACGTTTGTAACATACTTCAGAAATCTAATAATTATGTGTATCATTTATTGTGATTTGTACATTAAAAACCATAATGAACACATCCTTATTTTCATGGAATCTTTTCTACAGACTGCCAAAAGAAAATTTAAAACAACCTTAGGTATGTATACTGAAAACTGGACTGTCATTCATACACATCTGTTTGTGGGATTATTAGGGAAAACCTAGATTTAACACAAAGATTTTATTTCATACAACTTGCAAATGTTAATATTCTCAGAGTGGTATTTTAATGACTCAGGAAACAGTAATACCTTTTGTGATGGGATAGAACAAACCCATAAATATCTGAAACAAATTGACTATGGCTAACAAGATGTGTTAAGACAGGACAAGCAGCAAAAAAAAATTACATTGGTGAAAATCTATAATACACCACTGGCTCTCTACACATGTAATTTAATAAAACTGGAAGCAGAGTTTTGACAAAACTGAATGCTGAAAATTGATATCGTGTTTGATCTCTGGAGTCCCAGTAAGTGGTCTCAGATAATTTAATGTCCAGAGCAGACAGCATAAGTATATATCAAGGTCAAAAACTATTTCCTTTGCTTGCTACTATAACTCTCCCTTTCTTAACTACCATAATTCGCAAGAGATTCCTTTTCAGGGTCATAGCCAAAACAAATGACAGGAAAAGTTCTGCATGTGGAAAAAGAACTGACCTACTATAGAGTGTTAACTAATAAGGGAAAAATAATTTTATTTTCTGATTCTTTATCATATTTGAAACCCAATATTTGAAAGTCACCTTTAACAACCAGTAACAAGCATAGATCCAAATACTGAATAATCATTTTCCTATCAGTATTGCTCAGTAATCGTTACTTTTTCAACAAACCACTTTACGTTTTTCAAAATGGCTGGAATATTTCCTACTATTCAATCTTTCTCACTGAGTGGATTCTACTTGAGTAGTGATATTGGCTTAGATTTAGATTACATTACCAGATTCTGACCTGTTAAAAATCATTTGAACAGATACTAGACTTGATCTTAGCCAAAAGGCTAGGCAGTAATAGTTTAGATTTACACATGCATAGGCTATTAGCCCACCATTATAATAGTATATGTTACATTTTTTATTCTAGAGAATTCTTATGCTACCATTTTATCTCACCCATTTTATTTTATTTTTATGTTATATATTTTCAATTTTTTTCTGGTCATTGACCAAATCAACAGTATTATAAGTATTATTATCATCAAATGGACAAATAATTGAAGGCTGTTTAGTCACACATTATACAGCTATTAAAATATTGGAATATTTATGAGCCTGCTATGATTGTTCATTTGCATATGTGCAAATACAGAAATCCACTTACAGGTCCTACTCAGCAACTACTTGTGTATTAGAAGACATTATTCTGTGACTTCTGCAGGAAAATGGTGGACTGAAGAGGGTTCTTTGAAAAGCACAGCTGAATGAAAAGCCAGTTAGGCCAACTCTTCATCATTTCTTTCTGGACAAGGGAAAGACTCTAGTTCATCCATAAGTGCTCAAGCCAGTTGTCCCTCGTGCACAGATACAGTTTTCATGTTAAACATGCTTGCCTTAAAGGAGACAAAAATGGTGTCAGCCTTGGAAGCCAAATTTTTTCTTGGATGAACTTTGTTTCTGAGTGCTGAATGAAATGGGAAGTTTCATTGGAATACTGACAAATGGACATATTCCCTTTCAGGTGAAGACTTTATTTTTGCCATTTAATAATATTATGGAATGCCAAGATTTTTCTTATTTTAGGTATCATGTGTGTATTAAGCCACTAATTTCAGTGGGGAATAAAAAAGGGACAAGGGAGATGAAAAAAATACTTTGCCAGGGGATGAATGTCTAGAGCTGAGGAATCTTTATAAGTTCTTTAACTAATGATTTATTTATTTATTTATTTATTTATTTATTTATTTATTTATTGGACTTGTATGCCGCCCCCTCTCCGCGAGGACTCGGGGCGGCTCACAATTAAAACACAATAATACAAACAATAAATATTTAAAAAGAATTAAATCAACAAGCCTAATCTTAAAACCCAATTAAAATAATTTAAAAAAAACCCCGGAGGTTAGTCCAGCCCAGCCTGCTCAAACAACCAGGTCTTCAGATCGCAATGGAAGGAGTGAAGATCAGGAGCCAAACGGAGCTCCAAAGGGAGCTGGCTCCACAAGGCGGGGGCCGCAACAGAGTAGGCCCTTCCCCAATGCCAGCCGACATTGACTAGCCAACGGTACCCCGAGGAGTCCCTGTCTGTGCGCACGCACAGGGCAACCGTTGTTTGATATTGGCAGGAGACGCTCCCGCAAGTACCCTGGACCCATATCGTAAAGGACTTTGAATGTTAACACCAACACCTTGAATCTCACCCGGAGGACAACCAGCAACCAATGCAGCTCGCACAGGAGGGGTGTAACATGGGAGTATCGGGAAACTCCCATCACAGCCCATGCAGATGCATTTTGCACCAGCTGAAGCCTCTGGATGGTATGCAAGGGCAGTCCTAAATAGAGACCGTTACAGTAGTCCATTCGGGAAGTGACAATTGCATGAGTGATCGTGCGAAGGGCATCTCGGTCCAGATATGGGCACAACTGGTGAACCAGTCGGACCTGGGTAAAAGCCCCTCTGGCCACGGCCACCACCTGCTCCTCCAAACTGAGCTGTGAGTCCAGGAGGACTCCCAGGTTCCGAGCCCTATCCACAGGGGGCAACACCTCTCCCCCTATGACCAAAGATGGAATCAACTGACTGGGCGAGATGCCTGTACGCACAACCACTCAGTCTTAGCTGGGTTGAGCTGCAGTCCGTTCCTGCCCATCCAGATCCGTACTGCATCCAAACATCGGGTCATCATGGAGAGGGCATCACTGACTTGGTTTGGGGTGGAGATATACAACTGGTATCATCAGCGTACTGATGATACCTCACCCCAAAACCACAGATGATCTCACCCAGCGGCTTCATATAGATGTTGAACAGGAGGGGAGAGAGGACCAAGCCCTGAAGGACCCCACAAGTGAGTGCCCTTAGGGCCGACCTTTGCCCCCTTGCCAACATCGGATGCGCCCGGAGGTAGGAGGAGAACCACTGCAAAACAGTGCCCCCACTCCCAACCCCGAGCCGCAATAGGATACCATGGTGATGGTTCAGCTGATACCATCTAACAGGACTAGGACAGAGGAAAATCCCCTGTCCCGAGCCCTCCAGAGATCATCCATCAGCACAACCAATGCCGTCTCCGTGCTGAACCCGGGTCGGAAGCCTGACTGGTGCGGATCTAGATAGTCCGCTTCCTCCAGGAAAAGCGAAAACTGCTGAGCCACACTCTCAACAACCTTAACGCCAAAAGCTTGAAGGTTGGAGACAGGACGTTTTTAAAATGGCTGGGTCCAGAGCAGGCTTCTTCAGGAGGGGCCTCACTACTGCCTCTTTCAAGGCAGCGGGAAAGGACCCCTCCCTCAGCGAGGCATTAACAACTGCCTGGACCCAGCCTCACGTGGTCTCCCTGGAGGCATATACCATCCAGGAAGGACACGGGTCCAATAAACATGTGGTGGAACTCAGGCATCGCATAATCCTGTCCACTTCATCCTCAGAAACAGGATCAAACTCAGCCCAGATGACATCAGCCAGACTCTCTGTGACTCTGTCCTCAGACCACTGCAAATTAGAGCTCAGCCTCTCCCAGATCCGAGCGATCTTATCTGACAGATATTGTCCAAATTCCTCAGTCCTGCCCTGCAAAGGTTCCACCTCTGGCTCCTGATGTAAGAGCGAGCGCGTGACTCTGAACAGGGCGGCCGGGCGATTATCTGCAGATGCTACGAGGGCGGAGAGGTAAGCCCTCCTCGCCAGCCTCAAAGCTCCCAGGTAAGTCCTGATGTAGGCTCTCAACTGGGTTCGGTCGGATTCGGAACGGGTCGACCTCTACCTGCTCTCTAAACCCCTCCTATGTCACTTCATCTCCTGAAGCTCCTCTGTAAACCCGGGAGCCACCCGGGATCTGCGGTGAGTGAGGGGACGTAAGGGGACAACCTGGTCGAGGGCTTCTGAGGCAGCCTGTTGCCATGCAGCTGCCAGCACCTCGGCCAAGCTGTGGATAAGGGAAGCGGGCAGGGACCCCAGCTCTGCCTGGAACCTCTCAGGTCCATCAGGCATCTGGGGTGGAACCATCTCAGTGGTTCCTTATCCCAGCAGTGTGGGGTGGCCTGTTGGAAGACCAGCCATAGCAGATAGTGATCTGACCATGCAACGGGTTGGACATTAACACTGCCCCCAGATCACTATGCCACTGCTCCGAGACAAAAACAAGGTCGAGCATGTTGCCCCACTCATGCGTGGGGCCCTGTATTATCTGGGCCAGGCCCATAGCCACCATGGAAGCCATGAACTCCTGGGCCAAACCTGACGCCCCTCCCAGGGATGGCAAGTTGAAGTCATCCAAGACCAAAAGGCCTGGGAGCTCCACCGCCACCCCCGAGAGTGCATCGAGAAACCCAAGCAGGGCCGCTGCTACACAGCTGGGGGAAAGGTATGCAAGCAGCAGGCCCAACCGGCCACCGGGCCCCAACTGCAGGAGGAAGGTCTCACACCCGCCTGTCTGGGGAACAGAGACCTCCCTTGGAATCAAGGTGTCCCGAATAACAACAGCCACCCCACCACCCCTTCCCTGGGCTCTGGGCTGGTGCAAAACCTGAAAATCTGGGGGGCATAAATCAACCAGAGGAACTCCACTCTCTGGCCCCAGCCAGGTTTCAGAGATACAGGCCAGGTCCGCAGCCTCCTCAATCACTTCCCGGAGAAGGGATGCTTTATTAGCCACAGACCTGGCATTAAAATACACCAGCCGCAGCCCAGGAGCTCCGGGTCCCATATCCCCGGGGGAGTGGGCATTAGGCATTAAATTTAGATGGATGTAAGATATTTAAGCATTTTAAAAGAAATAAAAAGTTTAATCATTAAAATAAAGTTGTTTATTCTCTGTTGTTTATGAAACCTTATTAATTATACTTTCTTAATAAAGTATTATAATATGTATTTTATTATAATTTAGATTGAACTTGCAGTGCAAGCTGTGATCTATATCTCTGAAAAATGGTATATAAATACCTTTAACTATTAACATGCTGATAAATATACTCACTTATTAATTTTTTCACCTCTGAGCAGCTACAGCTATTATCACTGAACATTAGTAATCTCAAGTATCAAACTTAACTTATTTCACATTCAAAGTAATTATAATTTATAGTTTATTTTCTTTATCTCAATTTATAGCAAAACAATAAACCTAGCATGAAGTATCAGCAGAATATGACACTTGATGTTTATCTACTAATAGAGCCATCTACTAATAGAGCCAATTTTTCTTTAATGCTCTGGTCAAATCTTTCCTTGAGTCTTAAGCAATTGCTACTGGAATATATTATCAAAAGTATATTCAAGATATACTTATATCTATCTATTCAACTTATATCTTTCTACCTGAAACAACCTTTATTCGGCAGTCAATTAACATTGAAATAAGATTAATCTTTTGTAGTTCACTATCTTTGAAGAACTGTCCTAGAACTTACTGACATAGAACAGTTCCAAAACCTACCAAATAAGTTTCTTGTCAAGAAAAAATATCCACAGGGATTCAGAATATTTTTCCCAACTGTACCATAAAGATTTCTTGCTGGACTCTTTTTTATTACCTCCTATTAAATGGCATTCATGGCCAAATAAATTGTGAACCAAAGAAGCCTAGTTCTTTAATAGCCCTAATTCACATTTGAACTAGCTATAGTTCTGGATATTTTATAAGAAAGCTATTCTTGGTTTTTATACAAGCAAATATTCTGGGAGTACCTATTATAAAGTGGATTATTGTTCTTAACCCAAGTTTCCTCCCTTAAAATATGAACATACACTTTTCATTGCAGGTTCTGCTAAAGCAAAGCTTCTTGAGTAATGTTGTAGTGGTTATATTTGGATCATTTATTTCAGAGATGCTGCAGATTCAGAACAAGAGAAAATAAGTAATGAAAGAAGCAATGTGTTGGTTCAATTTCCCAAATGACAGAATAGAATAGAAAATTTTAAAGGCAAAAAAGCCAGTAAGTGAAAATAGATTAAAGCTCTGCCAGGGAAACTAATGTCATATTTTTATTACTATTCCAATATGCATAGGTTTGATAGGCCTTGGAGAAGCATTCTGCATATGCAAACACAGATGCATCACCTTATTACCTTGTTTAACATTGAGAACAGATTATCTTTTGGTATTTTACTGTGTTTGAGTGGTAGAACTATCTCATGTTTACTGTATATACAATTAAACATGTGAAAAGACCCTAAACCTGCTTATCAGAGCCAACATTAGAATTTATAAAACATGACCTGAATCACTGTTTAATTCTGTGGAAACCAAACAGGCTTATTGCCTCTAATGCATCTATTTAATCTTTTCCTTTTCAAAAGTTAGCTGCTACTAATATCCATTATTTTGCATGTTTAAAAGTCACCCAGTAGTTGCTCAAACTGACAACTAATTTCAGAATATTATCAGATCAGCAAGGTGAATGATGAGTGGCTGCTCAACTTGATTCAGAGTTAAATAAATGGAACATAGTGATAATAAATGCACTGATTCAGATTCCCATTGAACATTTCAGTAAAAAACACAACGCATATGTTTTTGGAATTTATTAGGCAAATGTCTGTGATAGCAAAATTACCTATGGTGACATGAAAAATTTGAAATATAAACAAAGAAAGCTTTTCACACAGGATGTATTGAACAAGGTCTCTAGCTGAGCTACCTATCTTTTTTTTATGTCTCAGTGCTTTACTGATAATTCTTTTCTCCTAAATATAATTGTGGTTTGGTGGGCTAACAGTAAAGAAAGGAATCTAGCATGTACAATGTTTATACTACAATTAAAAGCTGTACATTAATTCCTAGTGTTCTGACTTTTTGTGCTACAGGCAGAACAGATGGCCAGATCTTTCTAGTCACTAAAGCATTTTTACAGATGTGCTGTGTGCAATCTTAGAACTAAGAAAAAGGAAATGTTTAAAACAGCTGGCAATCAGATTACAGCAGTTCCAAAGACCAAGTTAGATATGAAAAATCCACAATCCAGCACAATTCAATGTTCCCTTTCCATAACAATGAAGTGGATTAAACAGTTATTTTAAAGATCTGGAAAAAATCAAGTGTTGATTTGAAAAAGGACACCAGCTTTCCTTTATGCCATTTTTTCATTTAATACTCTCTCCGTTGCTTGGCTATAGCTAAGTGATTTTAAATAACCATGACTTATTTGAGGATAAATACACACACACACACACACACACACAAAACACACACAAACATTTCTACATTCAGACAAGAACTACTTGAAAATGAATGAATTAATATATGTATTGCTGAAGCAGTGTTGGATCCTTAAGACTGGCTTGCCAAGTTTTAATAATGGAACAGTTTGCTGCAGATCTCCTGTTGTTATTTATGGCTCTGGACTGCAATCCAAATATCCCAACCTAGTTTGATATTTATTTGTCTCTTTGCCCTTGGAGTTTTAAGAATAACAAGTTATTAGAGAAGTACAATTAAGTCCTCACACATGGTGATGACATCTAGACAACCTTAGCTGATCTCAGAATAATTGAACAGGATCGGACCTGCTTAGCTATTGATTAAGATATGAGATTATCAAAGGCTAGGCAGGAAATGTATAAATAATGTAGAAGGTATCAATGGCATTTTTAAAAATCTATCGATGCCAAAAACTAACATGGATCTATCTGTGCAATAAGAGGAAACTGAAATTTACTCAGGCGATTCCTTGCCATTACTTCTTACTATTCTCCATGTTCACCATCAATTTTATGAACATTCAATTGATCATAAAATTAAAAGTACATATTTTAGCTTCATTAAATTTGATATCTATCTATATATATATGAAGTAAAAGTAATCACCAGGACTATTCCAAATCTGGTACAAATTGCTTAGGGTTTAGGTATGATATAATGGTTTAAAAACTTAATGACTAATCATGTGGGATATAATTTGGAGGAGGCGGGATATCAAGAATAAAAAAAATCCTTTTTTTTCCTTTTTAGTGAAAATTGTTTTTAAAATTCAAGTGTATCCAAAGCAGTTGCTTTGTTAAAAATCAAAATAATCTCAACATTTACTTTGACTTATCTTTTAATACATTACTTTAAATATATTTTATTTTACTTAGGCAATAAAGATAAGAAAAACTAGTTTAGAAAATAAGACAGAAAGTTAGAATTGTATTAAAGGATTATTTTATAAACATTTTAGCATAAATGGTTGGAAGTGAGCTTGATTGCCATCAACTAGTTATTTGTAGGGAAACTGCTGATAACCTCATGGTTTCCTTTCTGAATCAATATCTGTTAATTTTTTAATTACATTAATAAAGTACATGATTTTAAAGGAAACTTTTTATATGGCCCAAAACTTGTAACATAGCATATAAGGCTAAATAATATCTTTGTTTATGTGAAACAAAATTGTCTTAAAATTCTAAATTCCTGGGTTTTGAAATGCAACTAAAAATTGGAATTAAACCATTTTATTTGAGTTTATATGCATGCCAGGTGATCCTTCCCCTTGCTACAGCTGTTGTTATTTATGTCAGAAAAAGAATGCAGCTGTTCCATTAAAATGTTCATTGAAATAATTTGAGATAATAGCTTGTCTGTCTGTCTGTGTCTGTCTTTAAGTCATTTTTTAAGTCCTGATGGCTATCTTTGAATCCTTGGAGTTTTTTTAGTAAGGTCTTTCAGAAATATTTTCTTGGTAAGGTCTTTCAGAAGTATCTTCCATTGCTTTTTCCTAGGGTTGAGATAAAATAATTAGCTCAAGGTCATCCAGCTTGCTTTGTGCTTAAGGAAGAACTAGAGTTCAAGATCTTCTGGTTTCTAGCCTATTGCCTTAATCACTAGACCAGGGGTCTTCAAACTTGACAGATTTAAGACTTGTGGACTTCAACTTCCAGAATTCCTCCTCCAGTCATGTTAGCTCAGGAATTCTGGGAGTTGAAGTCTACAAGTCTTGAAGACCCTTGCACTAGACCATACTGGCACTTTCCCAGAACCTTTGATATTTAGCACAGCTGGTTGTGAGCCTGAGAACCTGAGTTATTCAATCACATTTTATTTATTTAAATTTATATAATTCAAATCAATCATCATTACTGATTGAATAACTTAAGAATTAGAGAAACTTGTAAATTTGTAGCCTATTTAAAGGACACTAGCTTTATAAATATGTCTGTATAGTCTACAGTATTTTTTTCATTATTTTTTCATTACTATTTTATTTTTTATTTTTTTATTTTGACTTCCTATCTCAAATAAGTTACTCTGGGCAACAAGCAACAAGAAAAAACAAGACAAAACATAATAAAAAAGTAATTAAAATACATTATAAATATTTCAGTAAACCTAATCCACAAGGTACAGCACACAGTGCTCAAGGAATTAACAATTAAAGATAGATTGAGCTAATGTCTATTCATGTGACTGCCATTTGTGTCCTTGCCAGGGGATCTCTACAAAGAAAAGTCAGTAGAGAAAGCTGGAATTGTTTACTACTCATGGTGATTCACTTAATAACTATGGCCCCAAAATTGTAAAATGTGGTTCACTTAATGATTGAATCACTTAGTGACAGAAGTTCCAGACAGATTCTTTGTAGTAATTAGACATGGACTACCTGTCCTGATTTCCTGTCTCTGACCTCCAGCATGAGACCTAGTCTCCACATTCCTTATATTATCAGGACATGTCTTTATGCATGGTGAATGTCATTTGAGATATTTGCTCATGCAAAGACTTCTGACACCACACAAAGTGAAGTCTGAAAGATATTTCAGTTATCTTCTGGCATTCGCTCTGAGTTGTTTAAAAGAATTATGGATAGAATCTGGTGCAGGACACTTCCCTGAATTTAACACCTTCATCATAAGAAATATTAAATAACAAAGACCCAAATATCAGCTTCTAAGAACTGATGAGAGGAATTTCTGAACATAAGTCCTTGTCTTTCATGCACAGCTATATGCTATTTAAGCAGCCAGTTGAAGCAAAAGGATGAAATTCCACCATGTAAAAGGACACTATTCAAATAATACGTACCGTAAGTTGAGCTCAATATAATATTAGTCTAGCACGTGCCTCCTCTTTATACTCTACAGAAAAAGTCAGCAATCATATGATAATTGATTAGAGCAATGGTAATAACTTAAACGGTCAAAGTTGCAATGATCTTGGTTCTGACAAACCAACCAAGGCTATCCTGCACATTCATGAGCAATGCAGTCGATACTAAGAAAGAGCTTGGATGCTGCCTCTTATTTATTAACTCTGTGACTATAAGCCACAATTAAGATTTGGATGCCAAACAGTTATCTCGTATCTGGACCTACTTCACAAAGAATTGGGCTTCTCTTGAAGGACACTTTACCATTTTCTAAGAGCAGAAAGAACAAAAGAGCTTGTGGGAAAAGGTACATTTCTGTAAATTGTCTCAGAGGAAGTCCACTAAATCCAGTTATAATATTGTCTTTTATCACAGCAGTCCTGATTTTGTCTTTATCCAACAGTCCCATATTCAGAATGGCTTCCCACTGAACCTTGAAATTGTTACGTGCCTGTTGCTTTGTGCAAACCCTCTACTATTCAGCACAGTCTAAGATAACATTAGCAGATACATAATCAATCCCTTGTGCTCCACTCTTTCAGGTAGGGAAATAGAAAAAAAATGCTGCTACTTATAAAAGTTTGATCACTATTATGTAGACTTTCTCAAAACACTTGATGCTATTCAAAACTGTCAGCATATTTTGCCCCCTACTCAAAACTCTTAGAATTTGTGATTTTAAGGTAATGGCAAATAAATTCCATTCCAAATGGCATGATATAGTCACTGGGCATCAGCTTTCTCTGAAGGAACTCTTTAGAGAATACTTAAAGCAGCTGTTTTGAGTTCAAACCTTTTTGAATTACAGCAAGCTTTACAACTCTGCAGTTAAGAACTAGTTTATCTGCTAACCCAAGTTAATTTGCTTCCTGAGCAAAAACACAGTATTTTCCTTTCTTCAATGCATCAAAGCCAATAAAATGAACAGGTGAGTCTTATTTAACAACAGTAATGTGATACTCTCCACGGTACCTGAGGGCAGTGTACCATTCTGTAACACAAAGATAGACCATATAACAATACCAAAAGGATTTGTTTAGAGGATCAGGAGTAACCACTGGGAAGAGGCATAGTCTCTCCAACACATGCATCCTTCTCCGTAATGATGTGACTGGTTCTGCAAAATTATTTAGTTCAGTCCCTGAAAGCTATTTTAACTGGTGCTTTATTTATAATGGTTTCCTGACTCTATTAAATGACAAAGGATAGCAGAATATAAGAAGAAATAAAAATGGGAGCAGAGCACCACAATACTATGATGTTTGCAATAGCTCTGGGAATTTCTGTCACAACCAATTATCATAATGTCTCCTTCTCATTTGCATTTATACAGCAATGAGATCACCATCTTAGTCAGACAAGTAAGCAGGAGGAATTTGGTATCAACATTGCTTCTCTGTACTTTTCAGAGCCTAATGTAGGTACTAGGTTTGCTCAAATTATTCTTTCTTCAAATTAGTCCATTAGGCAGGGTGAGATAAATGGCTTAGACACAGATCCCACGCACCAGGAAGCCGCCATGAAATGTTATAGGCTACAGCATGCACTAGATTAAAAGAAATCTGATAACAATCTCAAAATCAAAAGGAAAAGCAAATATCGTCAAAACAAGAAGGTGTGCCTGAAGAAGCCAGCACTGACTTGTCACTCCAGTTACATTTCTCACACAGACCAAGATTTATTTATTGATCTTAATCATACCTTTGAGGACTCAAGTGGCTTATACTAATGTTGTTTGCACAAGTCAGTAACAGAGATTGGACCAAGAAGAGAGTGACTTGTTAGAAATTACGTAGTGAGCTACACAATCAAATGAATCTAGCATTGGATTTTTAGCTCACACTTATGTTATAGATCCACATAGTATTTCATAAATTTTCAGAAACACCATTGACTGTGTCCAAAGATCCTTATGGGAATGAAGCATATTTCTTAATTTTATTTATGGTATTTATTAATTTATTCTATAGTTCTTCCTAATCTTATGTTATGGCTGTTGTTGTTTTCATGGCCACTGAAGACATAGGGATTTGTTAGTGGGAGGAATTTTTATAGTAAGCTCAGAATGTGTTTAGAGTTCTGGAAGCTATTTGGATTTTTGCTTGTTCATTCTTGGATGGTTCATCTGATCATTTTGCAATGACTTTGATTGTCCTGGCTTTGAATCTGGGAGTTTTGGGTTCCTGACAAGTGTTTCAGGGCTGAGTCAGCTTCTGGCTAATCTGGACATTCAGAACTGGTAACAGTCATTGGGATTTTGAGGAGACACAGCTGTGGAGAAGTTGGGATGGCATTTGGAGATAAAGAATTCAAAGCCACCAATCAGCTAAGAACATGCAATGCCAACTAGCTGCTTGGCAGAGTTCTTGTCTTAGTGGTTCTATAGAAGATACTTCTAGCTCAATTTGTGACAGGAGTGAACATTATAGATCAGAACAGTAAAGAGCAGCAGCAGTAGGGTTTGTGGCAGGTTTTGTAACAAAAAGGGTGAAATTATGTTATTAATTAACTTTTGAGAAAAATATTTGGGCTTGGTAGTGTGTGCCTTTTATGAAACCCTTAAGAAGACTTTCTTCTATGATCCTGATCCTGAGCTTAGTATGATCTGTTCTCGTGTTCATAGGCAACTGCAGGACAAAAGCAAAAACACTTCTAGCAATGTTCCAATATCTAATGGCTCCACAAAGTAGAGGAGTCAACCTATTCTCCAAATCACCTGAAGGTGCCAGAAGCAATGGATGGAAACTAATCAAAGAGAGAACCAAACTAGAACTAAGCAGAATTTTCCTGACAGAACAATTAATCAATGAAATGATTTGCCTCCAGAATTTGTGGGTGCTCCAACACTGGAGGTTTTTAAAAAGAGATTGGACAACCATTTGTCTGAAAAGGTATATGGTTTCATGCTTGAACAGGGGATTGGACTGGAAGATCTCCAAGGTCCTTTCCAACTTCTGGTATCACACAATATGCGAGTGATTGTCAGTTGTATATCTTTGCCCCTGGCTGTCTAAGTGAACTGTCAAAGAGCCTGCAGGCTGTTAGAGTCTATATGGAGAAAAATAGGTTGCAGTGCATAACTTGAAGATTTCCCTGAATTCACAATTCCTGCTTGAAGAGCAGATGGCACCTTTGGCTAAGTGGATATATTTGCTGTGTGGGGGGCTATCCTAGAAAATCTTTGGGCAGTCTCACCTTCAGTCTCAGCCTGGTGCATGATTGAGTAATATGGGTAGATATGGGCACAACTCTTCAAACCCTCTATTGATACTACAATTGTACTGGCTCCCAATATAGTTCTGAGTACAATTCAAGGTGTTGGTTATCACCTTTAAAGCTTGACATGATAGAGGACATGATAGAGGACAGGATTACTTGTGAAACTGCCTCTTTCTCATGCTCCATGATGAAGGTATCCAGTATCTCTCTTACAAAGAGCTTTCTATCTTATGAAACCTAGAAACATCTCTTTCAATGGATGTTTTTATTCACTGGAATGATTTCTCCCTCAAGGTTAGCTATTTCTCCCCTTTAGGCCTTTTAGAAGAAATGATTAAGACTTAACTTTGTTTCCAGATATTTTGTTCCAGTTGAGTGGAAGTCCATTTTCATTGTTTTAAATGATCTTATTTGGTTTCCTTATATAATCCAGATTTCTGGTCTCCATAACCCTTTGCAATTTTGGGTGATTACACTTTCACACTTTCTTTTTTTCATAGACAAGTGAGATTTGCATTCCAGTGCATTCCTATTCTGTGTTTATAGGTATTTACTTGCCCATTGGAGAAACTACCCAATATGTCCTAGTTAATACTCCTAGTTAAGGAAACAGCCTGCAGAAACATTATTGCTAGCAGGCTGCTCTCACAAGATACTCTGCTTTACACCATTTCTAGCACTTTATAGAAATGCTATATTTTACAAGTCATACTAGATTACTGGCATCTTTGCTATAAGTGTCCTATGATAGTGGTCTTGGGCCATAGTGAGCAGAGGTTTCTCAAGTTTCTCAATGCTTAGGTTAATAATTTTAAATATTTAAATATTGATTTCCTGACAGTGAGGATCATTGGAACAGTTTGTCTGCAGAGTTGTAGGTGCTCCATTGCTGGAAGTTTTCCAGAAAAGATTGGACAACCATTTGTTCAGGATAGTTTAAGAATTACTGCCTTGGTCAGGGGTTGGACTAGAAGATCTCCAAGCTCATTTCCAGCCCAATGGTTCTATTATTTCATATTCTTTTGAACTCCACCATAGCAGCATATTGAAAGGAGGGAGAATTTAACAAACCACAAAGCAAGAGTATATAAAAACATGTGGCTTACTTAATGTGTGACCTATGTCCAGGATGCTAGAGATGCATTTGCTTTTCTTTTTATATAAAGAGGCAGTGGTATTTGTTAAATAATGGAGTTTCAGTTGAAAAAGTAAGTGAGCACTAACTGGCTGGAATTGTTCAAGTATTAAAAAGTTAGGTTTAATAATTGATACTTGAAGTTGTAAACTGGGGAGCACATAGAAAGCATTGGAGATCTACAGATGGTGTGGGCTGTATGAAAATAGCATGGTTAGATTGAAAGCATATTGGAAATGACTTCACTTCTTCCTCATGTTTATCTTCCCAATCCAAATTCTTTTCTCTGTGGAGAACTGCTTCAATGATGTTGTATAGTAATGGATATACACTCCTGTTTAAGAATTTTAGGGCTACCTGACCTATGTGGCAAAAATCAGTATGCCAACTATATGACACAAAAAGGCTTGTATTTCTCTTTGCTACTTGTAGAGGTCATTCAGATGAGCCCACTTGGCTAATACTAATGTATACCATGGAATAGTTGCAGATAGATGTAATCCTGCTGCTCACACTTAGAATACAATTATGTGATTTTAAATTGAATAAAAGTAGTTGAAAGTTATTTTATGAAAGTTGTGCAACATTGCTGAAATAGCCAGCTTTTAAAAAAAAACAGAAACAAATTTATACCTTTATTCTTAGTTTGAATTGTAGAGAACTATCCTCTCATTCTGAATTCCTAGCCATTTTCTAATTAATTACAGCAAAATCCAAGGTATAACCATAGACAACCATAACATGTACATTGGTTGAAAGGTACAGTGCATAAGGAAAAAAAATATGTAGATTCAGTCAGTCTTAGTTGGACCTTCAATCTCATATATACAAGTCTACAGCTATAGACCAAATAGTTCTTAGCAGACATTGGCCCATATTTATTCTAAATATTGTCTTACTGATGAAATGATTGAACCTTTCTTTTCTTCCTTAGAGCTTTAGCAGCTCAGATTTTATTCTGTAAAAGTAAAAACTTTTGGTTCAAATCTATTCTCAGGAAAAAAAAGAACTGCTCTGTGATTCCCCCACACACAATGCAATGATATGAATAATGCAAGAAATTAAATGTGTACAAGTATTTTCTGTTAATGAATATCTTCCAGGAAATATGACACTTTCAAAATCCGTGACTCTGCCATGTATGACTTGTACTAGGGACATTATTGTACTTTAAAAAAAAATCAGAGGAATACATATGGAGTTCAGTGTCATAAGAGGAACCTCTTCCCATATGTTTAGGTTTTAATTCCACGTGCTAAATCTAAATTCCTCAATGTTTGATCACAACATTTTCCCTTCTTATAGTGAGTTTTGCTGTTCATCCATCTGCATTGAGTTTTCTTTGCTTCACATGGACAATAAATTACACTTTGCTTCCTCAGTCTAATCCTTTTCATTTATTTATATTTTATGGAGGAAACATGAAAAGACTCCTCATAAAAATCCAACTGTTCTTGATAAACCTTGTCATGTGCAAATAATGGAGCCTTGTCAAGAAACAAGCTCTGCTGAAAATTTATATCTTCTAATAATAATAAAGAAAGGAACAAAATCAGAAACAAATAAGGAATCTGTTGAAAAGGATTCAAAGCACGTCTTAGACTTTGAATCAATGACAGTAAAATCTATGTGTTAAAAAATAAAGGGGAGCAGAAAGGGAGTTAACATCCTGGAGTGACTAAAGCAGTATATTAAGTTTGAATTTCCCAGCTTGTGAACAATAGCTACTGATAATAGAAAGGCAGAGGGGGAAGGGGAGAGGGAAATGAAAAAGAACCTAACACTTGCGGATTTTATATTTTAGCAAAAGTTAGCCAGCAGAAAGTCACTTCAGCTGTTCTTCTGCAATATGGGAATATTAAATTATGCTTTTTAAAAAGATCATTCATCTGGACCCATCCTTTCCATATCCATCTTGAGTTAAGTGGGACAGCTCTATTCTTACTTGCTGAACACAAGCAGAATTTATGCATGACTACAAACTTTCTTAAAATCCTTTTCCTAACTTCATTTTTAGGGATACTTGAAACCAGATCACATGTACGACTCCTGTGCCAATTCCTGATGGTAAAATACTATACTCGAAATTGTACGGCATGGTTGTTTATATGTGAACACTGAAGATGTTACCTAGTCTGTTAATAAAAGAGAGCACCAAAGATATCACGGTTCAATCCTGAACATTCTTCAAAGGTTCAGAAAAAGGGGATATTTGTCAATTGAAGGCTCCAACTTCCTTTCCTCACAATTACATCATTCCATGCAGAAGAAAACATTTTGTACATGTGCTTTGTGGGTCACAGGGAAGCCAGTGTACAAAGCCTTTCTTGTTGAAGCAATTCACTCAGATGAATGTGCAAAGATCTTCCTGCAAATAGCTGCAGAGAACAAATGAATGAAGAAAGCAATATAAATATTATTATTATTATTATTATTATTATTATTATTATTATTATTATTATTCGACTTGTATGCCGCCCTACTCCCTAAGGACTCAGGGCGGCAAACATTAAAACAGAGCAAATTTACAATAAAAAACAATTAAATAAAACAAGCCGAATACATTGAAACATTAAGAAAAAATTAAAACCCTAGCACCCCGGGTCATTCCAGGCCGGCCTGTTGAAACAACCATGTCTTCAGGTCTCGGAGGAAGGAGCGGAGGTCAGGGGCCAAACGGAGATCCATGGGGAGCTGATTCCAAAAGGCAGGCGCTCCCACGGAGAAGGCCCTAGCCCTGGGAACCACTAGCTGACAATGCCTGACCAACGGTATCCCAAGGAAGCCCCTCCTATGACAGTGAACAGGGTGATCGGAAAGTGATGCTGGCAGGAGGCATTCCCGCAAGTACCCTGGACCCAAGCCACTTAGGGCTTTATAAGTTGTTACTAACACCTTGAAGGCGACCCGAGAGACAACTGGCAACCAATGCAAGCCGCGCAGGAGGGGTGTAACATGGGAGTATCAGGATACTCCCATCACAGCCCGTGCGGCCACATTCTGCACAAGCTGTAACCTCTGGATCATCTGCAAGGGCAGTCCCATGTAAAGAGCGTTGCAGTAGTATATATTTAACTTAGGATTGAACCATGAAATCCTTGGTGTTCTCTGAGCTTGGTTGTTTGCTTCTAAACATTTTATTACCAGACTAGGTAACATCTTCAGTATTCTCATATGATTGTGCCCTTTATTAGAAATTTGAACCTGGCACTGGTGCTCAGGGCACGATGTTGAGACATTAATGCAGACAGAATATTTTTTAAATGGTGGAGGTTTGCCTCTGTGAAGATTTCTCCCACTTGTGTGCTTTCTTTCTTTCTTTTTCATCAAAAGAAAATGGCCTTTATTGTAGGACCTTCAGCCTTTGCTTAAACCTTCTTCTTGATGAGTTTGGAAGGGGTGGATTTGTTGTCTGATGGCTGAACTTCAAGGTTCCCTCTGACCCTTTTTTATTGTGCATTAATGCCAACTGATCTATGATGACCCTCTCCATGTTTTCTTGGTTGGTTGGTGGAATACAAGTGTCTGGCCATGCTGTAGAGCAAGGGTCTTCAAACTTGGCAAGTTTAAGACTTGTGGACTTCAACTCCCAGAATTCCTGAGCTAACATGACTGGAGAAGGAATTCTGGGAGTTGAAGTCCACAAGTCTTAAAGCTGTCAAGTTTGAAGAACCCTGCTGTAGAGCATCTTGTCCTGTTTTGTCACTTTCTAATGGAGTTTGTAGATTTCGGACTTCAAACTTTCATCCTGAAGTGAGTAAGCAGCAGCGTGGATCACTTTCATTGGCAAAGAGACCACCTGTATGCTTTCTGAAGTGTTTGACACCCACATGTGGTACCAAGCAAAGAGAATATCTGTAGCTCATGGTTGAAATGTGGAGTCCTTATTGCTCTCTTGGTTGTTTGCTTGCAGATGTTTCATTACCAGACTAGGTAACTTCTTCAGTCCTGAGAGCTGAGAGCAAAGTCAACATCATTTAATGTACAAGTGAGATCACAAGATAACAAGAATTCTAGTTTTATAATATTTGAGTTCAGCTAGACTTTTAAGGGTTTTAACTTCTTTCTATTATGTCTAGAACAAGATTTAAAATGTTTCTGATTCAGGATTATGAAGATTTTTGGCAGATTAATTTGTTTTTTTTAAGTCAGAAACCAAAATAATATATTCATTTAATCATAAATCAAGTCTTTATAGTTTTTCTATATTAAGATTTCCTCAATTCATTGGCTTATTTAGTGTAATTCGTATAGTTTTGTCTTAGTATGTTGTATGGACCTAGCTCTCATGGTTTGTACCCTTAATATCTATGGAGAATCTCAGTCATACAGGTCATGGTTGTTCCAAAGCTTTTTCAAAAGAAACCATCCTCCATCATTTGGTCAGAGCTAAAGAAGTTCCTGAGATGAGAAGAGAAACATCTTCATAGAAAAAGCAAAGTCCAGTTGCCTTTTAAAGTCATTTTGGAATGCTTGTAGCCTTAAGATTTATGGCTTAGTGTTGGATAAAATTTGGGTAATCTTGTGTAAAATTATTCATTGTTTATTTGGCAAAACATACTTAATGGCTTTTATTTTTATTTGACATTTTATTATTATTTTTTAGAAAATAAAAAAAAAATGCTTTGGGAGAATGGCCCTTCACTAGTCACATGCAAAAATAGCTTACGATGATTGGTGAAGCTCGTCCTCATATTTCTTATGCATTTACTGTATAGATTGTTTTGCAAACAATGATTGTTTTCCAAAGGGTCTTAGTTTAAAAAAAAGAATGACAGATGCAGTTCACCATCTTAAATTATTAGAGAGAGAAAAAAAAAGAAATTCAGAAGGAAATAAGTTCTTCAGCTAGGGAGAAATGGCAATGAAATAACTTATTTTTATATGTATTTCAGTCTAGAGTTATATTCTGTTCCTGGAACTCTCATTTGAATTATATTATATATTTTGTGGCTTTTTGTTCCTTTGGTCAATGTATGATGCCAGAATTGCTGTGGTGGATGGATATGACCAGAGAATGCTGGTCAATTCATTCTTCATGGTCAACATTTTGGAATGTTTGGAATAGTAGAAGTCTGATGGAACTTGATTATAATTCTGGAGCTTCAGGAAAATATTACAAAAAAATGCAAATAAGTAGTAAAGCCAAAATAAATAATCCAGTTAATCAAGTCTAAATTTACAGCAGGATTTCTTGGAAATATTATATTTTCAAAAGATTTTTTCTAAAACTGTAAAAAAATGTTTTGAAATAAGTTATATTAAAATATGATTACCAGTTTCTATATAAGCAGCACAATCCTATGCTAGTGTTTTGGACAGATGTCATTAGTGCCACAAACAAAATGACTACCACAGATATGTAATCATTATTGTCATTATTTATACAGTATTATCACAGAAAGCAATATTATTAAATAGAAAAAATAGGATCAGTTATAATAAACAAATCTACCTAGTGGTCAGATATCACAGATTGGATGGACCCAAATTTAATGATGTATAATAAATGAGTTGACTGTTCAGCAAGAGGTCACACATTAACATATCATGATTAATAAATACATTAGAATGTTTCATTGAGTAAAAGTGAACTGATTAATAGCACATTCTTGTGCCAAAAGAGTTCTCTGTGTGCTGGTTGCAGCGCGAAACAAAATTAGCAACACTAGCTCATTAGGTACATCTGGCTAGAGTAGTAAAATAAATACATTTATTTAAAAGTGGCTGTAGAGTCCTTTAAACAATTACTGAAGATATACATATAATTTAAGTATATGTGTCTAGCAACAGTTGATGTGTGTATGTGCATGTTTGTGTATACATTCACAAATTGTTCACATATGCAGGGTCTAATTTAGCTACACTAATTCCCCTTAAGTTGTGCCCTCAATTATACACTTCACAGAAAGTTATAGCCAGTAATTGCATTTCTAAAGAACAACAGAGACCTGGAACCCATGGCATTCCTTATATTTTCCCTTCTGAGGATGTGGGTTCATAAATCCATCCACAAAGGCATAAATTCAAAATTATATCCCCTCCTACTCCATTTTTCCCTGCTAGCCTTTCATTGTTCTCACAATCTGTCCCCAGTTCTGAGTAAATCTATCTTGCTGTTTCCCCTATGCCCACATGATTCCATGTGCAAACTGTCAGCAGGCATGGGAGAGAGGCAAGCCACGCTCTATCCAGAAAGCAACAGATGAGAATACTTGCTGGTTCCAGGCAGAGGTACAGGAAAGAAATAAATCTTTTTCCATGAAGTCTTTGATAGCTGGTTTATTTAGAAATAATTGCTGAATAAATAAAACCAAACTTCTCTCTTTTGTTACTTGACAGGAGGGTGGATTTTGTGGAATAATGTTTGAAGAGCATCTACTTCTTTAGAATTAGGCAAATGGTAATGTATGCTTAAAAAGAGTTCTTCAGATCTCTCAGAAAAATAATATTTTTCTGTTATTAATTAAAGCATCTTCACATGAGCCTTAAAAGATGCTGCAGTTTTAAAGAATCAACTCTCTAACATTGATACAACTCTTAAATTCATTATAGCTTTTTCAGGTTCATTAAACAAATTATAAGCAGGTCTTGTGCTCACACTGCACAAGATTCAAAATAATTCTTCCAAAGCATTTTTAAAGCAAAAAAAACCTTATTAAATACATTCCTTTAAAAATAATAAAAATGTCATTTCATTTTCAGCTGTAAGTTTCTAACCTGACAATTATTGAAATACATGTAATCTAAATGTATCCAGAATTATTTGTTTTATTTCTGGCACAGTTTGCAAACTATCAGATAAAGCATGTGTCCCAGAATATGCAAGGTTGGGTACATGAGCATATTTCTGAATTCTTTCAAGAAAACTACCTGAGTGCTTCCATATACTCAGCAAGAATTGAGCTTTACTCATAAAGTCTTTGCATTTTACATATAAGGAAGATATATTTTGACTTGTTTATTAGTTACACATCAATTGTTATATACCATACTCTTTCCTCTTGTTGTTTTCTACCAAGAATTTCCTTTAGGGTATATTGCATCAAGACCAAAGTCACTAAGTAAATTTCCAGAGACTTTAAAGTTTATCTCCCAGACCTTAGTTCTGATCCTAATTATTTTTCCATATTGGTTTTACCTGACCTGTGGTGGCATAGTGGTTAGAATGTAGTACAGCAGGCTAAGTTTGTTTTTGTTTTGTTTTATTTGAACTTGTATGCCGCCCCATCTCCGAAGACTCGGGGCAGCTCACAACTAAAAACACAGAACAATAAATATTTTTAAAAAACATTAAACCAGACAAGCCCAAATATAAAACATGACAATAATATAAGTTAATATAAGTCACTGCTCACTCCAGGAGTCAATTCAGAATGGCTCAAGGTTGACTCAGCCTTCCATCCATCTGAGGTCAATAAAATGAGGATCCAGATTGTTGGGGAGCAATATGCTGACTGTAAATCGCTTGGAGAGAGCTGTAAAGCACTATGAAGTGGTATATAAATCTAAGTGCTATTACTATTATATTGACTGTAAATGAAAAATCTGTTCATTTAACACAATACATTTTACTGTTTCAAAATTGATGATACTTAATTCTTTGTGTGTTGATATTACCACAACTGTAAGTGTATTCTAATATTTGAAGGACCATCCCAGATAGAACAAAAACAGGCTAAATTTTCTATGTATATCAAGCTACACTCTTAAGATCCTTAACTCAACATTTTAAAACCCAGTTAGGGCTCTTCTCTTATTTTCATATGAAATGTGTTGAAATACAAAAGAGATAATTTCATGTAGTATAATAAGGAAGCTGACAGACTTATATATGATTATTGCCATGGTATTAAGTTAATCATCCAAGAAAAATGCAGAAGATAAATGGATAATTGTTAGAACAACTTCTGTTTACTTGGAATAGTTTAACCAGCCTGCTTTTGCTGTATCGGTTGGGTGGTTAATGGAAACTTGAGCGTGCAGTCTTTTATCTGATTTATATATTGGCAATAAAGCATGCGAGTTAATGGAGGCACCACAGTACCACAAAGGTACTGTGGGCATGCTTAACAAAACCCTTGTTAAATTTTACTTAGGAATTAATTTTAATGAAAACACTGAATTAATAAGGGAAGAAAAAGAGCCTGAAACACAACTATCAAATAGAAGTCTTATTTTTGTTTGTTAATACAAATCACAAACACATAAGCCTATGGAATTAACTGAAGATAAATACATACCAGGAAAAATATTTCCATTCACCTGCCAACTTTGACATCAAAACTGTTTAACTACTTTCCTTCTTACAATGGTCTTTTTCATACCTGACTTCCTTCCACTAATCATAATTCAGCTCCACTTTTTTCAGAGTACCTTTGTGTGAGAACAAACCACTCTCTGTTTACCAGTCCCATTGAAGGGATGCTATATCTCTCTCTGTGCATTCTGTATAGACCAGTTTTTTTCAAACTTGGTCATTTTAAGATGAGTAGATTTCAATTTCCAGAATTTTTCAGCCAGCATGCTTCAAGTTGCCAAGTTTGAACATTCTCACCAATCATACTGGTGAGCCGTGATCGGTATTAATTTATTGTATTTATATTGTACCCTTCCTATAAAATGGTGGTGCAAATGGGCGGAAGGCCTAGCTATCCCTCATTTTTTATTCACATTACTGTGAGCTAGGCTGCACAGAGAGATAATAACTGGATTGAAGTCACACAGTATCATTGACTGGGTCAGCTCTTGTAACTGATCTGCTTGGTCTGACCAACAAGCTTATCAATATACTATACTCATATGGAATAATTTTATCTGGCAAACTGCCACATAAGTTATTGTTGAGCATGAGCAAAATATCCATTAATTTCATGGCCAGAATAAATAAATGTGCTCTGTGAAAAGTAAAGGCCGTCTGATGTCAAGAAACTGTGCATAAAGAAACACTTTTGGAAAGAATACTATGGCAGGCAGAACTGTATTGAATGTTTACTTCCACTGGTAATCAACATGACATCTTGCCATGTCTTAGTTCAATTTTAAGTGCACTTTATTTGCTTTGTTTCATAGAGACATAGCTACAGCATTGATAATCAAGTCTGTCTCTCCCTTTATAGATGCATCATAAATCCTTTGTCTTTGTTATACTAGCATGCCTACTACATTGGAACTGATGAATGGATACAAATAGTGATGGATGATGAAGCATTTTACACACTGAACATATTATCTAATCAAATAGTTTCCTGCCACTGTGGATCCTATTTCAGAAAGTTTCATTCTGTTTTGAAGCAGATGAACATAACTAGTTAGAGTACCCTTCAAAAACAATTACCTATGACTTTATACATCTGTATGATACCCAGTGATATTTATATCCGCTTTTAAATACAAGTATATACCTGTTAAAATAACAGACGTTTAGGAACTCTGGATTGATTGAGCATGACTCATTGAGGATGTAAAAGATCGTCAGTGACACCAAGTGTCTTTACAAAGCGTCCATTGATTTTCTGGCTACAAATCTTTCTGGGCAGGAATTATTAGTGAACAAACTTTACTATCTTTGCACTGCACAGTCTTGTATCTGGAACTGCCCTTGAAAGCTTTATTTTTATATATAAATGGTTAACTTTAATTGATTGCTAATCATAGTGCAAAATAATTAACTTGACATTTAAATACTTACGTTGGCTGCCTAGTTGCTTTCATGTCCACATTAACATTCTATATTCTTATTTTTACATCCTAAATATCTTTGAAGCTCTTTCAAGGTGGAGGGGAAGGATCCCTCACTCAGACAAGCATTAACCACTGCCTGGAGCCAGCCTCATGTCACCTCCCGGGCAGCATAAACCAGCCAGATGGGACACGGGTCCAGTAAACACTCGGTGGTAGTCAGCTTCCCCATGATCCTGTCCACTTCATCCGAGTCACAGGATAGAACTCATCCCAGATGATCTCCACAAGACCCATTGTTTCCCCCTGTCCGACTCTAACCAGTTGGAGTCCAGACCGGCCCGGATCTGAGTGATCTTACTGACCAAACTCCTCAGCCCACCCCCGCAGAGGATCATCCGTTATCCCCTGATTAAGGAGAGAGCAAGTGACCCTAAACAGGGCAACCAGGCGATTATCTGCGGACACGATGCGAGCGAAGTAAGCATACTTCACCGCTCCCATCGCAGCAAGATAAGACCTAGTAAAGGTTCTTAACTGCGATCGGTCAGATTCGGAATGACTAGATCTCCAACTGCTCTCTAGGCCCCTCCTCTGGTGCTTCATCTCCTGGAGCTCTGCAGAAAACCACAGAGCCAACCGGTATCTGCACCGGCTCAGAGGCCGCAAAGAGACAATGAAGTCGAGAGCCTGTGAGGCAGCCCTTTGCCAGGCGTCCACCAGGGCCTCGGCCGGGCTGTGGGTAAGGGAGGCAGGAATCAATCTAAATGCTATCTGGAACCCTTCCGGGTCCATCAGGCACCTAGGGCAGAACCATCTAATCGGTTCCGCATCCCAGCAATGTGGGGTGGCATACTGAAAGGCCAGCTGGAGGAGGTAATGATCGGTCCAGGTGGGGGAGTACCATAGTTGGTACTCCCCCACCCAGAGCATTATACGACTTCCCAGAGATAAAAACAAGTTAAAGTGTATGCCCCCCACCATGAGTTGGACCCTGAATTATTTGGGTCAGGTCCATGGCCATCATGGAAGCCATGAACTCCCGATCCATCCTCAATGCTCCACCTAGAGAAGGCAGGTTGAAATCCCCCAGAACAATAAGTCTGGGAAACTCAATCGCCACCCCTGATAGGACATCGAGCAGTTTGGGCAGGGCTGTTGTCATGCAGCTGGGAGAAAGGTATGTGAGCAACAGGCCCAACTGACCACCAGGGCCCAATCTCAGAAGGAGGGACTCACACCCGCCAATCTGAGGGACAGTGGCCTCCCGCGGACAAAGGGTCTCCCTAATCACAACTGCCACACCCCTGCCCCTACCCTGAGCTCGAGGTTGGTGAAGCACATGGAAACCTGGTGGGCACAACTCAGACAGAGGGACTCCCCTTTCTGGACCCAACCAGGTTTCCATAATGCAAGCCAGGTCCGCATCTTCCTCCTTGATCAGCTCACGGATGAGGGGAGCTTTGTTAACCACAGACCTGGCATTTAAACAAACCAATCTGAGCTCAGGAGCCTGGTCTCCCATACCCCCAGGGAAATGGGTGGGAACAAGAGGGTTGGAGCGCACCACTGCTCGAAGATAGCAAGGAAGCGCTCCAGAACTATGATTTGACCCTCCGCTCCTCCATCTCCTGCCATTCCCAGTCACCATGGAGATTGCAGTCCCCACCCCAGCCCCTAGAGTCATGGAGCACCTGAGCCCCATCCTCTCCCTGTCGCGACCTGTGTCTGCCCTGGACTGAAATTGGACTGGCAGAACCCCCCCAGGTTCCACCTGGGCCCTACATTCCCCCTCCCTCCCTAACCCCCTTAAAAATTTAGATAAAAAATTGAACAAACCATTAAAACCCCTCTCTTTACACAATTTAAAACCCCTATGTGCGCTATGCCACCTCTCAGGATCCCAGGATCCATCATTAAGATAGGCCTTAGATAGTCCAACAGGCCACACCAGGGGGACAGGGGGACATTCCCCAGGGCCTGTAATTCTGCAGCTGAGTAAGTCTTTAAAACCATAATTGTCCATAAAATGGGGGCAGTAGGAGATGAAAACAAAGGCTAGATGATAATCAGTCAATCATGTCCAGATAAATATGAATACCATGGTGTCACAGGGTCTCCAAACCCGGGAACCCTCTCACGGTGACCGGGGAAGACCAGATGGAAAATAGTCCAGCCACCGTTATGTGGGTATTACTTCCATGTGCACACAAACACAAAGCTATGGTGTTTTGAATTTATGCTTCTCCAGAATTATAACTAGTTATTGTTAAGTATTACCAAATATGGTCATATGAGTGGAATCTGATATAAGACTCCACTCATTGAACCGGCCACTGGTGGGAGAAATAAAGTCCCATCAGTGGCTGAAACACTGGACAGCACCAGCTATATAAGCCAGCGCCAGCCATGGCTGAAGGGCTTGTGTTTAAACGGAACTAATAAAGAAGTTACCTGTGATTGCCATGTCCTGCCTCTTCACTCTGTATGCCCACTTAACAAAAAGAATATAAAGTTAAACATAGTTCTGTATATTAATTTTGGTCAGCTTTATGATTCATTTGTCATACCCCAAGAAACCTAACCCTAATATGGAGTTAATTAGGAGTAGGTTTCTTTATTGTTCTTTACCTATAGACATAATCTTGCAAAACTAAAGCCACTATTTACATAACTATAGATACACTCTGTGAATACCTGGGGAGGAGCCATTTTAATCCTTTTCCTGATTATAAAAATTTCCAAGCTCTGTCAACCCTTTGCCTTCAGGAAAGGATCCCTTCCCCTTTGAGAGTCCAAACTACATATTCCAACAATTTATTTAATTTGGTGATTTGCTAATTTGTTTAAAGAGGGCTAAAGTACATCTGAAGTAATTATATTATAGTTTTTATAATGTTATAATGAATTTGGAGAAATGTGAATCTGATTCACAAAATGTTCATAAATTGCTTGCACAGAACCATTTTTCCATTTGAAACTGTTCAATCCCAATCTTAGAAGTTATCTAAATCTAAGAACCTTTAAGCTTACAAGACTGAGCCATTGATCCAACTAGATGTATATTTTGAGGGAATTCCCTGTTTTCATAGCTAAAGATATTCAAAACTAAATCATTTTCCCCTTATAAAGTTCAAAATAAAGATTTTCAAGGTGCACCATTCACCATAATTTTCTTCCCTCATTATGTGTAATTTTCTGATAAAGAGCCACCCCCAAATTGAGTCTTTTCATAATTTCCATACGTTTTTGCAATGAATTCTCATTTTCTTCAGAGTCTGATATACCTTGCAGGTCCCATTTCAATTGCCATGCTGTTATCTAGGCCTGCTTCTAATCTAACCAGGCTGTTTGGGACTTTATTTCTGTCATTTTATACTAACAATTCTCTTTCTCTCTTTATCTCTGCTTCCCACCCACACTCTGGATTAATTCCAGTTATCTATTGTCATCAAGCTGCTCTGCAGTTATTGATATATAAAGTGAGCATAGCTAGTTCTGGTGCTGTTCATGGTAACAACTCAATTCCCTGAAGCCTGCCAGAATTGTTGTTTATTAGACTCCCTCTAGACTCTGTCAAGAGCATCACAGGGTAAGTACAAACTGTCTGGAAAGCAGATGGATTTCTACTATTACACCTTTTTTTACTTTTCTTTGTTTCTTGCAAAGAAAAAACCTGCTCTCATTGGCTTACTGTCCTCCATATAAAAATATTCAGTGGTTTTTATTATTATTATTATTATTATTCTGAATAGAAAATTTGCATAAGATCTGAAAGTGTTGCACAGTGCAAGAATAGGCAATATGGTATTTGTTGGCATAAATGTGCCATTAAATCCTTTCTTTGTGCCCATCTGGCTACCTGCAGTGAAAAAACATTTAATAAACAAACATGCAAATAGGAATATTTTTTAAATTAAATAAACTTGTGTAATTTTTATTAGCACAATACCGATCACCAGCTTTTAGGATGATTGCAGTATCCAGAAAGGTCTCCCTGAGATAACAGTGATCACTCCAGGATCACCTTTGTAGTCATAATGGAAGAGATGGTGAGTTTAATGCTTTCACACTATTCCTCTTACCATGCCTTCAGAACAAGGACAACATACAAGGATGGTAATTGCTCTGCTTTCCACCAAGCACAGAAGAAAGGACAGAGGCAGCAGGTGAGAGAAGGATCTATGTTTGATTTGATTACTTGCCAATGGGAGAGAGAGGGAGAGAATCAGCTAGGCAAACTGAAAGATAATGTAGTAGGGATAGTAAGGAAGACTTAGATTGGCATGGTGTGAGATGATGATGGCTTTGAATTAAGGCTGCATTGAGCTTTTGATGGAATTAGCAAGCTTATAGAAGAATTTCTTTTGATCTACTATGAGCTCTTGATATCTCATTACTGTACAAAGGAAGGATGAGCTACATAAGTAAGGAATCTGACAATTAATTTAGCTGTAGAGGCACAGAGATATGTCCTAGAGAGGGAAGGACAGTTCTGTAGTCAGTTGATTTGAAGTTACAAGATTTCTGAAGATGTCTTGTCCAAGTGACATTTCACATGTTTCACATACAAGGGTATCTTCTATTTTCCATGAAAGATATCACATTCCAGCCAAATCACAATCAACTTCAGGTTGTTTCGGAAAGAATCAGACTGGTCAAGATAGAGGTTGTTATATGAGAACATGACCTTAGCACAAACAAAATCAGGTGGTTTTAAATTAAAATGGAATAAAATTTAGCAAAGTCTCATGAAACAAAGTTTAAATCTGTTGGTCATCACAAATCCTCATCTAAAGTTAAGCATATGGTAAAAGTTCAAAATAAAAATGTACAAACTCTCATAGTTGTAGTATTGCTATACACTGCCTTTCTATGTAGCTAAAGAGATATGTGGTGGAAAAAAATAGATGTATCTCTTTTTGTCTAATCCTCTCAGATCCAGTTAACCTTTCCTGCCCCCAAACAAAATCTCCTGCAATCCTGTCTGAACCACAAAATTGAAGTTTTTCTCACTCATTTAGAATACAGCCTTAGGGCTCCCCTAATAAGGACATTGCAATAGAAGCATCTGGGATGTGGGAATGACATTGGGAGACAGGCGGAAGAACCACAACTAGATAAACAGGAGCTTAACTGACAGAAGCATGTGGCTTCTGTTAGAAGAAGAGACCCTCCCTAGCTTCTGGTTTTTAAAGGTGAAGGGGGAGATTCCAAGATTATGTAAATGTAATTTACAATAAAGCAGAACTAGCATTTCTGAGTGTGCTACTTGTCTAGACAAATTGCTGACAATTTCCCATTATTAATCAGGGACAATTTACCTGAGTTCCTCAATGGTCCACATCCTTAATAATGAATTTCCCAAATGCTGCTGTCACTCCTGAAAGGGCAATTTTACTTAACAACAGAGATAACCCAGGATCCAATCTAGGTCATTCCCCAGGACCAGAGGATTTGTCTTCTACACTTTTGGACTCATGCTAGAGCCCATCTTCAGGAAATTTCTCTCTAGCTTTATTATCCTAGGACACATATATTTGTCTTCAGCCCTGAGAGATAACCCATAGATGCATGCAAGGATTTCCCTAGCAGACTTCAAAATTGCCAACAAATCAAATTCCTAGGAAGAGTTTAAGCAACAATTGTATGTATTAAAGATTTTCAATATAGTTCCCTCTGGATAAGAAATGTACTGAAAATATTTAGGGAGCATAAACTGAAATACTACTTGATGAGAGCCTCAATGAACTCAGATTACTTTTGAATAAACAAATACAATTGCATTTTAATGACAAAAGTAACTTTGTGTTTGCTTGCTTTTTCCTGTTATTATAGAAGCATAATTGTCATAACATCCTTCATTTTTTTTTCTATTTTTTTTAGTGATGATGTTGCATGGCCTTTATTTCTTTGTTTGTCTGCTTCTGCATTCACATTACAACATTTCACATATTTTCCAAATGTCCTTAGGTAACTGCATTCATACTAAATAGATTGCCACTAAGGGTCTAATATTTTAGAATTCAGTATGAGATCATGTTCACAAATGTGAATGCATAACATGTCGTTTATCCTCTGGCTAGGCCTTGAAAAATGCTTAGGGCTATTGGAGGAAGTGAATTTAATTGGAGAAGTCAAGATGCATCATTAAATACTAATCTTCTCTTTGAGATTAACTTTGAGAACATTTTTCAAGTGTAAATCATAGATGTTGCTTCCACTAATGCTAAGTATCAAATTATAAATCTATGAACACAATGCTAACATTGGACTCTTAATGATATATGAGTGTAAAATCCAGAGTATGTGCCATAGGAGACCATTATCAGGTTGATGCAGAACATAAAAATATCCAAGGGTATCTCTGAACCATGTTGATAACCTAGTTTATATAATGTGCATTATGTCATGAATACTGACAGCTTTAACTAGATTAGAAAAGACTAACACCTTTTTGTGATAACAAAGTGTGCACTGATCGTCTTTGCTGACCTTGTCAAAATAAGACAAAATACTTTGAAGTTCAATTTTGGGCTACAATCTGACACTGATTGAAATCAATAGAACATTTGGAGAATGTAAACTGTTTTCCAGGTTAGTACCCCCACCCCAACCTGCTCATTAAGGATTTTTTTCGTTGTTCATTTTATCAATGAACTGTTTAAGAAAGAAAACAAAATGCCAAAACCAAGTGTTTATGTAATAAATGTAGCTTTAAATGCAGGTCAGTATAAATTCAACATTAGTTTGAATTCTGTTCTCTTTATTTTAATGACACCAAGGTACCAAGTTTCAAACCCTTTTATCTTGACTTCAAACTGTACCAATATTTATTTTTTTGTTGCACCCAACGATCAATTCTAAATTATGTGTAGTTCTCCAAAACCATTTTTTGTAAAGAAACAAAAAGGAGACATTGTATGCCTATGGAAGGTGTAAAAAAATTTGTTTATTGTTTGCGCTATACTTACTGTATTAATTATAATGTTCATATATATATATATGCATTAAAAGGAATTAAAATATAATTATCCATTCATTACTGTTATCACAAATCTTGGAAGAAAGGAATGTTATAGGGCAAGTTAAAAAAATGCAACTCTCATTTTTGCTGGAACAAAACGGGAGTTGCTATTTTTTACTTGTCCTGTAACATAGGTATCATATTTGACTTGATTTTATTTGATTTTATTGGACTTATATGCCGCCCTTCTCCCTGAGGACTCAGGGCGGCTCACAACATTAAAATATGAATACAAATAAGTTAAATAAAATACTATTAAACATTAAGCCCAATAAATTTAAAACCCACAAACTAATCTAAAAACAGTTAAAAAACCCATCCCCACTCCACTTCAGTCCAGGCCAGATTGCTGAAAAAAACCAGGTCTTCAGGTCGTGGCGGAAGGAACGGAGGTCCAGGACTAATCAGAGCCCCAAAGGGAGCTGGTTCCACCGAGTGGGTGCTACCACAGAGAAGGCCCTACCCCTGCGGGTCACCAGCCAATATTGATAGCATAGTATGTTCAAGTGAGCTCTTATCTCCATAAGTAATCAAAAGATACTTTATTTGGTTTTAGCATATCATAATATATTAAATCAGCTAATGGTTTGTAAACCAGTTTATAGGCCAAGATTAAGAGCCAACTATTATAGTTGTTCATAAATTAAACCAAGCTATGTCATAGTGCAATATTTTCACTCAAAACCTATGCCTTTTCTTTCAACAGCATCAACCATTAGGAACCTAGGCTATCATAGAAAAGAGGTGAGTTGCAGATATCTTTCATAAGGATTCAGGGTTTTGAGTAGTATTGAAAGGACTGCTTTGGTGGCTCCCACAATTATGGACAAATAAGGGTCCTTGGCTCCAGAAGATTGACCATTGAGGCAGATCATTTCAGTAATCTGAATCAGGGGTCTCCAACCTTGGCAACTTTAAGACTTGTGGACTTCAACTCCCAAAATTCCACAGCCAGCAAAGTCCACAAGTCTTAAAGTTGTTAAGTTTGGCGACTCCTGATCTGAATGACTAAAAATTCTGGCTCTTCATATTTGTGGCATCAACAAGAAAGCATCTGAATTCTGCTGTTTTTCTTGCATAAGGATATTTGTGTATTCCCTTAGGAATTATACATTTGCTTAGCGACATTTGTTATCTCTATTATCACAGGAATAACCTCCCCAGTATGTACTTAAGAATACCACACATTAATTTTATTTATTATTTCAGTGCAGAACCAGCAAAGAAGAGGAATCTATCTGGAAATGTTTTCAAGATGTTATCTATTATTTAATATATTGTCTTGAACCACCCATACATATGCATGTGTAGAAATACACACATACACACAGACATTGCTAAGGGACCACATCATAAAACAAGGAAACTAAAACCCAGCTATTAAAATTGATCACACACTTTCATGTTCTCCTAATTCTTTTACTTTGTTTACAAAATAAAATGTCCCCATAAATATTTAATGCTTTCGCTACAGCATGAAAAGGGCTACTGTCAGGGCTCTATGGTAAATACATGTTTTCAAATTACTGCTCAATATGTGGCCTCTTTCAGGCTTAGGCAAATAATAGTAATGGAGCATATTCATTGGAAGGGGGAAATTCTGATGCTTCTGAAATAGATTTAAAACAAATATTTTTCATCAAGGACACACTTGATTGACTTCTATTGAAGCCACCTTCCTTTTACCATTCAAGGTCCAGATCCTCTGTAGCAGTTTTTCTCAACCTTAGCAACTTTAAGATGAGTGGTCTTTAACCCCCAGAATTCCCCAGCCACTATGAGGAATTAGTGTTAAAGTCGTTAAGGTTGAGAACACTGGTCAAAAGCTTCAAATCACAAATATGCATTGAGGAATTATCTTCAGGCATTAGTTCTCAGAATCAAGGAGAAACAGAACAAGCACTCCACTCTCCTTCATCTCATGTTTTTGTGATAATGGTGAAAAATGAAGACCAGTTTAAATGCACTCAGCTAAAGATAGTGCTTGGCACAGCTAGAAGCAAAATTCTTGATCCTCTGAAGTAATTTGTTTCAAATGAAGCTTTTGCATTGCTAAAACAAATGTTATGTCTGCAGATTATCTAAATATTGAAAGTGCATCTGACAAGCATAGGTATAAGTGTAAACAGATAGATAACAGGTAATCAGAGTTGGAAGGGACCTTGTAAGTCATCTAGTCCAATCCCCCACCCTAGCGGGAGACCCTACACCATTTCTGACAAATGGCAGTCCAATCTCTTCTTGAAAGCCTCAAGTGATGGTGCTCCCACAACTTCCAAGGGCAAGATGTTCCATTGGTTGATTGTTCTCACTGTCAGAAAGTTTCTCCTTATTTCCAGATGTTTCCAGGACTTTTATGATCCACTATTGGCCATAGAAATATAAAGGTATAAATACCCAAAACTCTAGGCAGGGATATTTTTTATAATAAAAAAACAAGATAAAGACTAGTGAGGTAATGTATAATAAAATTAGAACATGAAGATAATTTCAAGTTATGAAGATAATTTCAAGTTATGAGTTCTCACCATTTCCTTTTACTGTAGATATTTGGTACAATGGTTGCAGATCTCTCCTGGTGATCTTGTTGCTAATATAATATTAGTAATTAATATTTAGTGCTAAATCTTCTGCTAATTATTTGATAAGTTTAGTCATTTCTCGGTGCGGTAAGCTTTGAGGGTCCAGAAGAGAGGAATCACTACAGTGTGCTTCATGCCAAATCTGACACAAGAAACAGATAAACAGGCACTCGAGGTTACCTGAACTTTTGACTGATAAGCAGATTTAATATAGAAAAATTAATGAAGCTATTAGAAAATAGCAACTATTGTTTATCAAATGCAATTTCTACTTATAATGAAATCCAGGTTCAAATTCTTGATATTCTTTGTCCCATCTGCATGATATAATATAATAGATGAGGAAGGGTATTTTGTTTTGGTAATTAACTGATCTGGTATCAGGCTATTTATTTATGATCATTGGAGAATTAGATAATGCAACTGGGACATATTATGAAAGTCTTTACTTGGCATTGGGGCAATAAGACAAGATGTAGATGCTGATGATATTATCTACTTTCATGTCCAGCAGACTCCCTGAATGAGTTTTATGTGCTTCTTTACTCTCAGAGCAGCGGTCCAAAAGGATGAGTTCAACATGCATGTGCTACAGTGGCAGGCTAGCTCAGGCTTTCTTGGCCTCCATGACATCTATCACATTTATTACTGGCTTAACAAAGACACAGTAAAGCTGATTTTTTTGCTTCAGAAAGCAAGACAATAGTTGAGATATGGAGACTGAGAAGTTACACCTTTGTCACTATTAGGTGGTATTAGTAGATTATAAGATGCCAAACTGATATTAAATTTTTATTGCAAATGGAATCCAGCTTGTTATGGTTAAGGACTTGTTGCCTTAATATGAAATTGACATAAATGGAAGTAATATAAATTCAGTTATGAATGTGAGATTATGCCAACACTTAGCACTGTTTAATAATGGCAGACAAAACATTTTTTTACTTTTTAAAATATTTTAAAAATCAAATGCCACTGGATTGTGTTTTTAGAAAGAGAATGGGACTACCCATGTGCAATTGCTGTTCCATTCAAAATTCCACCATGCACAGGTTTATGTGCAATTCATCTTCATCTACAACTTATCTACAAATTCTCTCAATCCAAACCTAATTTGTCAAGTCCTGCAATAATGGAGAAGTAGCCAAGCATCAGGTGTAGATGACCATTGGCAGTGTAATCACAAGCCTGTATGTTGGCAACCTTGGGACCATGTTAATTGTTTGTCTCTGTACCTGGGATAGCAGAGATAACAAAATAACAGAATAACAGAGTTGAAAGGGACCTTGGAAGTTTACTAGTCGAACCCTTTTCTCAGGAATGAAACCCTATACTATTTCAGACAAATGGTTGTCCAATCTCTTCTTAAAAACTTTGGATCATTCACAACTTCTGGAGACAAGTAGTTCCACTGATTAATTGTTTTTAACTGTTAGGAAATTTCTCCTTAGTTCTACATAGCTTCTGTTCTTTATTATTTTCAATCCATCGCTTCTTCTCCTGCCTTCAGGTGCTTTGGAGAATAGATTGACTCCCTCTTCCCTGCAATCCCTTAGATATTGGAACATTACTATCCCCTCAGCCCTAATCCTTCTTTTCATTAAACTGAACATACCCAATTCCAGCAACCATTGTTTATATGTCCAGGTGCATCCAGGGTGACTGGGCAATTCTTCTAGAATAGCACTGCCATCCTTTCAAGAGGGGGGAGGGGTAGAAAAGTTACCCTAAACATTGCTTGTGCTGATTCTAGCTTATCTCAGAATGAGATTAATCTCTGACCACTGTTAAAACAATGGAATGATTTGCTAAAGTATCATGTAAAGTATTAATCTTATCAGACTTTCCTTCCTATAGGTTGCTTCCTTATCTGTAGATTACAGACATGCTGTAGATGATAATTTCCTGTAGTTCATTTAGTGAATCAAGTCTGATTCAATTCAGCAGCTTTTGTTTTAGAAAAGGGTTGAGGAATGGATAGCTCCAGTTTGTTTTAAAACTAGAAAAGGAGCCCATATAAGGACTTGGATGAATGAATGCAGTGTTGTGCTCTAACTTAAACATACAAGTATTCAAAAACTGCTTTAAAATTAAAGCTCGAAAAAGTTTCACTTTGCCTGGGATGGCAGACGCTTATGTTTTGCTATGGTGCCAGAGATTTGGTATAGCTATTTGGCAAGCTTGAACCCTCCCAGAAAATAGGTTCTCATTGCTAGCTTTAGCATATGCAAGGCTAGGGTAGAGTCCAGACCAGATTCAGAAGAACAAAACCTGTTTTATGGGAATAGTTTGAATTTACCACTCTAATCCCTGAGTTTTCTGATATGTCAGGAGAACTGGCATAGCCTCTTGGCAATCTTGTCTCTAGCTGGGAATGACTATCACAAATTACATCACTTGACACTTATTATTTATTTATTTATTATTTGAACTTATATGCCGCCCCATCTCTGAAGACTCGGGGCGGCTTACAACTAAAAAGCAAAGAACAATAAATACATTAAAAAACAATTAAATCAGAGTTATAAGCCCAAATATTTATAAAATGAATTAAAAATTTAAAGAATAACCCTCCCCAAAGGGTCACAGCCCGGGTTGGTCAAATAACCAGGTCTTCAACTCAAGGGCGGAAGGTGCGGAGGTCAGGGCCAGGTGGAGCTCCAAAGGCAGTTGATTCCAGAGGTCAGGGGCAGCTGCAGAAAAGGCTCGTCGTCGGGGAACCGCCAGCCGGCATTGGCCCGCCGGAACCCCGAGGAGTCCCTGCCTATGAGCTCGAACAGGGCGATTGGTGTTTGACATCGGAAGAAGGCTCCCTTAAATATTGAGGACCCATGTCGTGAAGGACTTTGTATGTTAACACTAAAACCTTGAATCTCACCCAGAGCGCAACCGGCAACCAATGCAGGCCGCGCAGGAGGGGGGTCACATGGGAGAACCGGTAACTCCCATCACCACCCGCCGCCGATTTTGCACCAGCTGCAATCTCGGATGGTATGCAAGGGCAGTCCCAAATAGAGAGCGTTGCAGTAGTCAAGCCTAGAGGTAACAAGGGCATGAGTGATCGCGCAGGGCGTCCCGATCCAGAAAAGGGCGAGTTGACGAACAAGACGGAGCTGGGCAAAGGCCCCCTGGCAACGGCCCCCACCTGCTCCTCCAACCGAGCCGTACATCCAGGAGGACCCCAGGTTCTGCGCCCTATCCACAGGGGCAGCACCTCTCCCCTATGGCCAAAGATGGATAATCTTGACTGGGTCGGGACGCCGGTATGCACAGCCACTCAGTCTTGGCCGGGTTGAGTCGAAGCATGTTTCCGCTCATCCAGTTCACCGCATCCAAACACCGGTCATCAGGGAGAGGGCATCACTGATCTGGCCTGGGGTGGAAATGTACAGCTGAGTATCATCAGCGTGCTGATGGAATTTCACCCCAAAACCACGGATGATCTCACCCAGCGGCTTCATGTAGATCAGAGCCACAACCTTCTGGCAATATCTAAGTATCTATACCTGGAGGCAGCAGAAGCAGGCTGCCAAAATGTGATACAAAAGATGCTGAAAACTAACAAGTTCCTAACTGGGCCAACAAGACCAGCATAGAAGGGGAACATTAGTTAGTAGAAGAGAGAGTGACATGCCTAATTATATTAAAAAGATGGAAAGGTGAGAAAGTAAATAAAGCCTAAAGTAAAGTGTGATTTGCTCCTTCTGGTACAGGTAGAAAAGAGTTTAATGCATAATAAATTTCATTAACTGGCTAGTCATGTCCATATCACAGAGCAAGTATATCATTCAATCTCAGCCCTCAGCAGATTTCTCTGTTTAAGGAAATATTTGCCTTTTTTTCTTCTGGATTTTTAAAATCTTACTTGGTTTAAGCCCTGAATTTCCTGATCATCTGCTAGCCATATACTAATACACTCCAATTTTACTTAGCTTTTTTGAGATCAGTCAAGGTTATCCAGGTCTGCCACCTACTGACACAGGATAATTAATAGCTCTATATAGATAATTATAGGAAGATCTTTACTGGAAAGCCAAATTTCCTCTTTTCCTAGAAATTGTGAAGCAGTCATCAGTACTTGTAGTCATGGTATATGTTATGTATGCAGTGTTTGAAATCATTGGTTTAGTTTGAATTGTTCTTGTAAAGTGTTGGAGATGATTGGTTTAAAAAGTGTGGGAAAACCCTGCACTCTGATTGGCTGTCAGCTGCGGCTGCCGGCTATAAATAGCAGCCGCAGCAAAGCCAGTCGAGTCCGTTCTGAGCTGAAGTCACTAATAAACTTAAGAGCTGAAGCACTCCGTGTCTGCCTCTTCATGGAAACTTAGCATTATAGATACCTTTAGACCCTCCCCAAGTCTTCTTAGAATTCCCACACTTTTACAGATGATAGTTTGAACTGTAATTGATCATAAAGCTAAATATGACTCAATGTGTCATAGTACAAAAAAAAGGTAAATGTAATTTTACCCTGTATCATATAGTTCCCAAATCGTATGCAGTAATATTCTGTGTTGGCCATAGCCCACAACAAGAATGATCAAAGGACTGGACATTGAATATTGCAGTGAGAAATTAAGGAATCTGGATACACTTAGCCTTGAGTATGACTGAGGGTGATGATGATGATGATGATGATGATGATGATGATGATGATGACGTACTAAAGGTATTGTATGTACTGCATGTATCAATAACTTTCTTTAGGTAGCTAAAGAAGGTAAAAATTTCCTGTTATCTCAGAGTGTCAGGGACACTTAGATTTATATATTCCTTTTCTGACCTGGTTGGATTTGATGGCCTAAATGGCTTCTTCCAACTCTATGATTCTATAATTCTATGATTTGCCAGTTCCTCTTCCTTCATAGGTATTGGCTTCTCCTTGAGGACACACAATCTGGAAGATTATTGATCTTTCTTAGAGAATGTAATGAGTATAAAATGGCAAGGTATATATTTCATTGCTAGATGTACATGTATCCCCCCTGGCATTATCTCATTTTACAGGTCTCTGGAGAATTTCAAGAGCTGCAAAAACTCTTTGATCTGAGATAAATGGGGATTTTTCTTTTTAAAAAAGTGTATGCCATTTGTACAGGATTTCAGCAATGATGCATTTTTCTGATTATTATCCACTCTCTTAAAACTGGTTTCAGCTTTTTATAGTAGCAGCAGCAACAAACTTTAGAAAAAAAATGCTGCATTCTGAAAAATAATTCTTATATGCATCTACTGAACTCTTTTCAAATTCTATGTATTATCTGCAATCAAATATATAGGGCAATTTGAAGTGTCTCATGCTGCTAGTCACTTTAATAACTTGGGATGGCAAGGAAGCATAAAAGGTGGAGAAACAAATTTCCTTCTGATTTGCAAGTGGAAGCATAAGGAAAAATTCAGTTTTTTTAAAAAAAAAACTTCAAAATTGCCTGCAGCAATTTAATGGTAGGCCTCTCACAGAATAAGATTATTTGTCCGATATGGAGTTCTCTATGAGATGCACCCATTAGGCATTGCAGCATTAAATAGTTTCTAAATAGCAGAGGAACACTAAAGCATTATTCAATGAAGGGAAGGAGCCAAGGAGTCTGCTTGATGGCTCAGCATCAGCAAAATAATTAAATCAGTGAGAAAGGTAATATCTATTCTCCATTGAGATTCACTTCATGTATAATCTGGTTCACCAGTTAGTCCTTGACAGAAGAATTTACAAAAAAGATTTATAAACTCCTAAACTTTATTTTAATCAATGAAAAGGTTGGTTTGTAGATAATACAAGACATTACAAATTCAAATAAGATTAAAAAAATGTGAAACCTATTCAAAATCCAAGAAAACAAATATAAATGCATAACATTTTTGTGACTTTTATGGAATATAATTCCTTCTAACAGATCTAGCTTCAGATAGCTTCCTGAAAGTCAGAAATAAATGACATGTGATGGGACTGTATATTCAGCTAATTCTCCATTCACTTAGGATGAAACTGAAGAAATTATGTTGAAGTGTTATCCTAAACTATTCCTTTTAAACATCTTTAGAGATGGAGATGTCTCATTAAAAAGAAACCATTGATTGCCTCCAGCCCCTCTATGGGAATGGGGAAGCTTGTTAATTTACTAGGCAAATTAAACAATGTGTAGGGTTGCACTATTGGGCAACTGTCCAAATCAGGAGATGTGATGGTGCATGCAGAATCTGCTTTCCTGGAGTGTAAGGGAGGGTGAGAAACTAGAAGGATTTTGTGACTTCACACATTATTCAAAACTCTTATCTTATTTGTGTTTTAGTGATGTGGGTTTATGCCAACCAGGATATCAAGTGGGGATTTTCTCCCTTCTGGCTTTTACTCAAAGTTGATTTTCATCTACTTTATGCTACCCTTTCTGAACTGTTTTAGAGTTGAAATTGAAAATATGGAAGAAATCTTCTATAACAATTTCCTTTAACTATACTGTCAAGATTAAATAGCATTGAATTTCTTGGGATTGATTTTAATTCATTTCAGCTTCAATTAAGATCGGCTGGGATCTGGATGCAAATTGACAAACCACAATTGAGAAATATGTTAACCTTGGCTTGGAGGCCAGAAAGTGTCTTTTTTTTTAAATTACATTTATATGCCACCCTTCTCCGAAAACTCAGAGCAGCTTACAAATTTTGGGATACAACCCAGTGTGCTCAGCAATAGCTGAGGTAGTCTGATGGTATCATCCCCTGTGATATCCATTACTGTAATGATAATGAGCCTTGTGGACAGTTTCAGATTTCCTCCTTTGCTGACCAGTGTCCCAGTCTGTAAACAGTCAAGCCCAAGTTTAGATCCATAGGATTTCCAGATCTCTCATGGTTCCATCAATAAATGTATTGTGTTAATTTTTTGAATTCCATTTAAATCCTTAATTCTATATCTGGCAATATAGCTTTGGAGAAAATTCCCAAGTTTACTATAGTGTTTGTATAAATTTGGATGGATGTATAATTTCTGTTGCAGATACCAATAATTCCATTGGTGTCTGCAAGAGAAATTATAAGAAACAGAATGGAACAAGACTGGTTACACCTTTCCCTTGGATTGAACTCTGTTGATCGGATGCTCTCAAATGAAAGGAAGGAAGGAAGGAAGGAAGGAAGGAAGGAAGGAAGGAAGGAAGGAAGGAAGGAAGGAAGATGTTTTTGTATATATGTCTGAAGGGTGATTATGCACATTTGAATGTGAAAGCTTCAGTGCCTCCTGCCCCCCTCCACATGCACATAGACCCTGCACAAATCTAATTAATTATATCTTTGTGGCTAAAGTAAAAGTTGGGAGATAATTATGGTATCTGGATAATTGTGGCATTTGGGCCCAGAATTGGTGTTGCTAAATAATGATAGTGTAAACCCCAACATCACATCACGGTGTCACTTAGCAGGTCCTGGTTGCCACTGTTAAGCAAAACTATACAAGTTGTTAAGTGCTCTCATGTGACCACAACCTCTGGTCTTGCCACCTTCCCCATTGACTTTCCACATTCAAATGGTTCTGAATCTTTTCTTTTAAAAAGATTCTCTGAAAGCTTTTGTGGACTCTCAATATTTTCAGTGAACTATAGCTGACTTAATTATTATTAATATTTAGATGGTTGCAGCTGTCTGCTCCAAAAGACTGAAGAATTTTCATCAGCAGTTGTTCCACCTTGCTGCTGGTAACTGGAGTAGTGGCTATGTTTTCTTTCAATTACATTTCCATTATTCAGTCAGCCTCTGGTATCTTTGTTTCTTTGTTGGAATACATAGATTAGCTTGCAGCCCTGGCACTTCCTATAGTTTTCAAACCAAAGGCTAAACAGGTCTGAAACAGGTACTGGGTATCTCTTAACTACTCTGCCCCAATTTCTATATACACAGAGCAGAGAGAAGCTTCTTTTTTTTAATTACATTTATATGCCGCCCTTCTCCGGAGACTCAGGGCTGCTTACAATTTTGGAGCAACCCAATGCGCTCAGCAATAGCCTTCATTTCATTGTATATGCCTGCTTATTACTAAGCGGCATTTTTACAAAGTCAGCTAATTGCCCCCAACAATCTTGGGTCCTCAATTTACCTACCCCGAGAGGATGGAAGGCTGAGTCAACCTTGAGCCTGGTGGGATTCGAGCCTACAGCAGTTGCAGGCAGCTGGAACTTAAGTGCGGGCAATTAACAGCCTGAGCCACCAAGGCCCTTTTCATGTTTGTCTCCCAGTTTTTTTTTCCTAAAGAAAGAGACAAAAAGTAAAGGGCTCCTCCTGTAATACAAACAAAAGCAGTGCTGTTTTTCTTTCTTTAACTTTTAACTGGACTCCATGCATTATGGCATGGCTTTTTTTCTTCTTTCCCAGAAAAATAACAAATATTAACTGTATTATGATCACTGTAGTATGATCACAGTAATTTTCTGCAATTATTATAAGAGGTTAGCAAGTTCAAATTAAAAACAGAGGCATGTTCTAAAATCTATGGATATCATTTAGGAAGACCTATTCTAATTGAACAGATGGTTAAAAGTGGCTGTAAGAAGTTCATACCTCCAGACTTAAAAAATTGATGTCAGCCCTCCCAGGTAAACCAGACCAAAACATGACTTTATTTCACTTTATTTGTACTTTATTTTACATCTACTTTATTCCAGCAGCCACAAAGAAGAGGGAGTCAACCTATTCTCCAAAGAACTGGAATGCAAGGACAAGAAGCAATAAATGAAAACAAATCAAAGTGAGAAGCAACCCAAAACTAATGAGAAATTTCCTGACAGTTAAAACAATTTATCAGTGGAACAACTTACCTCCAGACGTTGTGAATGGAAGTTTTAAAGAAGAAATTGGACTATTTGTCTGTAATGGTATAGGGTTTCCTGTCCTGAGCAGGGAGTTGGACTAGAACACCTCCAATTACCCTTCCAATTCTATTATTCTGTTAATGTAAGGCTACATTAACAGAATATTGCAAGTGTAGGGTTATAAACTTCCCACTTACACATTTAAGTATCTAATCGACTAAGCTGCTTCCTCGTAAGTTTCTTTTCCTGACTATTAAATTTTTAGGGGCTTTTCCTTTCTTGTATGATTGTTCCTAGGCAACATCTCCTTCCTCATGCCCCAATTAAAGTCATCCACACGTTCCATTACTGTATCACAGAAAGCCACTTACATAGAACTTTAGAAACAGAAGTTTCCATCCAATCAGGAACTCATCTCAAATGAAAAGTATATTAAATGGCATGTACAGGTATACATTCCCATGCAGATATCTATATGCAGTGCAGGAATTCTGGAAGTAAAGAAAAAAGTTTGGCCTTCAGAATAAGGCATTGGGGAAACATGCTAGCCTTTAATTGCAAAATGGTATGCATATCATATGCATATCATACATGAACATTTTATAGAAAACCTCTACCTATAGGCACACACTGAATGGATGTTATATAATACATTTATATAGACCCGTGAATAGGTATGCAAATCAAGAATGCACATTTTCAAAAGAGGTATGAATACACACACACACACACACACACTTCAGAATCTAGGCTGACACTCTATTTTTTATAAAACAAAATATGATGATGGCAAAAGCCATTCATGCAATTTTGTTTCTTTGTTTTTGATGCAGCTGGTAAAGGCAAAGAAATATTTTCAAGCACAACTGGGAAGCTTGTTACACAAATAGTCTGTCAACAAGCTTTACTTATTTTTCAATATTTATATGACTTCTTACAGGGCAAAGACTGTTAAAAATCTTTTATAATAGAAGAATTATAATTAAAATAATTAACATTATGCTAAAATTATCTTCTTGCAACTCTAACACCAAGAACATTTATAGTTCAAAATGTTATGCATTTCAGCAGAATTAAAACATAAAACAAACATAAACAAAAAATAACTAACTAATTAAATATCAATTATGCATTTTAATTAAGTCATGTGGAAACTGAAAAAATATTTTAAAATATCTATTAATAACCATTATTGTTGTTCCTGTTTTTAGCTTTGGATAAGTGTGAAATCTTAAAGGAGAGTTAGGGTGTTCTTTGATCATGTTTTACACCAGTTTCCTGCTCAAATCTCTCTTTCCTCCAATTTGAGCTGCTCTATGCTTCTTTGCAGGTGTTTTTTGTCACCAGCACCATTTAAGCAAATAGCAGTTAGGAAGAGGGAGATTTTTGGCTTAAAAATGAGATTGGTTTCTGGTAAATAAGGAAGGTGTTCAAAATAAAATAGGGTTTTTTTGTATAATTCTTTTTTAAAAATGTAACCAACAACATATAGTTTATTCTAACCTAGAAGAAAATTCTGTTGGATTCTGGACCAACTTCAGAGTAAATTTGTGTGGGATTGGCTTGAATGAGGTAATGTTCAGAGTGTTTTTAATAAGGGTAGCTTTTCCTTTAATGTAGATCCTGCTATGGAATGCAAGAAATGATTAAAATCAAAGCTGTACTGACAGACTGGTTTTCTAAGCAATGTCATATTGGCCACTTATTTTCAGCAGGAAGAAAGGCAAACATCCATAAGTAATCTATCTATCTAAGGCATATTAAATTGAAGTTGAGATTCCTAGAAACATATTCATCTGTAAAGCATAACAAATTTTAACCTCTTCCATATAGGCATATTGTTAAATATTAGCGTTACAATCTGTCCTTTATGACAAAACTCTTAAGCTATCATGTTTATTTCCTATTTTAACACACTATTAATAAGTTCTTATTTTAAAGGAGAAGGAGTTTTTTAACATGTGGTTATCATTTACATTGCCAGGAACTGTATTTACAGGAAAGCATATGTATGGTTTAATTTTTTTAAAAAAGAATCATCATGATTTTAGTTCAGACATTGGCCCATTGCTGATCTTGGCAGCAGGGTTTCCATCGAGGTAGGTTACAGGCAGAATGGTTAGATTTACATTGAACATCTTGCTAAACCAACAATAGTAAAAATATCAAATGTGTAAAGTCTGTTGTTTTTCTAGGTCTGTGGTTAACGAAGCCCCAGTTGCTACAGAGTGATATCTAAACATAAAATAATCTCTGCATAAACTGTGGAATTCTTTTTCTTTTCAGTGTAAACTCTATGTTTGTCACTCTGTAGGAAAGTGGGTCATTCAAGATGAAAATGTCCCAGTTAAGTGTTCTTATGTTAAACTGGGTCTGGATCTAAGATCTTCCAGATTAAAGGCCTGTTTTGTATAATGTCTCTCTCTCACACACTCTGACATTTCACACAATTTGAAACAAAGATGTGCTTTTATCACTTTTAATGTCACACCAGGGAACACTTTATGAGCCTTGTCTCTTCACTATTAAACATTAGCCCTTGTCAGTTGATTGTGGGTGAAAGAGAAAAGAGCCAGATTCCCCTCTCCATTTCATCCTTAATTAAGTGCCTGTGCAGAGTTTGGCAACATCTGGGCAATTATATAGATGTATAGTAGCAATGTCTCACTTCACCCAGTGAGTTATTTAAAAGATAGATAGTCATAATACCTACTTGTCCACCACAAGCCTATATACAACCAATGATTGAGGGCTAGAAAACTTTTTTTATGACCCACATATGTTTGACTGGGATAACCATGAATACCTTCTCAGGAGGGTGAGTTGAACTTGCTCCATAAACTTGAAGTATAAATGTGTATGGGCTTCAACAAAATATGGATAGATTTGTATATGTGTGGATGTCATTCACACACACACACACACACAAAATTCCATTAGGGATTCACTTTTATAATCTTAACTGATTAACTAGTTTTGAATTCTGTATTTTCGCTTGTAGCTCAAGATGACATATATAACATGGAATAAAAGACAACTGAGCAGGAACTACTATCAAGTCTCTAGTTAAAACCCAAATGCTAACCACTGTTAATGCAATAATATAGAGATATATTGTTTCACTATGTGATCTGCCTCCATCTTCTTTTAATGTATTTTATTTTTCATTGTAATTCAGTAGTAAAAATAAAAATCTCCTACATTTTTAATCAGCTACAATCTAATGGAAGAAAAGTTAAATTTGACCTGAAAAAAGAAGAAATTTTTGCTAAAATATTTAGGAATGGGATGTAAAGCTCTTGTATCTGAGTTCAGCTGCCCAAAAGGGTCACATAGGCTGCTCCAATGCAACCTGGTTTTTTTCTTTGTTCGGTTGCATACAAGTGAAATATATAATGAAGAAATCTATCTTCTATCAAATGTATATAGCCCCCTATCTTACCAAAGACTCTGAGTGGCACACAACAATGGAATAAAAATAGCAATGTGAAAAAACACAGATTTAAAATGTAAATATCCATATTAATAAATATAATAAAAACCAAGATGCATAGCGTAAGTGACAAGAAGGATAATATCCCTCAATAATAGAGCCATTTCATCTACTCTCTACTACCCTGGGAACTCCAAGCCTGATTACATAACTTGGTTTTAAGGGCCTTTCAGAATATCAAAAAGGAGCTAATCTAATTTGGAGGCCAAGCAAGTTCCCCTGAGCCAATCCTGAGCCATGGTCAATTATATTGAAATCCATTGAGAGCTCAAAAAAGACAAGGATGGATGTACCCTACCAAGCATGGAAAATATGGCCAGTGCTGTTTCTATCCCATACTCAGATCTGAAACCCAACTGAGGGTCAAGGTAATCTGCTTCGTCCAAAGTCCTATGAAGCTATTATGCAACCACATTCTCTAATACCTTCTCCAAGAAAAACAGATGAGGTACTAGATGAAAATATTGAATGTAGTGGCATCCAGTGGTGGTTTCTTTATGAGAGGAATCAAGACCTCTTTAAGAGATAAAGGAACAAGCCACTGACTTAAAAAAAAAATAACCATCACCCAAACCCATTCACATAAAACCTTTCCTCAGCTGCTTTAACATGCCAAGAGGAGCATTTATCTAAAGAGCTGATGGCTGAGATTTTAGTACATAGGACTCTATCCAATTCCTATGGTCCAACTTGGCAAGATTTCTCCCTAGGCAACTCCTGTGGATTTTCAAAAAGATTAGTGTCCAACTGGAAACATATCCAAGTAAGAGATTATCCACATATCTGTTATCCAGGAGGGCTTCTGAGTGCTGCTGGGTGGTATTCTACAAATGCAATAAAGGAGGAAAAGTATTGATGCTTAACTACTCTTATGGCCACAAAGCGCTGGGTGCTAATCACACACTAGATGTTTCTTCTTTCATTTTATCTCCCTCAGTCTGTAAACCACAGGGAGTTCTGGGATTTCATAAGGAGAAGTTGCATAGGTGTGATCTGAGCCAAGACCTCAGCCATCCTCTTATTCCAAGGAGCAACCAAGACTTCAGATGGATCATGCTGAAAAAATCTAATCAAAAAGAACAGCTTCCAGCTCCCTTTGAAACTCACCTGAGTCCTTCAATTCACTGAGAATTGATGAGTCTAAAGAGTCCAATCTCTTTGTAGTGGATAGTGGTACTAGAGAATCCCAATGAAATCAGGATGTGGTCCAGTCATGACAAAGAGGACACTTTCATAACACATTGTTGGTATTAACATTCAAAGTCCTTCATGGCTTGTGTCCAGGGTATCTGCGGGAGTGTCTCCTGCTGATATTGAATACCGATCACCCTGTGCGTGCGCACAGACGGGGACTCCTCAGGGTGCCATCTGTGAGACAGTGTTGGCTGGCAGTGCCCCGGGGAAGGGCCTACTCTGTCTCAGCTCCCGCCTTGTGGAACCAACTACCTCTGGAGCTCTGTTTGGCTCCTGATCTCCGCTCTTTCCACCGCGATTTGAAAACCTGGCTGTTTGAGCAGGCCGGGCTGGACCGACCTCTTGAGGGGGTGTTAAAATTGTTTTAAATTTTAAATTAGTTTTAAATTAGTTTTACTTATTGGGCTTGTTTAAGTTTAATTCTTTTTAATATATTTATTGTTGTATTTTAGTTGAGCTGCCCTGAGCCCTTTCGGAGAGGGGACGGCATACAAGTCCAATTAAATAAACAATACATAAATAAATTGCCAAAGGAATACCAAATCCAAAGTGTGACCATTGTCCCACATCAGATTCTGGGTGACTTGGAACAGGCCCATGACTATCATGGAAGCCATGAATTTCCCTGCCACCTAACACCCAATTCCAGGGAAGACATGTTGAAGTCTCTGGGAACTCCACTCCTAACAGAGAAATGAAGGTGAGGGGTCCGTGTGGGAATGTCTCCTGCCAGCATCACACTCCAATTGCCCTGTACATTCCCACAGACAGGGCCTCCTTGGGATACCGTTGGCTAGACATTGTCGGCTGGCGGTGCCCAGGGGTAGGGCCTTCTCTGTGGGGGCACCGATCCTGTGGAATCAACTCCCTGTGGACCTTCATTTGGCTCTGGATCTCTGTTCCTTCCGCCATGACTTAAAGACTTGGCTATTTTAGCAGGCCAGCCTGGACTGAACCAAGAAGGGGGTGGGTTCTGTTTTTTAAAACATTTTAATAGTTTTAAATTGTTTTGTTCTTAAATTAGGCTTGTATTGTTTAATCCTTTTTTAATTAATTTATTGTATTGTATTTTTTATTCTGTGAGCCACCCTGAATCCTTAGGGAGAAAGGTGGCATACAAGTCTAATAAATAATAATAATAATAATAATAATAATAATAACAACAACAACAACAACAACAACAACAACAACAACTATATAGTAAAGAGGCTGGTACAATCCTAACTTATCCCTAGAGACCAATGATGAACACAGTCTCACGGACTAAGGACCTGAGTGGTAGAACTTCTGACAGCTATAAGAAATTCTCTGTTGATAATTGTCATATCCTCACACTGCCCTGAAGTCTCAGCTGATACTACACTCAAAACACAGCAAGTAGATTTCAGAAAGCTGTCCTTTAGACCCAGCCAGTTCTCTGTAAAAAATGCCAATTTGGCCATTTCATGAATGACCAAATCATGGATAAAGGAGGCCTTATCCAGATTGACTTGGTGCTTAGAACTCAGTTGTTCATTTGTTTTCCATTCCCAGGACCAGGTCTACATTCATTTGAAATTATTTTATTTGACTGTCTGAATTTCTTATATTCAGACATAGTAAACCTGAGCTCTTATTTGTCAATTTGCATTTCTAGAAAGAAATGATCAATGCAACATTTATATAAACAAATGCAATAGATTGAAAAAAGCTATGTGTATGTAACTAAATTGAAGTATTAAAATGAACACAGAATTCAAATCATAAATGGAAGTCAACAGAACCTATGATTATAATCTATTCCTGTGATCTATGTATTACATTTTCTGGTAGGGTTTTTTTTTGTCTCTCTACAATCATTATTATTATTTGTTTATTTGTATTAGATTTATCCCCCCACGTTTCCTGTAGGAGATCAATGCAATAGTATTCTATCATCACAACAAGAACCCTGTGATGTAGGATAACCAAAGGAAGAATAACTGGCCTAAGCTATTTAATAAGCTTCCATTGTTGAGGCTAACTTGAACATTGATTTCCCTTATCCTCATCCAATATTCAACCACTACAGCAGATTGATTTGAAGACTTTCGATTGGCTTTTTTTTTCAAGCTAGAAGCAATTTCTATTATCACTAAGGCTCCATGCAGTCAGGATTTGAAGGTCTTCCAGTGACATATACAATTTCAGAGAAAGAAAATAGTTTTTTGTTCAGGAACTAACCGATTATTTTAGCTACACGAATATATTTGGTTCATATTATGTATTTCTGTATTTCAAAAATTCAATGTGATTATTTGATCTAAGCCCTTTGGGATAGGATAGTGTTGAACTCTAAATAAATCAGACCCTTTAAAAACTAGCTTGGTAAATTCCCTGCAAATAATAAATTATTATGAAAGAAATACAGTTCATGGTCTTTTATTCTTCCTTCACATTTAAGTTGAATTGAATCTTGGAATTTAACTTTGTCATGAAACTGTTGAAATGATTGTTATATAAGGAAAATGGAGACATCAGATTCATAACAGATAGGAAGATTATTTCATCATTTTTCTGCTTCTTATTTCAAAGCAGAAAACACTTAATTCTACCCTGTGAATAATCTCTTCATGTTCAACATTTGTTTATTATGTGTCAGTTGGCAAGCATTCAAATTTGATAATGTGACAATGGGGATGCTGCAATGGTTATAAGTGTGAAAAAGGGTCATAAGTCAATTTTTTAGAGCCCTTGTAACTTCAACACTGAAGAAATTGTTGTAAGTCAGTATTGTTGACTGGAACACCTAACAGAATGAGACAATGCACACCACTATACTGCCCAGAGTCAGTCTGGAAGTGAGAAGGGCAGTTTATAAATTTCATAAATAATAAATAAAGGACCTCTTTCACAGTGTTTAGCCTCTTTTTAGTCTATTTAGCCACCTGTCATATTATTCAGTTATTTCAGTCCCTTAAACTGAAAATGCATTAAATCCCTATCCCAAATTAGGCCAGCTAACAGGTTACAGGTACAGAAGAGGGGAAAACATAAAAGGAGAAGTACATATCAATAATGATTGAACTCTGTCTTCTGCTGTTTGCAGGGTAACAATAAGTGCAGTTCCATTGTCACTACACACACAGGTAATGGCAGGCTATGGGATTAATCTGGAATAGGCAAATAAATATATATACAGCACAGCACCACAAATTGTTTTTCTTTCCTGGTTTAAATGAAAGTTGGTGTAACATAACTCTTGATTTGAGTTATACAGACAACCATTGAATGTTTGTGACTCTGGCTGACTCACCTTATGTTCACAGGGTGTGTCCCATTCTATTCATCCACATGCCTCTATGGAAGTTAGATTCCTGGCTTTTCTTCCAGTCCAAGACTAAATGACCATGGAGGGCAATTGAAGAACATGGATCATTGAAGTGTCCTTTGAACTTTATGTAGAAAAGAGGCAAAAGTGAAATTATGATAGGTGGATTTGATTATTAGTAATACTAATAGACTATAACAATGGATTTTATGTTATAACTGTGGAAACAAGTTTTATATAAGTTTCATTTATATCTGCTGTAAAAGCAGTTGGAAATGGTTCCTTTTTGTGTGTTTGTTATTTTCCTGTACTTCTGTTCTCTTTCTTCTTTATTTTTTTCTGCTTTTCCTTGATTAGTTTATCATATTTTGTTTTAAAAATTAATAAAGTTATTTAAAAAAAACAGAAAAAACTGGAACAATGTAGCCAATACTGGCCAAAAAGAGGTGGGATCATCCACTCCTAACTGCATTAGCAACCCCACAATCACTTGAAGCATATTTGATGATACCAGTAGCAAAAAAAAATGTGCTAAGAGAAGAAGAAAAACTGAGCAATTAAAGATGACTAAGCTATCCCAGATAATTGTATACAAAATGGTTACCAGAGAAAGCTTAGGCTACAGAGGTGGAAAATGAGGATGGCATGTTAGGCAAGTTTGCCTATGGAGAAGGGGAAAAAAATTGGTTTTAACTTTAACCGTTTAAAGTGGTGATGAAGGGTATTTCTGCTTTTTTTTAATCCAACAGGCAGTATTGTCAGCTTAAACAGTGAAGAAAAAAAGGAACCAGTTACACCTGGTGAAACAACAATAGCAGCAACTATGGCTGTTCACTTTCTTTTTATCTATGCTTTTGGAAAGGCTGTTAGCTAATTATGTACAACTGCATTGCTCTAGAGTAAAAATATTTTTCTCAATCTTTTTGGAAAAAGATGGACTTTTTAATATATTCATATTTTTAAAATATGCCCACAAAAATGATTAGCATGGAACATAAAATGTGTCAACAAATACATTTTTATTTACAGAGAAAGAAGTGAACATTTTTCACCGATAATGGTTATACAAATAATAGTTTTCATTTACTTGAGTATTTTGATGAAGAAGGTGGGTGTTGTGTATATTTCACATATACACTGAAATTTATTTTGGAAAGTATATTTTCCAACTAAATTTGTCACTCTTAAGAACATAAACAATAGAACAAGTACTTCACATCACTCAGTTTCTTTAGCAACTTATCTTCTTCTTAAAATGTTTCACATTTGACCCTTACCACAAAGACTGGGTCTGTCTAAAATATCAAAAATAAAAAGGACAGTTAGGGAATGTTTAGATTCTTGCTTCACTACAAAGCCCTTTTCATATTCATCTTAAAACCACAGACCATAGAAATTAAGCTGAGGACAGGTCTACTCATTGCAGCAACTAAACAGCCTGAAGCATAACATTTACAGTGACCTTTTGCAAACTCTTATCAAAGATCTACATACCGGTATTTAACTGTCCCATAACCTATTATTGCCTATCATTATTGTCTCTGTTGATGGGAATATATACACAAATTGCAGTTTTGAGGAAACAATAATGTCAAGAGAATGGTCTCCCCATGTACATAGGAGACAGTGATGTGTTACTTTGTATTTGGGACTCTTATGAATGGGTATCGACACTTTCTTCTTCACTTGTTTTTTATCTGTGAAGAGATAATGTCAAAATGCTAGGGTTGTGATGTGATACAGTCCTGAGAATTTTAAGTCATATATGTGTGTGTGTGTGTGTGTGTGTGTGTGTGTCTCTCCAAATGGTTAATTAAAAATGGCTATTGTTCTGTCTGCCAATATTTCTTATTGTCAAACTAGTTTGCATTTTGCAGTTAGTTCATATTGATATTGACATCATCTTTCCATAAGATGAGGGTTATCCAATTAATAGACAATTTTTTACAGCCATCATTTGAACTATTATGCATAAAAGCACTTTATGCAGCCCAATTCATCAAAACCAATTTTTATGTCTTTGTGAATGATTCATAGAGAAAGTTCCCATTTATACATATACAAATTTCTGTGAACCCTATTGCTTACAAAATTCTTCATATTTGTGATATTTAATTAAATGGTTGTCCACTGTGATTTAAAACTTTGTTTCCTAAGAATGTTTCAAACTAGAAAAATGAACTAGGGTGTACATCCAATAAATTGTCAACCTGAATATTCTTCAAAATCTTTAAGCAAATTGGTTTTTATCTTTTGTGACTATGAATGAATGGAACATAGGATTTCCCCCTTTTTTCTTCTTTTAGAGAAAAGAACTCTTTATATCAACTTATAACCACAATTGGGATCAGAATTTCTGTTGCAAGGCAAAACAGTTGTTAAGTGAGTTGCACCTAATTTTATAACCAAATTTTGATCATACAACCATGGAGATACTATGATGATCATAAGTGTGATGATCAGTGATAAGTCACTTTTTTGCTGTTGTAACTTTGGTAACTAAATGAATTATAAAGAACAAGCTATAGATAATATAGTAGTAAGACCTCAAGCAAAACAACTGATCTAAAGTCATAAAACAAGCTAAATAGGCTCTGCCCACAGGGTTCAGTTCTGGTGTTTCACAGAATGACTTTTTCACCAAATCAGAGGTTTCCCATTTTAATCAATAGCCTGACTGAGAGAAACTATTTATTTCCTATTCTCTGCTACATGGAGAAATAGAAAACACTGTTAAAAACTTTTTCCCCTTTTCTGAAGAAAACTTAAATTAAATTTGTAGTAGCAATTAAAAAATAATGTGACAGGTTTGCGATGTACCTTTACCCTTATCAGAAAAGTTAGTGAAACATTCTTTACATGCTAATCTAGAAAAAACCAACCACCTGCATCAGGCCATTTATAAAACTTTCCAGTTCACCTTAGGTTGCTTCATAGAGAACACTCCTTGCTTTCTATAGACACCAGTTTGTTCCAAAGCCGTTGACTTGGGTTTTTTATTTGGGTTTAGCAAAATCCATTGATTATTCCTAATATAAATAGATGATTATAATTGAATGATTACATAATTATAAATACATGATTACAGTTACTACTTATTTACTTTCTCCCTTGTCAGAAATTATTAGCACTGGAAACAGCCTACTACAACTTTCCTCTGTGTGTGTGTGTGTGTGTGTGTGTGTGTGTGTGATAGAGAGAATCAGACACTTGTGATTCTACTTGTTATTATTTTAAAAATGCATATTCAGAAAAGGCCTGCTTATTTGAAACATATATTTAGTTACTGATTTATGGCATAATTTGACAATATATTTATTTACTGTACTTTATTATAGGTTTGGCAACTGTGGTCCCATGGCCATATTAAATCCATTGAGCATTTTTTGTGGTTGCCAGATCTTTCTCTGATCACTGTCCCCACCACCAGTTATAGCATGGTTTCAACGGTTTTGAGCAGAACAAATTTGTAAGCCCTAAAACATATTTTATGATTTGAAACAAAAATATAACTCTTCTGTACCATTCTAATCTCATTCTCTGCAAAATAGAATTTATTACCTCTTCTGTATTTAATGTGGTTCCTAGGACTAAAAGATAGGCCATCACTGTCATTGTCACGTTGGCTCTATTTTACAATTTTTATGCTAATATTGGAGTGATAATTTAAGCTTTCAAGTATTCTCTTCTTATCAATTGGTGATTGAAAATGCATAGCTTTCATGGTAAAGCATGGGGCAGTTACATATCAATATAGATATACAACTAAAATAGTCAAATATAAAACAGTAACACAGAAGATAATTAATGAAATAAATTAAAATATTAAGGTTAAAGTAGAGAATGGCATTGAAATTAACTGCTACACTTTTATTTTATTTTATTTATTTATTTATTATGAGATTTATATGCCGCCCTATCTGCCTGAGGACTCAGGGCGGTTTACAATACTAAAAACCACAGAATACAAATATTAAAAGATGAATTAAGCCCAAAATCTCATAAATCAATAAAATTTAAAATTTAACAAATTTAAAAACCACTAAAAAGACCCTGCCCCCACTCCCCATCAGTACGGGTAGGCTAGTTGGAATAGCCAAGTTTTTAGGCCATGGCAGAAAGTTCGGAGGTCAGTGGCCACCTGGAGCTCCAGAGGCAGTTGGTTCCAAAGGGTGGGTGCCCCACAGAGAAGGCCCTACTGCTGAGGGCCACCAGCCAACATTGCCTAGCTGATGGCACCCTGAGGAGGGCCTGCCAGTGGGACCGCACAGGGCATCAGGAAACCGTTATTGGCAGCAGGGTCTCCTGCAAATACCCCGGTCCAATGCCATGAAGGACTTTATAGGTCAGCACCAGCACCTTGAATCTCATACAACCATGATCAAAAGTTTTGATCAAAAGTTTGTAAAACATTAGAAGAAAATAGGAAAACTGTTTATTATAGAATTGAGCAAGGAATGTCACTGTTAGCAAAACTATGAATATATCCCTCTTGCCACAATCTTTACTATGTTTTGTATTTTAAAGGAAGTATATTCTCCTACCTGGATGAGTGCTATTCAACCCAACAAATCAATGATGAAACAGTTATGCTGTAAACTTGTATTCAGTACTACCGTTTTCCTTTCTCTCCTCATCCAAGTTATAAGATCAAGACTAAACATAAGAAATACCTTCCCTTTTTGTTACTTGAAAAATACCATGGTAGCTGAAGACAACACATTACCAAGGTACAGGTCCACCAATTACCACTAAATATAACTTTATAAAATAGTATTTAATTGATTAGAAAGATTTAATTATAAATAAAATATTGATGGATATTAGATTCAGATGAAAAACATTAGGCTTCTATAAATATACGTTTTCAGCAGCACAGTAGCTGAGCAGCTTAAAGAAACTGGATTTGTTGGCTGAAGAAGGCCAGCTCTCTGAATTCCAGCAGCTCAAGTCCTAGCACCACGTTGCAGAGTGAGCTCCCATCACTTGTGTCAGCTCTTGCCAATGTACCAGTTCAAAAGTATGCAAATGCAAGTAGATAAATAGGTACCACTCTGGTGGGACTAACAGATGAAGCAAGAAACAAATTGGTGCCAGACTAGCCTAAATGTGAGGTGGAAAATTGGCAGTAAAAAGGCTCTGGATGATTCTGACAGTCCTGCAGGACATTAGTGCTTCGTGTGTGGAGCTAATTTTCTTCCTGTGGTGCACCTTAGATAGTACAAATTGAAAGAAATAGCAATTTTAGGCAGCCAAACTCTGCAATAACATTGTAGACTACTGGATTTCATGTATCAATGCTATATGCTAAATAAATCAATATTTGTATTTATTTGGAACAATTTGTAGGCCCATACAAAAATAAAGGCAAGTTGCCGAAATACATCATTTTGAAAGAAATCAAGCCGACTTGAGTACATCTAATGTAAAATCAAAAGTACAATACACACTTATCTTAGAAAAACAACAGATTTTATTTTTAAGTAATATTCAAGATAATAAGTTATCTTAAATGATACTCAAGAGAATATATTCTAAAAAATGGAAGGTTCCAGAACAAAAAACAGATGTGGAACATCACAAAATTTATTTTATTTAAAGGAAATCAAAATATTTGAATTTAAATAATAGCCTTTATTTTATTCAAATAACTGAATGGTCCAGTTATTTGTCAACTGTAAACAAAGTAAATAATTAAAAAGTATACAGAACTCAAGTGTTATAAAGTCCAGTTTAAATTTTCCTGCGCTTTCCCCTCCCTCTCTCACTTTCTGCCTTTCTTTTTTTTCCACACATACTTGTGCACATTTATTTTCTGCGCCAGGAAACATTTCTGTATCTGACAACAGAGTGTGGTAAAGTTTATCACAGTATAGATTGCACAATATCAACAGAAGGCATATCATTTCATGCCAAGTGTCAAATGCATCAGCTATGATTTGTCATTCCTCTGAAATCTGCAATGTTCCACTGAGATTTTACTTCTTATGTAAAAGTGTGGAAAATAACACATACAACCAAATTATATATGCATAATATAATAATTATTATATTATTATTACTTATGAATTGCAAATACAATTGTTACTGTCTACTACCAATACGCTCAGAGACTACATGTACCATTCATACTGTAAAGTCATACATACTAAAACACACAGACAAGTTGGATCCATTTTACATATATTAATGAATTGCTTTATGGGGTGCATAAAGAAGTTCAAAAATTCATCTACTGACTAAACCAAATGTAGCTTGGAAGTCTCTCATCTGAATTCCTGGAGAGATGACCCCAACCGACATTAAATATCAAATTGGTCAGCATTTTCAACATCAGTAACTTCCAGTTGCTTAAATTTCAGATGTTTTAATTTTCAGCAATACCCATGCTTGTGGAGGAATTCTGAGCTGAACAATTGGCTAATTCAGTGTAAGTCAATTCCCTAACCCTAACCCTAACCTCGCTCCTATACTTCCAACTTAAGAAAAGATCAGAATTAAATGAATATTCATGGAAAATATTAGTACTAAAGAAACCCCCGAAAAACTCATGATTATCTGTCTTGCTTATAAACCTATATTCCATTCTCTTACAACTAGAAGTGAACCATTTAAATTTTCAAAAGGGGAAAAGAATAATTGCTAAAACTATCATGCTGGGTATCCTGTAGTCCTGACACTGAAACCCACAGTTATTCTGAACATGCATAATATCATTTCTGTTACACTTCAGGTAATTATAGTTTTTACAAAAAAACTACAGATAGTTCATCTGCCTATGACAATGAGCTGGTGGTCTTTCCATCTACCAGTTCTGAATATAAGAAGAATTCTGATGAATTAGATCAGAAGAAAAGGGCCAATAAGTCACTTGCAATAAATCTACAATGTATGTGCTATAACATTCTCCCAGCAGCCAGGCGTATTATACTACTTGCTACTGTAAGTAGTAAAGAAATAGCAGCAGCTTATTTCTCCTGACTTTATCTGCTCTTTTTCCATGGTCAACACTATATGTTCCAACAATTAATCCAACAATTTAATTATTTGCTATAGGAATAAATATTTTCCTTTTTTATGGAATATTCCAATATTTAACATTGTAATAGTATAAGAAAAAAAATCTTAATTATATCCAGTTTATTCACTCTACTTTTGCATTTTATACACAGATATGTCTTTCTTACTTAAGTTTGCCACCTGCACACCTAATCTAGAACTCCAAACATTGTAACTTTTTCCAGTTTGCAAGTCATTCCAGTTGCTTAATTGCTATGGCTGCCCATTTATTCAGGAAATTTTAGACAAAATTATGATATATATTCTAAATGTATTAGGCTGTGATTTGAAACCTATGAATTGAAACCAAAATTTATGAGTTCAAACAGATGTGCAGAAAACTATTCTATTCCTTTGTTGTCTGGGTAGCCAGTAAAGCTCTTCAAGTTTTTATGAGATGTTGAGATTATAGAAGAGCTAGGGTTAGTCTATGGTAGTCAAAAATTAGAATATGTCTGTTGTTAACATTCTGGCTAATATAATTTATTTAAAGGCATAAATAAAAGCTTTATCTTATGTTTTTAATAAAATGTGTTAGTTGTGAAAGATGCTATCAAACTTTTCTCATCAGATATTCAGATGATCAATTATTCCAAACATCTTGAGTTGGGATATGAAATAGTTGTATAGGGAATCATAAAAATCTATTTTATCTATACACAGTATTTATATACCAGTGGACAAACATATATGTATGTGATAGATATCTCTTCTTAGAATTCTTTTATTGGCCAAGTGTGATTGGTCACACAAGGAATTTGTCTTGGTACAAATGCTCTCTGTATACATAAAAGAAAAGATTCTTAATCCAACATCACCATATTTAATCTAATACTATTTACTTCCAAATAAACTCTTTTAAGGACAGATATTTGCTACAAGAAGGATAAGTAAGTCAACTTTCACAAGTTCATTTCTGTACATAATTTATTAAATCCACACAATTTGATTTATAGTTTGACTCTGAATTCTTTTCCCCTCTTCCATGTGATAACTTCTTAACTAAGTTAAATTATGCAAAAATGCAGCAACAGTTAAGTGACCTAGTCATTTAAAGGACAGTGGACAAAAAGATCTGTTCCTATTACTGTTAGGTGGGTTCAAATTGAGAATTTGCCATGTCTTTTCTTAGTCCATGACATAGGGAAAAGGAAAAAGGAAAGAGGAAGGAAGAGAAGGAAGAAGAGGTTAGCATATGTGCATATGAGTTACCTATTAGGGAAGGTGAAAGGCATAAAATTTTAATAAATAGAACAAAATAATGTTTAATAAAATTTTATTTACACCCTTCATTGGATTCTTGTCATATGCTACATTTTATATTGAATGTTATCATTGCGTTATAGCCACCACCACCAAGAAAGATGGAGAAAATAATTTTCTGCTTTTCTGAATACCTAGCCAGTTGAATTAGTGCTGCTTTTCATAGGCAATGAAATTTTATACCATCGTCACATACCACACTAATACTTTGAATACTTCACATCAAACAATTTGAATACTTTTCTTTAGTTAGGAATCTAACTAAGGGTAAGAGTTTATCAACATTGCTTCAAACTGAAGCCAAGACATTACACAGAATAAGTTTTAGCTTTATTCAGTGATACTACCAAGTGGTTTATGACTACAACTTCCATGCTTATTAGAACTAATTGGAGTTGTTGTTCCAGATGCCTATAGGCACTAAATTGGGAAAAGATTATTTTAACTGAAAATGTTCTGTTGCTTTTTCTCCTGGCAATTGCTGCTTCTACAAATGTCATGGCAAAGAAAAGGCAATCTTAACTCATCACAAAGGTAATCTAACAAAATCTTAAAGGAAAGCCGCCTAAGATCAGAGTTCAGATGAGAGGAATGTCAATGAACTGATACAATTTGTTCTCTCTCCTCCAGGCCAGGAAGCAAGCAAGTATTCAGAGCTCCTTGTAAGAATAAGGATACTATTTTTAATTAGTTTAATTGAATTAATGAATGAAGTAATGTCTGGATTACTGACAGACGCTCTTGAAATTGCAGCATGAAAGAGGATATGTAAGAGAAACCACATGCCTCTAATGAAAATGTTTTCTGTTTATTTTTTCAGCAACTAAAATTAGAGAGATTGCTCTGTCCCACCTCTGAACCTGATCAATTCAAAAAGCTGAATACAAAGCCGGGGGTGGGAGTGAGAAACCCACTCCTTTTGTGACTGCACTTGATGAAGGAGAGGAAGAAAGGAACAGAATAATATGAGATAAGCGATAAGATAAATGTTCAAATTTGGTCTATCTCTTCTTATTTTGTTGTTAAAGCAGAAGTTGTTTTAACAAGTACAGCACACCTCCGTATAAACATATCTGCACTTGTTTTTAATAAACAGCACTTATTGCCTATTAGCATTTTATAATATGTTTGTGTAACTTGTTAACCAGTATTTTCTTGTGTGTCATGATAATAAAGGCAAATTCTTGGAGTTATTTACATAGGATCGTTGCCTACAGCAAGACTGTGATTTCCTTTTAAAATTTAGTGAGCTTTTTAGCAGAAGTTGCTTCAGGGGTAATTTCTTGATGATTAATTCCCTTATGAATTCATATACCTTCTGTATTCACTTGTATTTTACAGCTCATGTTTACCAGCAACTACAACTGGCAGAACAAGACTGGGGCAAAGTATTAGCATATAATTTTATGTACGCAAAGGTAGGTAAATTCATTTTATGTATATTCATTTAATAACTATATTTACTTATAATGTTATTAATTCATGATTATATATGAGTTGACCATATCCTTTGTTACAGCTTTTACATGTTTCTAAATTATGTGTTATCCTAGTCTTCTAAGTTTTCAGGAATTAAAATGGGACTGTTTGTTTGTTTGTTTACAGACTGCACATCTCATAATGCGATAGTTTTGGGGAGGGAGAGAAATGTGAGTAGTAAAGTTACTTTGGTGTTTGGCACACTGAAAGAAGAGGAGAGGCATCAATAAAGCTTAACTGGCTTTATTATTAATTTTTATCTCAGCCACAGCTAGCCACAAGCTCGTGGCAGCAGCTGAGAGAGAGAGACAGCTGATTCCGTTTGACAGCTCCTTTTATATGGAGCTGTCAAATGGTTCAGCCAATCAGCAGCTTCTCCGGCTCCTGCTTAAACAGCAGACCAGAGTGAGGATTTGCTGGTCACAACACTCCTTCCCCCTGGAACTGCGCAAGTGTTGTCGTCCAGATAGGTGGGGCGATGCTTCACTTGCTCAGATTGCCTTAGTTCTGCAGTTGGCGGCAATGAGGAAGGACCTGTTGCTGGAGTGGCGCCTTCCTTCTAGGGCAGTGTTGTCTCCCCTTCTCCGGTGAACTTGGCTGGCTGCAGCAGGACCCTGGGTGTTGCTGGGACCTCTTTGGACAGTGGTGAGGGGCTCCAGTCATCGATAAGGCCTCCACAAGAGACCACTGGTCAGGAGCCGGCCTTCGAGGGCCTTCGGTGTTGCCCCACTTGGTGTCCGTGGTCTCGGCCTCCCTCTGGACTGGACCTGTAGGGGCACTCCAATGGCTCCTTAGCTGGTCCATGTGTCGGCACCACAGTCTTCCATCAGCCAACCTTACCCTATATGATTTGGGGCCTGTTTTTTGTTCCACCCACCCAGGCAACCACAGGGTATTTCCTGCATAATTGTGGGAGTAGACTGGGTCCCCTGGCCTAAAGTCACTTGCCCTGCTGGATGAGTCAAGGGGTGTCCTGGGAGCATAAGTAGGGTGCACCCTGTTGAGGGTTATGCAAAGTCTTCTTCCCATTAATAGTTCAGCTGCGGTGAGGTTGGTGGCAGCGCTTGGGGTGGTATGCTGGGTTAGTAGGTACTGGGCTACCCTGGTAGACCAGTCCCCTTCTGCCATTCTCCCCAGGGCGTCTTTAACTAATCTTACAACCCTCTCTGCCAGACCATTGGAAGCTGGGTGAAAAGGGGAAACCAGGGCATGTCTGATACCCCTTTGGGTTAGGAAGAGTTCAAAGGGAGATGAGGTGAATTGGGGTCCATTATCTGAAACCAGGGTGTCTGGGAACCCATGGGATGCGAAAATGTTGTCCAAGGCCTTGCTGACAGCTTCTGAAGTGGTTGATTTGAGGAGAACCAGCTATACCAACTTGGAAAAGGAATCAACCAGGACTAAAAAGTTTTTTCCTTGCATGGGGCCTGCTAAATCCACATGCACCATAGACCAAGGTGTTTTGGTATCTTCCCATTCCCCAGGAGTGGCAGCTGGTGGAGCCAGTCTGAACATTTGGCAGATGGAGCAACTTCGAACTTTATTAGTAACTGCCTCATCCAGTCCTGGCTACCACACATAGCTCCTGGACAGAGCCTTCATTTTGTTGATACCTGGGTGACCCTCATGGAGTACTTCAGTGATACATGGTCTTAGCAAATGTGGAATAATTACTTGGGGTCCCCACAATAAACACCCCTTAAGCACACTCAGCTCTGCCTGGCGTGCCTTGAAGGGGAAGAAATCCACTGTAGGGGTATCTCTTGGCCACCCTCTCTGCACCCAGTCCATAACTTGGGATAGCTGTACATCTCTGGTGGAAGCATAGGCAATGTCATCGGCCGTGAGAGGCAGTTGAAAATCTTCCAGCAGGAACACGGAGGCTGAAGGGTCAGGGTCAGTGACCAAAATGGGTAATGGGCATCTGCTTAAGGCATCAGCATGTGCTACATCTTTGCCAGGCCTGTAATCAACTTGTAGCTGTAACTGCCAAGAAAAGGGTCCATCAGGTCATCCTTGGGAACGGATTTGTGGGCTGGGCTTGTCACCTGCCAGGATGCCTAGCAAAGATTGATGGTCAGTGATGAACTCAAACTGGTGTCCATAGAGGCTGACTTTGTAAAAATGCCGCTTAGTAATAAGCAGGCATATACAATAGAATGAAGGCTATTGCTGAGCGCATTGGGTTGCACTCCAAAAATTGTAAGCCGCCCTGAGTCTCCGGAGAAGGGCGGCATATAAATATGAATAAAAATAAATTAAAAAAAAACTCCTGAAACCTCTTGACTGAGGCCACTGCAGCCAATGCCTCCTTGTCAATTTGGCTGTAGTTGCGCTCTGATTTGGAAAGCGTTCTGGAAAAGTAGGCGATAGGGGCTTCCTGGCCATTTGGCAACCTATGGCCTAGGCTGCCCCAATCCCATAAGGGGAGGCATCGCAAACTAAAACAAGGGGAAGAGCATCACTGAACTGTATAAGTACCTTGGATGAAGTAAGCAGGGCTTTTACTGCAGTGGAAGAGGCTTGTTCAATGGCTCCTCACTTCCAAGGAGTTTTAGAATCTAACAGCCTGTGCAAAGGTTCTGCTACAGTGGCCTTGTGGGGCAGGAAAGAGCTGTAGAAGTTAAGTAGTCCCAAAAAGGCTTGCAACTCAGTTTTGCTCTGAGAAACCGGGGCATCATGAATAGCACATACTTTGGACTCCACAGGGTGAATTCCCTTGCAGTCAATGTGATAACATAGGAAGTCTATCTGGGAAACTGCGAAGATGCATTTCTTTCTGTTTAATTTTAGTCCAGCATTCTGAAAACACTGAAGAACCTTTTGCAACCTTGCTAAATGTTCTTGTGGGCTATCAGCAGCAACGAGGATGTCATCGAAATACAGGATGACACCTTTGATGTTGTATAGTAAACATTCCATAATTGATTGGAATATGCCAGGGGCAGCGCTGACACTGAATTGTAAATGCTTACATTTGAAAGCGCCCCTAAGCGTAATGATAGTTTGGGCCTCTGCTGTCTCGTTGTCCACTGGGAATTGCTGGTATGCTTGAGTCATGTTCAGCTTGGTAAAAATGGAGCTTTTACTGAGGGAATGGAGCAGGTGCTGTATGATAGGCACAGGATAAGCAACAAGAAGTTGCTGTAGGTTGTTGGGGGTGACTGCGTTTACTCCAGTCACTTGTAGACCCAATAAGTGGAAACAGTCCAAACCTAGTAAACTGGGCAGGCTCCCTATTATGATAACTAATGGCAGGTGACCCTGAAAATTGTTGTACTGAATATGGAACTTGCCTGTTCCGAGGAGTGGAATAGGTTGTCCCTGGTAGTCCCTCAGAATCAGAATGCAGGGGCTCAGCTGCTTCCTTTTGAAGTCTGGTAACAGATTCTTCAGTGTCTTCCAGGAGGTGAGGGATAGAGATGATCCAGTGTCAACCACCATCTGACAGGGGCTGCCTTCTAGGAGAAGATCAACATTAATTTTATTAACATTAAAAGAATAAGGCAGCGACTCAGCTCTTGGGAATGCTTTGTTGATGGCATAGCATCCCACTTTGGATATGAAATTTTTTGGCTGGTTCAGATGTTGAGGTGGCAGGTTTGTGTTTCTTGGTGCCTGACAGATTCTGGCTAGGTGGCCTTTCTTCTGGCACTTAAGGCAAACTACATTTCTAAAATGGCATGTGGCTCTCAGATGGTTTCCCCCACAGCTGAGGCAAATCAGCTGTTGTGTCAGTTGTCTTCTGTCGATGGGAAGACTCCTTCTCTGCATGGGCTGAGATGTTCTGAGGTGATTAATTTCTTCTTCCTCTTCGAAGTCTTCATCTTCAAAGTAGGTGTTCTCGTAATGGATAGCAGAGCTGGGCTTTCCCCGGAACGCTGCTTGCTTTCTGTATTTCGGCTGCGGATAGATTTGACAGTTCAGCAGCTTGAGCCTCTTCAATCGCTTGCTTCAAGTTGAAATTAGCTTTTGCCAGCAGTTGTCGTTGTAGCTGAAGGTCTCTCACCCCGCAAATGAGTTGGTCTAGCAGCATATCATCTAGTTGATCTTGGAACCCACACTGGAGGGCGGCTGATCATAGAGCTGCCATGTATTCACCTACCGATTTGCCCTCCGCTTGGCTTCTTCGCCTCAAGGCATGGCGGTGGGTGATGTATGACAGCTTCGGGGCATAGTGGTTACCGAGCACCTCCTGTAGCTCTTCCCAGGTGACAGCCTTGACCGTCTGAGGAGCCAGCAAGGCAGTGGCAGTATTGAAAAGTGTGGCCCCACAGAAACTCAGGAAATAAGCCTTTTTCCTGTTTGGAGGAATGTCCGATAGGTTCGCGGCGTCCATGACGCATTTGAACCTGTTGATATACGATATCCACATCTTGGTGGTTGGCTGAAAAGGCAGGAAGTTCAGCGGTGCCATCATTTCACTGCTTGTAAGTGACAGCTCTAGTGACAGCTCTTTTTGTAGTGACTTCAGCCTGTGGTGCTCTCTCTTTCTGTCTCAGGATTGCCTCAGTTTGTCAGCAATCCCACCCTCATCACCAAATTTGTGTTTGGTGCACTGAAAGAAGAGGTGGAGGCAGCAATAAAGCTTAACTGGCTTTATTGTTAATTTGTATCTCAGCCATGGCTAGCCACGAGCTCACAGCAGCAGCTGAGAGAGAGAGACACCTGATTATACGGACCTGTCAAATGGTTCAGCCAATCAGCAGCTTCTCCAGCTCCCGCTTAAACAGCAGACCGGAGTGAGGACTTGCTGGTTGCAACAGTTACTTCTCTTTGTGATTACAATTTCTAGTTGGAAGTAGATATATAAAGTGGGGATCTGAGGAACAAAATGATCCTAGTACAATTTATAATGCCAACATGAAATCAATGTGCAGCATTTCAGAGACGTTGAGCAAGATGTCATGAAGGTCATGATGTTCTGTAGTTGGCATACATCTTTAAATTAATACCATATTAGGAGGAAAGACTATTTAAATAAACTAGCTTTTCCTATTTACCATTGCAGATGGTGAGATAATAAAAATTCCTTCTACACCATTGATATTATTATTTTCCAGTTTTGCTTTAAGTAGGTGCCCATTATCTGCTAGACACTTAAGGATGTTGCTAAACTTCCCTTGCTGATGCCCAAACTAAGCAACACCAAGAATTCAGGGACAGAAATTGAAGAACTTTGAAATTTGCTCAACAAAACCAATCTATGTTGTCATTTTATATCTGATCATTTTAATGTTTTTAACATTTTATGCTAAAAGCTTCCTAGAGTAATTTGACATGACATGGATACCAAATAAATTTATAAATAAATAAATCTCATTTTGATTAAATTCCAGAGAACTCCTACTTTGCCACTATCCTATCACTGTAGTTAATTGGGTAGGATTTAACTGACACTATAAGCATCAGGGTTTTATTAACAAACTTAATAAAATGTATAAATTCTTTCCTGGCATCTTCCATTGTTGCAATAGAAAAGAATATATGTAGCTTGGAGTTCTCTGAACTTGTTTGTTTGCAAACATTTCATTACCTGATTATTGCAAACATTTCATTGCCTAACATCATCCGTGCACTTGGTTTTGGTGTTACTCCATATTTATATACAATAACGTTTCCTGTTAGTGTTGGTGGTGGGATGGGTGTATTAGAGGCTTGTTTCCTACTTGATTGTTGTTAATTGCTGTTTAAGAAAGGGTGTGCTCTTGGGGTTGGTTTTTTTTTGTTTCCTTCTTAACATTTTTATTGTCTCTTTTAAATAGTGTGTAAATGTAGTTTATCTGTGTGTCTAATAGTATCAGTATGCAGCAGCAATGACAACATCCTTAATTGATTCCTAGAGCCCAAATTTAATTCACTTTGTCCCAGTAATGTGTGGCACAATCCATTTCTGAAATCCACTACAATCTCACAGAATACAACTGCCACCCCATCCCTCCAATCTATTGTTCATGGTGCCAAAATCCAGATAGGCAGATCTCCAAGTGAGGAATTCCCCATTCTAGGTCCAAACAGACACCATTTATGTATGTCAGACAAGCTATTTTATCCACAATTAATTCATACTCAAATATGATTCTATTATTCAGTTGCAGAAGCCAGAGACTTGGATGTGAATTTTTAAGGATAGAGAGTAAAGGAGGTCAGGCCCATTGGTCTGTCCCATCCCTGAAAGCGGCCTACACTCAGAATCCTACTTTGCCCATCACAACCTTTATGGAACTTCCACATTTCTTTCTTCCATGAATTCTTATCAACATGCACTTCATTTTCCCAGGCTATAGCAAGCAGCCAAACACACTTGTGCCCTACTTGCCCTCCCCCTCAAGCCAGGTTTATCATGATAATTCTTTCAGATATCTAGTAGACCATGAGCCAAGATTTTGGAATTCTATGACACAAAGAAGAACCTTTCTAAAAGAGACAGATGGTAATATGGCTAACATAGCAGAACATCTTGGCTATAACAACTATTTAAAACCATGTAACCAAGCCAACCATTCCTATTGCTGATTGTTTCTTTTATATCATCTTACTCTGCAACAAAGCACAGAACAAATATTGAAATAGCTCTTTGAGTTTTCTCATCTTTTGGAACCCCTTGTTATCAGACTTGTGGGAGACGAGCACCAAATATTTGATCTTCTTAATAGATATATTAAAGTGTTTTGGCTACCTCATGGTTCACTTTGCAGTATAGAAGTGTGATAACCAACCAACCAACCAACCAACCAACCAACCAACCAACCAACCAAAACAATCACTTTTAATAACGTTCATGCACAAACATGCATATTTGTTGAATTTCCAGTGTAAGAGTTTTATAAATATACCTTCTGTGAGTGTTCTTGTTAAGACACTTGAAAAATTTAATCTCAAAAGACTTTCAAAAGAAAAAAATGGGTCATCATTTTTGAGAAGCTTTGATGCCTTTTGGCTTTTTCAACTTGGAAGAATATAAAGAACATTTTAGGAAGGGGCAAATATGTCCCAGATTAGAAATCTGCTGGGAAAGGAAATTGTGTAGCTACAAAGTGAAAAAGGAAAGAAAATATTTTTCCCTTTTTCTTTCTGCCAAAAATATTTTTACTGTGAGGGATGCTTCACAACACACATCCTTCTAAGTCTAATTACTTTACAGCTTAATTCAACTTGAGAATAATTCCTTCTCTTTCTACTGCAGAATTTGTTAGTTCTTAGAAATATACAGCTTCCTGTCAATCCATTTAAGAAGACATTATCAAAATGTAAAGCATGATTTTATTTTGCAAATGAACATACTTTGCATACCCAGGGAATCCCCAGGCACAGAGAAATCTTCTTCTTCCAAGATGATAGGCATTTAATCATTTCAGTTTTCAGTTAGAAGGCATGATGCATCCGAGTCTCAAAAATTGCCTCCGAAATGTGTATAATAATTCAAGTCACACTCTGAAGACAAGATAAGGACTTACCACATGCACCTTCTATTCAGGTCAGGCACTCTAGAAATGCTTTACATGCAGAAGATGAGTCACAGAAGAAATACTTAAAAGCTTTGGATTTAGAATAATTTCTCTTTTTCTCAGACAACCAAAGCTCTTGAGAAACATTAGAGCAGTCTGCCATGCATTTTAGACATGACAAAAGCAATGAGCTATCTGATGCACTTCATGGGGCTGGAAGTGGGGGAAGGAAAGTGGCTATTAAGCTCCCAGGTATAGACCTTTAATCTATGGGTCAGCAGGGATGAGTGGATAGTTATTTAGCTGCTATTAACTGTGATGATGCTCTATTTAGCACAATTATCATACACTTAATCAAATTCTTCTGAGCTCTTTTTCAAAAGAGCTATAGGAAAGATAGAAGGCAATGTGGGAATTTGACATAGATGAATGACATATTTAAAATAGAAATTTCATTCCAAAATGAATTATTTCTATTTCTATTTTAAATATGTCATTCTTCAAAATTCTATAAAACCTATAGATACTGGTGCATTTTCTTCCAGACAATTAGACCTTACTACTTAATTTCCTCATTTTTGAAGGAGAAAAAAAAATCAAATTCAGAAAAAAAAATCAAATAAGGAATTTTTTTCTGATGGTGAAAATGTTTGAAATTAAAATTCTGGAGAATTTTTTTCTTTATCTTAGAGCTATTTGCACTTTTGAATTGGTTTCCTGACAAAGTACTTAAGAAACAAAACCTGACCTGGAAATAAATAATACTTTGTTCAAAAGTTGAAGAATGAACTTTTCCCCCCGCTTTTGGGCATATTTTGCAAAGCAATAATTACGATATTTAATTTTTAGGTCTTTGTATTTGCATTCTGTTTTACATTTAGGTTTTAAGATTGAATTTCCTGTACTTTTACAATTATGCATTTCAGACTATTTATCTGGACAATAAATATTCAACAAGAGAATGGGAAATGCAATGATGTATGCATGTATGTATATATGTATCAAGTAATTTGTATTGATCACATTGGCAATGTTCATTTAAACAATGCTAAACTAAAGTTGAAATGATTTCTACATAAAATCAATTTTTTTTGCCTTCTATAGTAACAGAATGGTATTGGTGCAAGTATGTCATTCTTCCCATCCTATCCCCAATAAAATACTGCCCAGGTACCGTATTTATTTTCTTCCCTTTAAGTTTTTTCTTCTTTCCGTTTTGGTATAATTTGGTTAATGTATTAAGTTAAAATGCTTCAGGGATAGTCCACATTGCTTTAATTCAGTAATAGGGAGGGAAGGGGAGAAATGAACAGAAACAAGGAAACAAGAAAGACAATTTGAAACATATTTTTAATCATTACATTATTTTTATTAAAATGTTAATAAGCAACAGATACAGCTTATATCACTTAGATCAAATCAGTTGTAGTGACAGACATTTTGGAAAGTGGAAAAGAGCTATGTTTTTCAATGGCAGGCAGAGAAGCAACTCTCTGTCCCATCTCATGTACTTGCTAGCTTGTAGTGATATATTAAAAGTTACACAGAATCAGATCTTCATTCATCATATTTCTCAGACAACTCTACCCACTGGCTATTCCTCCCAGAAAGAATTTTGTTTTCCCTTTTTAAAGTCCTTGATCTTCTTTCCAAATGAGGTAATCCAACAACTACTGCAGCTGCCCTTGGGCAAATTGGCTCAATACCAGTCAATTATATGCTCTGCCACCAATACCTTTTTTCTGCCTCTGATTTTTTGCTTCCTTTGATTTCTCTATTTCATTTCCCAATGAAAGACTAACCTCTTGGAATACTGAGTGGGACATTTTTTTTTCCTTCCTAGTTACCTTTTCCTATTTCAAAAGTGGAAATAAATGGTGAGTCTTAACATTATGCTATGAAAATAAAAGGGTGGTTCCAAATCTGTAAGGACCACATGGTGTGTTCTCATTTCTGCCAGGTGCAATGGAGTCATTGCATTCAGGCAGATGGCAATTCTTATGGACATAGCACTGTTACTTGTTCATACTGCTGATGAAAGCTTCTGTTGTGTCTTAAAAATTTTAAACCATAAAAAAACAGAAATTAATGTCAATGATCTCTTCATTTCTTGATAAAAGCTAGAATTGTGGATTAGAAAGCTCATTACAACAACAACAACAACAACAACAACAACAAAACTTTTACACATTCCCATGTAAGAATAACCAGATATTTTGTTCTGCCAACAGTGTGAACTAACCTCCCTCTGACCCTGTTTGGATAATACTTTCATCATCACATGACACATGGTTAGTTTGGAAACCATTTCAAGGAGACATGGTTTTTAGATTATGTTGTGCTAATTTTTATTGGTTTTGATTTAAGATTGCATCATTTTATTTTCTCTGCTTGTCATCTTTTTGTTTAACAGATGACAATGAGGATGATTTTTAAAGTTATCCTTTGATGCTGATATGTAATAGGATATGAACAACAATCTGTTCATGTAAGTTGAAACCACTGATTTTTGTCTATTTCCCTTAATGATAAAAGTTTTTGGTCTTTTTCTCTCTCTCCAAATCCAGTACTTTAGGATTGGGAAATGGAATAGAGTATGCCAAGAAAAGTTGCAAAATTAAATCTGGATAGTAAAAACTCAGGTAAGGAGATTTGCCATTTATGTAATGTCATAGCCATTATTGGATACAGTCCATTCTCTTATTGAGAACTGCTTCAATTTAATGTTTAAATGATACTGCATTTATCAAATCTTCATCATTGTGCCTGGATTGAAAAGGAATCAGAAAAACACACCACATGCAGTTATTTGAGTAGAGGTGTGAGTAAAAAGGAGATAACACGTTAGTGTGATTCTTGGTAACATATTTGTCACTTCAGTATTATCTTCCTAAATCTTTTTGACATTCAGCAGTATATTTGTACTGTGGCTGTTAACTATTAGGATTGCAAGCTGCTTTTTGAATTTACAGCTGTGCACTCATCATTTCCAGATGCAGTTTTCTTAAGACAGTCATTCAGGAAAAATTGTGAAAAACAGCAGGTTTCCAATAAAACGGGCATATAAACAAAATGATTACTGACAATATGAGGCTTACACCCAGATGTTTCAAGGATATTTTATGTATGTATATATGACTATATGTACTGGTAGGTACAGAGGTGGTATTCAGCAGGTTCTGACCGGTTCTGGAGAACCGGTAGCCGAAATTTTGAGTAGTTCGGAGAACTGGCAAATACCACATCTATTGTCTGCCTCCTGAGTCCCAGCTGATGATCTGGGTCTTCTTTTGTTGCCCTGCAAAGGGGAACAGAGCTGGAAAGCAGGTTAGTGCAGGAATGAGGAGGGAATGGGATTTTACAGTAACCTTCCCCAGGAGTGGGGAGGGAATGGGGATTTTACAGGATCCCTTCCCTGCCACGCCCAGACAATCACACCCACAGAATCGATAATAAATTTTTTTGAATCCCACCACTGGATATATATATATGCATGCATATATGTGTCACAATTCTTTGTTTACTCATAGTGTGAAGGTTTATGTACTAAACACTAATAAATGCCATGAAGTAGACTATTTAGGCCATATATCGGTGAATACAGTATTTGACACCTATTTACAGTGTGATCTGCTACTTCAGGACTTTTCGGGCTGAGTTTTAGCACAAATGCATACAGAAACCTGCTGATGTGAAGTGGGCCAGAATAGTATTATCAATTTTATCTTACTTCTACAGGATTGATATTAGAGCCAATGTGCACAATCAGCAGGTTCAAGCATTAGGATTGCCCTGGGCCCTACTTTTTTGAAGATATTTTAATAGATGTCAGGGACAACTCTTTTGTGGCATTTTGATGCATCTTGACCAGGTACCAATAGATATATTTTATTATTAGAAGGCAGGGCAGAAGGCCTTAAGATGCCCAAAGGATTTTCTAGACTTAGACTATAGATACGCAGACCCACAGATTTCCCCGGCACTGTTTTTTTTCATTATAACAAAATGTATTGTATTTACAAATTCACATTTATGCAAAGATTATATAGTAAATGTTAAGTTTGCATGAAGAGACAGACGCGGAGTGCTTCAAGCTCTTTGTTTATTAGTGACTACAGCTCAGAATGGACCCACTTTGGCTGGGCTGCGGCTGCTACTTATAGCCAGCAGCCGCAGTAGCCAGCCAATCAGAGTGCAGGGTTTTCCTGCACTTTTTAAACCAATCATTTCTTACATTTTACAAGAACAGTTCAAACTAAACCAATGACTTTAAACCTGCATACATAACACCCCTCCCCACTAGGTTCAGTCCATACTCAAACCCCATCTATCTAATGTATTCTTTTAAATAGGTGGGGCTCTTACGTGTATGTTGAGACCTACGTGGTTCAGATGTTTTAAGGTTCTCACCTTGTGAGAGAGGAAATGTGTCTGCTGACATTTCCTTACTTGGACTTCTAGTAATGGTAGAACCTGTTTGGTTACTACAACCTGGTCTCTCCTCCCAATCCATCTCCAACCCAATGTCAGCACCTAAGTCAGGTAGTGATGTGCAATCTTCCATTTGTGAAAATGATTGTTGGCACTGTGACAGGTTTTGGAATGGTTCCTGTCGTGTTAGCTCGTTACACATGGGGTTGATTCTTGCTTGCTGATTATTCTCATAATCCTCCCCTTCCCCCCTAGAAGAGGCAGTAGGTATGGGAACCAGGGAGAAGCAATGGCAATACTCCTGAGGTAGTCTGGATCTTAGCTGATCAATATGTCTGCTCCAGAGGATACCATCTTCCGTTTGTACCCTGTAAGACCTGGGGCCCGTGATTTGGGTTATCTTAGCAGGAATCCATAATGATTCACCCATAAGGTTCTTAGCATAAACAGAATCAGTTTTTTCTTGGTAAATCGTACCATACGTTCAGCCCGGCCGTTAGCCGAGGGATGCCCAGGGGCTGTCAGGGCATGTCTGATACCCTGTTGTGCTAAATATGATTCAAAAAGGTTGGATGTAAATTGAGGAACATTGTCAGAAACGAGTACATCAGGTAACCCGTGAGTTACAAAAAGCTTTTTAAGCTGTTTGATGACAGCATCAGTTGTGGTGGATGCCATAGGGATGACCTCTAGCCATTTGGAATATGCATCTACTATAATAAGGAAAGTGTGCCTTCTGGTTGGGCCAGCAAAATCAACGTGAATCCTAGACCATGGGCCCCTAGGACATTCCCATTCCTGTGTGGGGGCGAGAGGTGGGGCAGGCCTGACTACCTGACAGTTGGGACAAGATGCAACCCAGTTTTCAACCATTTTGTCAATACCTGGCCACCATACATAACTCCTGGCCAATCCCTTCATTCTGACAATAACTGGATGACCCTCATGTAACATTTCCAAAACCTCTTTTTCCAGTTTTGCAAGAATAACCACCCTGTTACCCCACAAAATACATCCTCTTAATACAGATAATTTAGTTTGCCTGGATTTAAAAGGTTGGGTAAGTTGAGGTAGATCTTGAAGAGGCCAACCTTTCTTAACCCAGCCTATAACAGGAGCCAATAAAATGTCTTTGGCAGTCTCTCTGGCAATTTCAGCAGCGTGTACTGAAAGCTTGGCAACAGTTTCTAGGAAAAAGGTATGTGCCTCAGGTTCAAAGTCCTCAGTGTGAAACGGAAGTGGGCAGCGAGTCAAAGCATCAGCATGGCAAATGTCTTTGCCAGGCTTGTGCATGAGCTTGTATGAATAAGCAGCAAGAAATTCAGTCCACCTCAGCATTCTTGGTGACAGGATAGTGGGCGTAGGTTTGTCTCCTGCCACAATGCCTAACAGAGGTTTGTGATCTGTGACAATGGTAAATGTTCTCCCATATAAATACTCATGGAATTTCTTCACAGCTGCAACAATTGCCAAGGCTTCCTTGTCCAGTTGGCTGTAATTCCTCTCTGCTTTGGTCAAGGTGCGAGAGTAAAATGCAATAGGGGCTTCCCTCTCTCTGGGAAGCCTGTGGCTCAAAAAAAAAAACCCACTCCAAATGGGGATGCATCACAAGTCAGTACAACAGGTAAATTCTCAGAGAACTGTATCAGTACAGCATCAGACGTGATTAGTCTTTTAATATTGTTAAATGCAGATTGTTCTTTTCTGCCCCAGACCCACGCAGACTTTTTGTCTAATAATCTGTGCAGTGGTTCTGCAATGGTTGCCTTCTGAGGTAGGAACATGTGATAAAAGTTAATGAGTCCAAGGAAGGCTTGCAAATCTGTTTTACATTTTGGTCTAGGGGCTTCTTTGATTGCCTGAACCTTGGCATCTGTGGGGTGGATACCATGCTTGTCAATCATATAGCCCAAGAACTCAACCTTGTCAGTTCTAAGAGTGCATTTTTCTTTCTTGACTTTTAACCCCGCTTTTTTGAATCTGGTAAGGACTTCTCTGAGTTTCTCTTGTAACTGAGTGTCATTTTCAGCAGAGATTAACACATCATCAAAGTAAGGCACTACCCCTGGCAGTCCTTGGAGCATCCTTTCCATAAGGCTTTGGAAGATGCCTGGTGCCACACTTACTCCAAACTGTAACCTTTTACATTTGAAAGCACCTCTATGAATCACAATGGTTTGGGCCTCTGCAGTGGCATCATCAACTGTTAATTGTTTAATATGCCTGGGCCAGATCCAATTTGGCAAAGACTGTACCCCTGCCAAGTGAATGTAGTAAATGATGCACCACTGGAACTGGATATGCGCTCTGTTGAAGCACATGGTTCAATGTCCCCTTATAGTCTCCACAGATTCTCACTGACCCATCAGTCTTGACTGTTGTGACTATGGGTGTCTCCCACCTGGAGTGGTCAGTGGGCTCTAAAACCCCTTGAACTATTAATTTATCTAATTGTGCATCAATTTTTTCCTTTAAGGCAAATGGGACCCTTCTGGGCTTTAAACGGATTGGTGGCACCTTGGGATCTGGATTGAAAGTCATAGGGGTCCCCAAGTACTTGCCCAATCCGTCGCTGAAGACCTCTGGAAACTCAGACTTCAAGGCCTCCTCCCATTCATGTTGCTCACATGATTGATGCCAGTCACCTCAATGCCTAGTGGATTGAACCACTCAAGTCCCAGCAAGCTTGGGCGATCCTTGTCCACGATGGTCAGGGGCAAACGTTTGGTGTGGCCTTTGAACTTCACGTTGAATTCTCTTGTTCCAACTACTGGAATCTTGTTCCCTTGGTAGTCTTTAAGAGTCAGTGCTTGCTTCTTGAAATGCTTCTTCTGAATGTTTGGGAGTAGTCTGTGAATAGTGTCCCATGACACCATAGATAAATATGAGCCTGAGTCCACTTCCATTTGGCAAGGCCTTCCTTCAATTAGTACCTTGACATGCACTTTTCTGTTATTGATAGAAGAATAGTTACTGTCTGATGAGTTTCATTCTTCCCCTTTGTTTCTGTGCTGCGCCCCATTTTCTCACTGAGGTTGTTGGGCTTGAATTCTTTGTCAGGAAACTTCCTTCTGTTGGGTGGAGTTCTGGATGATTTGCAGACTCTTGCTAGGTGTCCTCTTTTTTCACAAAGGAGGCAGATGGTATCTAGGAACTTGCATTCAGTGTGGAGGTGGCTTCCCCCACAACCTCTGCAGTAGAAATCTTGCCTCTTTCTTCCCAGGTCTTTCTTTTTTTGCTCCATTCTGAGTCTATAAATTCCTTCCTCCACCTCACTACAGTCTGACTCAGAATCTATTTGCTCACAATGAGTTGTTGTGGACTTTTCCACATCAGGATGGCTTGTGGCCTTGTTGATTTTCTTCATGGCTGCTGCTGAGGACTTGGTAGCTTCTGCTGAAGAGGCCTCTTCTATTGCTTCCTTCAACGTGATCTTAGGTCTTAGTAATAACTTTCTCTGAAGCACCTTGTCTTTAAGGCCCAGAACAAATCGATCGTGCATGGCCTCTTCTAAATTGTTAAATTCACATGCACCCCCAATGTCTCTTAAACTTGCCACGAAGTCGTTTATGTTTTCGCTTTCCCCTTGATCCCGATGGTAAAACTCATGTCTCTTAATGAGGCACGATACTTGTGGCGCGTAATGGGCTCTTAACAACTTTTCTAAGTCAGGCCATTCCATTACCTTCACATCTGCAGCTCCCGCCCAATGCCTTCGCCATCTTGAAAACTGCCGGACCGCAGTGCGTGAGAAAGACCGCCCTCTTCCGCTTCTCGTAAATGTCGGCAAGATTGTTTCCTTCCAGATACATTTGGAAACGATCTGCATACGTCTCCTAGTCTTCTGCCGTCGGATCGAACGGGGCTGGGGGGTGTTCAGCGCAGCCATCTCGCTCTCCTTCTGTTCCATGTTGCCTTCTTCTTCAGGGGGATCCCACCTTCGTCACCAATGTTAAGTTTGCATGAAGAGACAGACGCGGAGTGCTTCAAGCTCTTTGTTTATTAGTGACTACAGCTCAGAATGAACCCACTTTGGCTGGGCTGCAGCTGCTACTTATAGCCAGCAGCCGCAGTTGCCAGCCAATCAGAGTGCAGGGTTTTCCTGCAGTTTTTAAACCAATCATTTCTTACATTTTACAAGAACAGTTCAAACTAAACCAATGACTTTAAACCTGCATACATAACAGTAAACACACATTTTACATAAAGCTATATCATTCTGACTTAACTTTTCTTTTCATGATGTTTTATATCTTCCTTAAGAACTGACCAATTCTTAAACAGTAACATTTTGATATTTAGTTGTAAATAGCATTATCTAGAGAAAACTGATTGAGGAATTATTGAAACTGGTGTATTTTCAATAATTTGAACTGGATTAATCACTATTCAAAATTTAGACTGTCTTTGAGAAAGATATTTTTCATATTCCTATTTTTAGAATTGTAAACTACCTTATACAGTATTATAGTGTAGATCTGTTGTTTCTTTCCATCAGTTTTAACTGCTGATAGTTTTTTCTAATTAAGCTTTTCAAAAGTGGTTTATAATGGCTTTCTTCCTAGGGCTGAGAAAGAATGACTGTTCCAAAGTTATTCAAATGGCTTCTGTGCTTTAGCTAAGACTAGAATTTATGATCTTCCACTTTCTGGATACTGCCTTGAACAACTAGAACAAAGTGGCTCTCAAATCAATATATGGGATGGCAGTAAAAAGATGGCAGATAGCTCAAAAACTGCAGTTGTTGCCTGAACTTGCTTTCTGAAATTAATTTTAGAAATTCCGATAGCCAATCTGGACTTAAACAGCAGTTTTAGAGTTTTCCTCATTTGTTCAAAACATATACACCTTAAGAATCTATAATAAATACTTTATTATAATTAGCCAAGGCAGAGAGGTGACATAATTGCTTCAATTTCTTTCCATGACATTTCACAACTTTTTGAAACTTCATTCAGTTGCTATTCATGCATGAAAGCTTCTTCTGTTTTTTTCCCTTCCAGGAGAAGCAAAGGAAGCAGATAAAGCATAACAATGTGGTCATTTTGCTGTTATTAGAAGTCTTCCATATGGAGAGGTTAAAATGATCACCTCATCATACTTCGCATTGCTCTCATTAGCAACCCCTATTCTGCTTCATTAAGAAGGATAATAAGCTCTGCTCTCCTTATAAATTTACTATGGAACACAGTAAAGTACATATGGGTGGGTTTCTCCTGTTTCATTTCCCTCTTCCAGAAAATGCCCTGTACTGGTGGAAAAACATCTGCCAATCGTTCTGTCTAATGTGAGATGGGATAAGAAAAAAACAATTTTTGCTAAATATCCAGGCAAGATGGACTTAGCCATTTGTCAATATGTAGTACGAAGACAACTGATCAGAGGATGAGTGAGGAATAACCGTAAAAAGGAGATGCTCTTCTGTGCCTCATCCCATCTTGCCAATCAGGCAGTGTAAAAGAACAAGAGGCTGGGTGCAGACATTCTTGTAAAGCAAGAGAAGAGATAGTGGGAAAGATCTTAGGTGGACATAAAAACTGACTAGGGATCCTCTCCAACATCTCTTAAAGTAGGGAAACTCTCCTACTTATTGGGAAACCCTTATCCACTTCCAGGAGACAGCCAGGGCTGGGGCAGAGAATAGGGGATCTAGGAAGCTGATCTGCTAGTAAGCATCAACACACTGACAAAACACTGACATTGCAATGATGACTGAAGTCAGGAAAGATCCTGTTCCACTGTAAGATCCTACAGTAACTGTTGGGAGTTTTCCAGGCTACTTTTAGGCATGTGCTTTTAGAAAAGTACTGATCATATTTTAATCTTTAAAACAAAAAACAGCTCCTGATGAAGTGACAAGTTCCTTCAACCTGAGTTCAGCCACCTAACTGAGTTGTTAAGGATGCCTTACAGATAACTTCTTCTTGGATCCATGCAGCTTACTGTGATTGTCCAGCTTCTGTTGTTGTTTCCTGGTTCTTGTAGCTTACTTTTTCCCAGATGTACACATTCATTCTTTTCCTTTATTTTATTCATTTTAAAAATGTATGGTGCTCAGAGTTGCTTGAGAATTGGACAACTTCTAAATTTGACTTTATAACAATATTCCTCATCATATAATGTTAAATTATATAGATGAACAACTGAGGCAAACATATAAAATACTGGAAGGTTTCCTATTAGAAAACTTAGTCTTTTTTGTTAAACCTATGCAATTCTCATTATCCCTGCTGAATTCTGTTGAATTACCCTACTTAAGTTTTGTAATAGCTTTTCTTAAACTACATGTATTTCTACTGTTCAGCTCAATTTATTAGAGATCTCTCTCTCTCTCTCTCTCTCTCTCTCACACACACACACACACACACACACACACACACCCTGCTGTGGGTATTTTTTTCTTCAATTTGAATTAATGAGAAGATAATCATTTCTTTATCAGTTTTCTCAAAATGGGCTATACCTTTCATTTTTTCTCTTCAACAAGGCCCAACCAGATACTCCAGGAAAATTCATTTCCAACATTATTTCTCATAATTAGAATCTTCATGACATACTTCCACATTATTTCATGGTATAAATTTCTATGAAATATGTTATACCAGGATTGTCTTCAAAGAGAAAGGAAGACAGCTCATTTCCTTGCCTGTTTTATTGTGGCTCAGTATGGTTACATCACAAGAGATGGTTGTGGCAAATCCTATAAATCTGTTGTTAGGTCACTTTAATGAGGACAAATAAATGGTTTTCCCCAAAAGGAGAAGTATTTCCTTCAATTAGCCATCTGTAGAGAGCTATTTTTGATACTTTAATTTTATTATAGTTATTTTATTCAGAATCTGTCCTTTATAAATGAAAGAAAGACATATTCTAATCTTATTTTAGCTAATCTATATATTATTAAAACTTTTGTGTGTGTTTGATATTTTGCAACCTTCAATTGGGTAAAACAGTGCATCCTAGAGTAACAATTTGTGAATCAACATTCCTCAAATAGGCTAATTTACAGAAAGTGTCCAAGTTCATGAGAGGAGGGAAAACAGCATAAAGGTTATATGTAGAAAGAAGAATAATCCAATGTGTCATAAGTTGTCTAGTTATACTTACAGTATATGAATAAAGATATAATATTTTATTTGTTGCCTCATGCTTCATGTAACCATCTTTCCAATGTCATGTAACCATCTTTCCAATGTCATCTTAATAACAAGCCATACTTCGGTAGCCCTGATACTTTGAAAGAAAGATACAGCTTTTAAAAAAAAATAGTTTGCTAAAATAATTCTAAAATAAGAATGACACTGATGCAAGCATATCTGAACATTTATTTTTCCTTCTCTGTCTCTATTCCTTTCAGCACCATCACCATTCCCCTCACTATCTAAAACTTTGCTTCAGTTTTACTTTTTCATCCATACTGTTTGGCTCATGTCACAGTTTACATGATACCTTCACACCTTTCAGAATGTTTGTTTCTGTCATTTAAATAAATAGAGTCACCTTTGTTTGAAGAAAAGTTCAAAATTGGGTGTTTTTTTATCCTTTTAGTTCATATGTTGGGCAATGCTTGTGCATTGGCACTGAGCTGGTTTACCTTATTCTCCACTTCGCCATTTGACTATTAAAATTTATTGGTTGCTGAAATATTTTCATTCCTATAACCAGTGAACTTCTGATGCTGACTTTGAACATGTGTAGGTCAAGGGGAAAGAAAATTAAGGATCATCTCAAATTTATAAAATGGTGCTTTTTCATTTTCTACAAAACTAACTACATTTTAGTTCCCTGTTGGGCAAGTTTTTCTCCTGTGTATTATTTTCCAAAGAGCAAGAATGCTCAACCTAAGAATCATGCTAACCTGAACACAGATGGTAGGGATTATAGTACACTGAGCCTTGACCTTCAAAACATATACTTCCTTTTCAGGGTTTCTTTCCTTCAACAGTCATGCTGGGTTTTGTCAGTTTATATCATTAGTGATTTTTTTTCTTGATGATCAATTACCCATCTTTGCATCATGTATCTAAATTACAGAAGCATTCAAAGTCTGGCTAGCAGGGTGTTTTTAAGAATCACCTGATATGAAATACTAGAATATTTGCTTAATTAGGATGAAATGCCATTACTGATGACAATATGGTAATCACCAGCATTCATAGTATTCAAGACTACTAGTTAAAAATGAATTCCAATCTCTACTGTTATTAGCTATGAAATGCAAGATATATATTTGTTGCTGTCATTGTAACTATTACTTTACTGTTACTAATATGTTATTATGAGTTTCAAGATAATATTATTAGTAAAATAATAGCATTGTTATTAATATATAAATGTTGCCTCTGAAAAAGCACCCTTTTGACTCTGTTCCAAAACACTGTTTTGATTTGGGTCATTGCAGTGATACCTCCTGGCTTTTTTGCTTATGCATAGGAGATATACAGAAGCTTTTCCCACTGCCTCAAGTATGCTTTTTTCATAGCTTCACAAGGCCAATGGAGTGATATATAAATTTAAATTAATAAATTGAATTATATCACCATAGTTTCACAAGGTGAATGGTGATCGCTCTTAAGTTTACCAGATCTGGGGCAAAAAATTCAGATCACAACTAGATGGAAACAAAAATAAACAAACAAACAAACAAAAAACCCCAGCTGTTTTTTTGTGGACACAAATAGAAAGTTTAGACATTCTTTGATTTATGTCCTTTCCTAACTTTTCCTGCTTTTACAGCTTTCAAATTGTTAAGTTCTGAGGCCAATGATTTGAGAGGATTTACTGCTGCCATCTAATGGTTATGTAGATATTGCAGCTCAACTCTGTTAGCCGTAAGTACTTCCATAGGTCAATGTACTTCACAGCAAGTGAATTATGATCGCCTTGCAAATGTCCAATCAGAATTTTAAATCCTCAACAACTCAAAATGAGAATATTTCTATTTATATTACCTTCCTTGACAACATATCATTTTAATAGTAATCTTATCTAAAAATCTTTGTCCTTTTATTGACCTATTTTATTTTAGACCACCGCAAAAGCCATAACCTTTCTCCTTTTATTGCATAGTTTTATTTTTATAGTACTCCTTTATAGTAATGATATAAACTGCTTTGAGAGGTACATAAATGGGAAGCTACATACATATATTTTAATAAAATAATGATATTGACTATTTCACTTTTTCATTTAACCAAAGGTCTCTCATTTATTACCAATCCTAGAACCAGTTCTCTTTTTATTTCTCTTCAGAATAGAATTTTGAGCATATATTGTGAATTCATATTTACAGGACTTTAAAATAGGATTAAAAACACTCAGTCTGTCTGTCTATCAAAGGCACTAATATATAACATTTTATATTGTTTCATTATTTACTTCTATTATTTTAACACAATGTAAAAGTATGGATTTTTAAAGAGTGTATTAACAACATTCTTATATGACTAGGGAGTAGATATTAATATGCTTAATTTTCCTCCCAATTCTTAGTAATATTTAATGGACAATAAATATATAGTTGTGATCTTCAGACTTAAGCTCATTTTATGGGCTGAATTCTTTGATTTATTAACTTATTGATTTAATTTGTTCTTTTCTAAAGCTAGCACAATAATAATTGTTTTCTGGACTAGCCCCAATGGCAACATTAGACAGAATTTCTGCTGGGACACTTTCCATAGGAAAAATGGCTAAAAACTAACAAGAGGATCACTTTTATCCAATTTTGAACATCCCTCAGAAAACTGCATCTAATTCAATTTCAATGCAACAGGGGAAAAACAATTATCTTCTTTTGTTTAAAATTCTAGGAACTAGGATTTAGAAATGCTGAGGCCCTAAGCTATGAAAAACTATAGAGGTTGCATTTTGTCAGGTGGAATAAGGCTGCAAAACAACTGAACTTATATATATATCTTACACGGGACAAGACCCGAATACACCAAGACCTACATATATATATATGTGTATATATATATATATATATATATATATATATATATATATATATATGATAAACCCATGATATAGTTTCAAAAGGAATATCATTGAACAATAAGAACAAATGCATGAAAAAACAAAGTGTTGATATTTTACTTATATCTTGTTTTCCAGTCATCGAGTGATGAACATCAGCAGATGATCATTCTGAAAATGATCAGATAATCATTTATTCAGCCTAAAGAAGAGTTTTTAATACAACTTGTTTTAATGGACTACGTGGCCTCTAAAGTCTAGGGAGCATTGGCAATTATAATATCACACAAGAAGATTTATCATTTTATATACATTTTTTATCTGAATTGTTATAAGATGGTAGGAAAGATGTGGGAAGTCAACATAGGCTTATCACATGTATTTCAGTTCATATATTTCATATAAGTTATCAAAAACATGCAGTTATAAATGTAGGAGAAGAAAACTATCCAGAGGTTTCAGAAACTATGCTGAGTACAATTTACAGACCTCAACTTTATTTATTTATTTTTTATTTATTTATTTTGTCAATCGCTTACCAGATAATAAGTATAAGGATAAACATAGTTGTGAATACATGAAATGAATACATATGAGAAAAATAAAAGAAACAATAGGACAGGGACGGTAAGCACATTGGTGCACTTATGCACACCCCCTACAGACCTCTTAGGAAAGGGGTGAGGTCAATAGTAGACAGTCTAAGGTTAAAGTTTTTGGGATTTGGGGAAGAAACCACAGTCAGGTACAGTATTCCAGACATTGACCACTCTGTTGCTGAAGTTGTATTTCCTGAAATCAAGTTTGGTGCAGTTAACCTTGAATTTGTATCTATTGCGTGCTCTTGAATTGTTATGGTTGAAGTTGAAGTATTCATTGACCAGAAGGACATTGCAATGTATGATTTTATATACTATACTTAGATCGGACCAAACGCGGTATAGTTCTAGGTTTTCTAGGTCTAGAATTTCAGGTCTAGTGGCATAAGGTATTCTGCAATGAGTAGAGGAGTGTAGAACTCTTCTTGTAAAATATTTATGGACTTTCTCAACTGTGCTAATATCAGATACGTGATGTGGGTTCCAGACTGATGAACTGTATTCGAGTATTGGTCTAGCAAATGTTTTGTACGTCCTAGTTAGTAGTGTGATATTACCAGAGAAAAAGCATAGGATTAGGTTAACAACTCTTAATGCCTTTTTGGCTATGTAGTTACAGTGGTACACTTAGATCATTAGAGATGAGTATTCCAAGGTCCTTGACAGAGTTTGGATCATCAACAAGGTCTTGACTATTCAACTTGTATTTTATTTTCTGATTTTTTTTGCCAATATGTAAGACAGAGCATTTATTTGTTGAAACTTGAAGTTGCCATTTGTTTGACCATTCTGATACATAGTCGAGGTCTCTTTGAAGGGTAGCAGTATTGTCTGTGGTGTTGAATAGCTTTACATCATCAGCAAAGAGAACACAGTTGCTCTTAATATGACCACAGAGGTCATTTATGTAGAGTATGAAGAGGTGGTCCTAGAATGCTGCCTTGGGGGACACCACTGTTGACAGGTACAGAATTTGATAAGACGCTCCCAATTTTGACCATTTGTTGTCTGTTTGACAGGAATGCTTCTATCCAGTTATGCAGTTGTCCAGAGATACCATAAGATTTTAGTTTTAGTAGTAGTTTGTCGTGTACCACTAAATCGAAGGCTTTACAGAAGTCTATGTAGACTGCGTCTATTGCTTTGCCCTGATCGAGTTGTGTAGTCCATATGTTTTTGCTATTTTACTATTTTAAATATTTTACTATTTTATCTATTTTACTATTCCAGATTCAAAGAAATTACTACAGCTTCAATGTACAATTAGGTAGTTTCAGATGTATTGACAGTATTTAGCATCTGCTTGATTTTGTAAAGTGTTACAACTTATAAAGATAAAATACTTTGGGTTTACTTTTCTTAAAGTAATCCCCTCTTTACAAAGAGTGACTCATTTGTTATTAATTGCACAATTAAGTTGGAACGTACAGCTATAAAACTACTTTGAGTCTAATTAATGCCTAGCCAAGAATTAATTAAAGTAACAAATAATTTTGACTTTAATAAGAATTACTTTCTTAAAGAATTTGCTCAACCTCTCCAGTAATTTTATTAGTGCCACATGGTGCAATGTAATAAATCGTTAATTAGTAATGAATTACTTAAAGAAATGATCCATGTCTAAACCCGAACAAGCAACTTGTGTCTGTCTTTATTTTAAAGCATTATTAGAGCAGCTGTTTAATGAATAGAGACTATCCATATTCAAGTAATAGTTTGTGCTGTAACTATGACCAGGTTTATAATCATTTTACATCATTCAGGTAATTTCAGGTTGCCCAGGTTGCCACTGAAAGTGATACAACAACTGCAAACCAGATAAGACAAGTTCAGCAAAAATAAATGTTAAATATTGAATTATAATACTTTTCAAAGTTTGCTGGATGCTTAAGTATTGCTCTTCTGGTGGAAGGCTAGCACTTTTGCTACTGATAATCCAAAATGCAGCAAGTTTAGATTTTCTACTTTGGTACTCAAACAGCTGTGATGATAAGGTGGTTCATATTTATATCAGGAATATATTAAGGAAAATTGCAAGTAAGGTCCTTAAATCCATTTTTCTTAAACAGAACAATGGAACTGAGCTTCTTTTATATCTGAAATCAGCATACATCAATCTGCTTTAGAGGTATAAGATGAAAGAATAATGAAATGATGGAAGAATAATGAAATTAACCCATTTAGTTTGTGAAAATGACAGAATTCAAAGAAATGGCAAAACTTGCCTATCTGGGCAGAAAAAGAAACACAAGCTTTTCTAAAAGACTGGAAGCCTTATATGGACATGTTGCTGAAGGAATAAATAAAATGATGATTTATGAATTTGAAGATTAAGGAAGATGTGATTAAATCAGAGGATGGAAGAATTTGTATAATGTTTAAGAAAAAGGCAATAAGATTGTCGTTATCAATTGCAATACCATTGCAATTATCTCTTGAAAAGGTCAAAAGTCATCAATATATTTCTGAACTTTAGCTTTAGGAAGGTTGAAATAAACAGTAACAAGTAGCTGCTTGAAACAGTTGTTTCACATTGTCTAATAAGATCACCCTAGTGTCTGGCCCAATGAAAGGCTGAATATATCCTGCTGGCTGCATTAAAGATTACTAACCCAAGTGATTGTTCAAGCCATAAATTTAGCATTTTAAATGAAACCTGTGCCAAACAATTGCTTAAGTTCATTATGGCGAAGTAAATCTTATTTCTTTAATGTATCCCTTCAAGATTCTTAGTAGGGCACTCTCCATCTACTGAATTATTTGTCTTTTTTTTAGTCACCACATTTATTCTTGAAATCTGGAATTCAGAAATAACCTTTCAAAAGTGTGCATGTGAGGTATTTATGAATAAGGAGCATACCAAACCTTTAATATATGAAAATGCTACAGGTGAGTAATTCAAAAGTGGTAATCGGTAAGGTTTTACTTTGGCATTATCTCCACATAACAGTGGATAAACATGTTCTAGGCCAGTTTTTAACATAACATGGATAAACATGTTTTAAGTCAGTTTTTGAAAGTTTCAGTTATTATAGATAATACTATGTTATTATCCAGAACGTGTTCTATCAGAGTTGGTCTTGTATCAATACTATACTAAATGTAAATTAGGTTATGAGCTCATACAATGAAGTTCTTAAGGATTTATTATTTACTGTTGTTGATCATTTTGGTTTTTTTCTCTTTTCTTCCTTTAACATACAGAACTAAAAAGAATCAAAAAATGAATAAAACAATATGCATACAAAACATAGTAGTATAAACATAAACTAATAAAAATGTCAGCTTTAAAATGCTGCATTAAACCTTATTGATCAGTCTTACCATTATATCAATAAAGGGATATTTCATAAGTCAGCGGTAAATATATTCCATCAATCATAATAGAATAATCGTTCTCACTATATTCCTTAAATAAATAAATAAATAAATCTGCAGTGCTTTATATAGTATAGAATTCAAAATCACATCCAATCTTTAAACTGTGTTATTCTTCCTCAAATTGTATGAACAAATGTATGTATATTGAATAAAAATAGGGCAATAGTGGGAGCAACTCATATCAAGTGCAAGTGTGCCTCCTTATCACTTTACATTTTAAGAACATTGAAGTTGACAGCCAAACCTTTTAAATATTCTTAAGGGAGAAACAATTTGTAGAATTAACTTTCTATCCAGTTCCTTGGTAGTGGAGGAACAGTATTATGGTGATTCTCTTTTTTGGGGATAGTTTTCCAGGTGTCATTCTTCATGGGGACAAGTGTATAGCCCTAGCACCTGCCTTGTGAGTACTATCATATCCTCCTAACTTAAAACAAATAAACAAAAAATCCTAAGTCTCCACTGTGTTTTCATTTTTATTTAATATAAAGCCACTGGGTTAGGTCATCTATCTTTATGGGATACAGCATAAAGTATACTGATAATCCTTAGCTGTACATCCTTGTGCCTGGTTAACCAATGCTATCTATTCCGATGTCTGAAGCCTTGGGGAAGAAGAAGCAATGATTTAGTTCTATCAATACTAAGTGCATCCAATTCTAGAACTGTTAAAAGGCTCTAAAAACATGGATTCTTTCTTGAGTTTCTGGGTTTTATATTCTGTAATATAAAACTGAATTTCTGATCACTTATTATTGTTTGTTTGTGTTTTCAAGTATTTTATTTGATAATTGCATAGTATCAAGAAATTGAATCTGTTAAGAGTTGGACGGCCATATACAAATGTATTAACCAAAGAAATTGTTTTATATTTTAAACATCTGGATTTAAAACAGTCATATTTATAAACACATTGCATGTCCTTGGAGATAAATAAATGATTCAATAAATGAATGTTTTTGAAGTTTGAGATAATCTTAAAGAATAACTTATAGTTCTTAATCATAATTCATTGTCTCTCTGTGAAATGTTTTTTCCTGCTTTCAGACAGTCAGCCATTTCAGTCCCCCCTAAGTATTGGAACCCTGTGATATTGCTCATATATCTGCAATAAAAACTATCACTAGAACATTATTTTTTTTAAAAAAAGTTGCTTAATATTATGTTTCTCTCCCATACTGGCTGATCCTACTTTATAAAAAGGCATATTTATAATTCATTTATACTTACATTATCTATGCATTATATAATTTAATAGCTACCAATACCAGTAAAAACATTTTACCCCTTGACTAACACATCACACATATATGCACTTTATGGAAATTTTAAATTTAATTTCCTTTAGGGATAACATATTGCAAGTTAAGCAATGAGTCCTGCTCTCATGTGCTATTTTGTCCTCCACTTGTTCTTTCTATTCTGGCACTGCAATATGAAGCAGTTTTGCACAATATGATCAACAAAACAACATTAAAATAACCAAATAATAAATCTCAGTAGTTTAAAAGTTGCAACTGAGAAAATGCCGAAAATAAAAGGTGTTTCAAAAATACGTTATCTTTAACAATAGTAGACACAAGAAAATAACATGTGCTGAATGATTAAAATATCCCCATCTGCTGTGTCCATAGTTGCTTATAAAAAAATTATAGAATGCCAAAATTGAAGGACAAGTTTAATCTGGAATTTCTTCTGGGTTTGCCAAACATTGTGCTAAATGTGAAATCTTAACAAATGAACAGAAGGATAGCCAGTTCCATATCTGCACAAAGTTCTTTGTCCTTGAGTAATTATATAGAACAGACAGCTTTGGTAGATGATAAGAACTTGTTTTTTTATAACTAACAATCAGCTACATGAATTTTGGCTTCAGGACATGCTACCTTTTTGGCTACTCTATACCTATGTATCTTTCAGTTTAGGCATCCTTAATGAAGGTACTTGAGTTATTTAAGTAACAGTTTCTTTATTGCCAGTATATCATTACAATGCTAATAGTTTTATTTTGGATACTTTGCTAATGATTTAAAACAAATTATGGAAGATCATCAAATAAAACATTAACTGGAATAACTGCCATTATTTAAAGGACATTACAAAGCTTGTGGGTAGTGCCTTTTTAAAAAAGCCAGGGATGGATTTAATGTGCCCAAAGTGAACCTCTGGGACATTTGCTGGATATATCTTACTTAGACCTAAATTGTTTACTTTTTGGTACAGAATAGAAACAGGATCCCTTGGTATTCTACTTTCCATCACTATTCTGCTACTACTGTGTACCTAAAAAGGTTAAGGCTGCAATGACAAAATGCCATTTTCTAATTATCCACAGTATTGTTTCTAGTGGCTATAGATAGATAAACAGAGAGAAAGACAGATAGGTGATAAATAATAGCTATTGATTCTTGTTCTTTCTTTCTTTCTTTCTTTCTTTCTTTCTTTCTTTCTTTCTTTCTTTCTTTCTTTTGATTTATTTATTTACTTATTTATTTATTTATTTATTTATTTATTTATTTATTTATACTTTTGCCTGCCTTTTGTCCCATTTCTGTCCAGAATATAGCAGCATATAGTGATGGCATGCCTATGCTCACATAACACTTCTGCTTCATGAGTGGCACTCATTGTCAGTTTGATTCTAGGTGCAATTCAAGTTGCTGACCATTATCTATAAAAGCCAACAGAGCCAAGTCTGGAACCACCTGTCTCCCATACTATCTGTCTTGACCTTGCAGAATAGTTGTGCTCAAGATAAACAATATTTGAATCCTGGAATACACCTTTTTGTAGTAGTATCTGGCCTCTAGAATGAAATTCCAGATCTAATGGATCCCACCCTGTGGTTGTTTAGAAGAACCATGAAGGCCTTTGTGGCAAGACCAGTTTCCTTATTCCTTCTGTTCTGTCATTCTGGTCATTTTTATCTTCCTTTTTCATTGTTTTCATTGTAAATTCTTTGATTATTGTGAGCTTCTCAGAGTCATTGGGAGTTAGGCACACTTAAACTGAATTATAAATAAACATATTTAAATGTTTCTCATATTTGTTGGTATTTGATACATCTTTCTTTCTCCATACATTGCTAATCATATTAAATAGCATGCAAGCTTGTTTTGATCTGGAGGATAATGGGCACATACTAAATTGGAAATACTCAGTTATTTTCCAATAAGCATCTATAGTTTTCTCCTCTTTCTCCCAAATCTTTCTTCCCTAAAGAAGGAACTCAGAGTAGTTTTTTCCTGTGCTGCTTCTTCCTGACTTATTACTTCTTCTTCCAATGTGGATCCTTCCTTAGTATAGAAGTCCTTAAAACAATATTGTAGTCTGCAAAATTTCAAAAAAGTAACTGAACATGACAAAAAATATTGTGAAGACTGACAAGTAATTAAAATCTTGGGGTATGTTTGTTTTGTAGTGGTTGTTTTTGGCTTAATCACAGGAAGTGCAAGTAGGTATTTGTCCTCCTTTTCAGATTGGAATATTTTCCTTATAGAAAAAACTACAGGAAAAATATCACTGCCAACATTTTTCTTTAACGATAGAGTGATACTTAAAGAAAAAAAAACATAGAAATGTAGCTTTAGATATTTTAGAACTTCAGTATTAATGCCACTTTCTTAGGTTCATTATTTTTCCATACAATTAATTCTGGGACTTACTTGGAATACTGGATATAAATGTTAAAGTAACAACTTTGGCTTTGGTAGTAGTGGTCTTCCCTTCCCTTCCCTTCCTTTTTGGCTTGCAGGAACTTTTTTGTCACTTTTAAAGAATCGCATCAGTTCTGCACATTTCTCCTCAAACCATCTGCTTTAGATGATGCTGAACTATATATATTTCTGATCTAATCACGTAATGCACCCTTTAACACATTGTTAATATTTTCTATAGCTTTGTCATAAAGGAACACTTCAAAGCAGAACAAAGGGTTTTCCTGACCCCCCGTTTCCAGTGAAATATGGTAAGTCATCTGAATTATTAACAATTGAGTGGGGTAGAGAAGCAACAGAAATCTCAACCCAAATACTTGAGTGGAGCCTGGGTGTCCAAGTATGATGCGATCACAGAAGGAAATAATTTCAGAATAAGTGGCCATGTGATCCAAAAGGCAGTGTATAATAGCTGCTATTTAATAAAAAGCAGGACAAATAAAACTTTTTGTTATGTTGGGAAGAGAGGAAATATTTAATAGTATATGCTAACCCTGTGTCCTTTGGTGATTTTGACTAATGTCAGGGTATCAGTGTCTGTTCTATGTAAAATGGAGGTGCTATATGCTGTGAATGCTTGGCTGCTACACTTTTTAAACTGTCACTTTAATGAAACAAGAAAAGTGCATGTATCTTGTGAAGCAGAAAAATCAGGAAAAGAAAACTTTATTTGTACTGCCATGTACAGGAATTACCTCCCCAAATAAAAATATTAAAATCAATATTAAATTATGTGGTTCTCTATCCCTTCCACATCATCTTACTACATAAAGGAAAAACTATATGTAATATCACTAAAATGTAAGATTTTCCACCATGTTATTCTCCCCAAGGCTGGATCAGAAATGGTCCTGGAAGAGTGCTTAAATAGAACGCTATTCACATTAAGGCTGCCATATTTGGACTAAAATAATTTTTTTGCAACCATTTGCTTATCAGGCAGATTGTTTTTTTTCAGTCCAGATTTAGCAGGCCTAATGTGAGCTGAAATACATTATATAAATATGGCATATAAAATTGGAAGGACTGATCTTGGTGATCATCAAGTCTAAACCCTTGCCCAGTTCAGAAATTCACTTGTTATAGGATCTTTAATAGACAGCTACCTATCCTATATTAAGCATTTCCAATGAAAGCTAGTCTACCATCTCTGAGAGAAAAAACCTGTTCCATTACTGAACATCTCTTATTATTAGGACATGTTTCCTGAAGTTCAGTGGAAATCTGCTTCCTTATAATTTAAACTCAGTATTCCATATTCTGTCCTCTTTCTGTTATTATATATGGCAACCCATATATAATATGGGTTGGAATTAGAAAACTACTATTAAGTTTTCCTAAGACCTCTCTTCTTCATTTCTTCATAAAAAAAACATGATTCCAAATGTTGCTTTTAGATCTTTTTTTTCCAGATTCCTTATTAACTTGGTTACTCTATATTGGACAGTTTATTTTTGAAAAATCTTTCAAAATACATGATGTGAAAGACCAACACTGAAATACAATATCTTTGTTTTGGATTGTTATATGAAATTAAGTTTTTACTAGTTGCTATAACAGACATCACAGTTAAAGAAAATAGGGTTACATCACACTCAGTTACTGAGCATTATTTGTATATAAAATTGTTTTTATGTAGTAGGTTCTAAGCTTACAAATCAACTGTCAAGCCACAAACTCTTCACAGGAAGTCAAAATAAATAAATGAAATATAATAATGAACTTGTTTCAGACTGGCAGGAAATTGTTAATAAGAAGTAAAATTATTGATAATTTCTACGGAAATGGATGATAATGGCAATCATACTGTTTAATTAATATTCAGTCTTTATTACTTTTATAAACCACTCAAAGTGGGAAACATATTGAATAACCTTCTCCTATTTTCCTTACAGTAACAACCCTGTAAGGTGAGTTAGGCTAAGAGAGAATGACTGCCCAATACCACCGAGCTACTTTTCATGCCTAAGGTAGGACTAGAACTGACAGTCTCTGAGTTTCTAGCCTGGCACCTTAACAACTAAAACAAAGTAGTTCTAATGTTTATATAATATTTGATAAATAAAATAAAATTAAATAAAATTAAATCCCTTTTAGTGTATATTTGTTTTTGTCACTATTGTCACTATTTTCTGTTATGTTGTCAGATAATTCTGGAAAAACTAAAATAAAAATTGCTGATACAAAACACATAGAAGAAAGAGAAATAAAAATATAATAGGTTAAAATATTCCTAATAAATTTGAGAAAAATCAAATTAGGCTTTAATAAGAAAAAAACAAAGAAAACTACTTTTATTTTGTAATTCAATTTCCAAACAAAAAGCATTTCATATAGCTTGTAAACTAAACTGCTACACACACACACACACACACACACAGAGAGAGAGAGAGAGAGAGAGAATATAGGTAATACAATGATTGCATCTCTCTTGAATGTCTAAGGATATTATTTCAAATATTTTATTAATAGGCTTTTCTCACATTGAATATATTTTGGGCTGGATTTATAATTTTTGCCAGACCCACTTTTTCTTATGAAAGACACAAGTTAAGTCATTCTTTAAACTGTTGAAGCATTTCTAAAGGTGCTTTTTCAAGAAGCAACTGGACTTTCTGGTTTTTCTTTTAAGATGTTTTGCTTCTCGTCCAAGAAGCTTCTCCAGAGTTGAAGAAGCTTTTTGGATAAGAAGCAAAACGTCTTTAAAGAAAAACAGAAAATCCAGTTGCCTCTTGAAAAAACACCTTTGGGACAACCATGACCTGGATGACTGAGAATTTCCTTAGACATGTTGAAGCAGTTGCATTAAAATTATTCACATAATAGTTTAGAATTTTAAAATTCCATCATTATACTTTTGTGTGTGTATATATATGTTATACATATATATATGTGTGTGTATATATATGTTTTGTGTGTGTATATATATGTTTTCGTAGATTTTCACAGGTAAAGGTATGTAGGTCTTGGTGTATTCGGGTCTTGTCCCGTGTAAGATTGAGAATACCTTGGCAACGTTTCAACGAAATCTCATCCGTCATCTTCAGGCTGGTGTCTTCAGCTTCGTTCTCCCAGGAGAACGAAGCTGAAGACACCAGCCTGAAGATGACGGATGAGATTTCGTCGAAACGTTGCCAAGGTATTCTCAATCTTACACGGGACAAGACCCGAATACACCAAGACCTACATATATATAATATATATATATATATATATATATATATTTGTTTTCGTAGATTTTCACGGGTAAAGGTATGTAGGTCTTGGTGTATTCGGGTCTTGTCCCGTGTAAGGTTGAGAATACCTTGGCAACGTTTCGATGAAATCTCATCCATCATCTTCAGGCTGGTGTCTTCAGCTTCGTTCTCCTGGGAGAAGTGTGTGATCGTGGCTGTTTTTCCCTTTTAAACTCTAGAGTTGGCTGTGTTGTTACTTCTTGATTGGTCTGTGGAGTTGATGTATGCAGATTGGATGGCTTTTTCCTGAGACCCTGTGTGGCTGAGGTGCTGGCTGTGTGTCTCTCAGCCTTTTGTGTTGTAACGACCTGGGTAATGGGCTGTGTGATGACCTTCTGAGTTCTATTGTTGTGATGTCCTGGGTGTGGTGCTGTAATCTCCTGGGTCGTTGTCTGTGCTGCAACCTCCTGATGTTTTGTGTTGTGATCTCCTGAGTTCTGTGATGTAGTATCCTGGTGGAAGGCTGTGATGTGACATTCTGGGCCTTGGTTTGGCTCCAAGTTTGAGTCTGGCTGTGTGTTTATAGCTGTGTCAGTTTGCTTAGTTTGGGGGTCGGAGGGGGGGTGTAGCAGCTAGTGTTGCAGCCATGGTCTGGTTTCTGGATGGTGGTTGCCTTTCATCTGTGGCGTGGGCTTGGGTTTGAGTCTGGTGAAGGAGATTGGTGGTGGCATCATGTGTTATTTTGGGTCCGGTGTTGGTTTTTTGTGGCTGGGACTCGTTTGTTGATTAGGGCTAGTTTCCAGATGTCTGGTAGGCGGGAAGTATCATCCCGTTATTCATGTTATGGGGGTGTTTCTCTATTTCGATGGCTTCCCTAATTATTCTCTTGTTGAAGTGTTCAGTATTGAGATAAGTTTGGATCCCTCAAAATCAATTTCATGTCCTGTGGCTTTAAGGTGCTGGAAAAGGGAGGAAGTTTTTTCTTCTTTTCTGACTGCGTTCTTGTGTTCTGCGATGCGTGCATTTATTCTCCTGTTGGTTTGTCCAATGTATGTGGCTGGGCAAATTTTGCACGGTATTTTATAAACTCCTTGGTTTTCTAGCTGGATCTTGTCTTTGGGGTTTCTTAAGATGTTGGCTATTTTTGGTCAGTGCCAAAGGCTGTCCTGATATTGTGTTTGTGGAGAATTTTGCTGATTTATCTGTGGTGCCTTTGATGTAAGGGAGGAGGGCGATGCCATTGTCCTGTTCTGTGTCTTGGTTTTTGGGGGGAGTCTCCCTTTGGATTAGGTTGGTGATTGTGCTTCTTTGGAATCCATTGGACATTAATACGTTAGTGAGGGTGTGTAATTCTGTTCTCAAGTGGTCTTTGTCAGCTAGGCGTTTGGTTCTGGAGATGAGGGTCTTGGCTACGGAGTTGATCTGTGCAGGGTGGTGATGGGATTGTGCATTTAAGTAGCGGTTAGTGTGTGTCTTTTTCTGGTAGATGGTGTGTCCTAGGGAGCCATTGGGTTTTTTTTGTAAATTAGGACGTCCAGGAACGGAGTTGGTTGTTGGTTTCTGTTTCCATGGTAAATTGTATTTTGGGGTGTAGGTTGTTGAGATGTGTGAGGAAGTTGTCCAGTTTTTCTTTCCCATGTGGCCAAATTACGAAAGTGTCACTGACATATCTAAGCCAGAGTTTGGGTTTGTATTCGGATTTGTCTAGAGCATTGGTTTCAAAATGTTCCATGTATAGGTTAGCGATGACAGGTGAGAGGGGTGATCCCATAGGTGCTCCTTCTATCTGTTTATATCTTTGTCCATTGTGGATGAAGTACGTGTTGGAAAGGCAATGGTTGGTCAGATCTAGGATGTGCTTAGGGGGTTGTATTTGTTTTGGATAGCTGTCAAGGCTTCTTTAATAGGTACTTGGGTGAAGAGGGATATGACATCGAAGCTCACAAGTAGGTAGGGTTGTAGGTTTTGTTTCTTTATTGTTTCTATGAAGTGGAAAGAGTTTTGTTGTGTGAGGTGATGGATTCTGTGTAGGGCTGGAGTTGTTTGGCGAGAAATTTGGCAAGGTTCTGTAGAGGTGAGCCTATGGAGCTGACTATGGGTCTGAGTGGTGTTCCTTCTTTGTGTATCTTGGGGAGGCCATAGAGCTTAGGGCATCTAGATGATTTCTCTGGGGATGATTCTTTGTTGGATCTCTTCACTGATGGGCGAGGCTTTTATTTTGGATTTGGTGGTTTTCTCCAGATAGGTGGTGGGGTCTGTGTTTAGAGGTTTGTAGGGGGGTCTTGGAGTAGGTTGGATAGTTTGGATTGGTAGTCAGATGTGTTCATCACGACTGTGGCATGCCTTTGTCTGCTGGGAGGATGATTATGTTGTTGTCTTTCCTCAAGTTGCTGAGTGCTTTTTGTTCTTCTTTGTGTAAGTTGCTTCTGGGTGGACTGCTGGAGCAGAGGACGTTGGTGACTTCAAGTCTGATTTTATTGGCTGTGTCTGGGTTAATTTTGGTTAGGCTAGCTTCAACTCCACATATGATGTTTTCAGTGGGGATGCGTTTGGGGGCGACAGCAAAGTTGAATCCTTTGGAAAGGACATTGGTTTCTGCCATGGTGAGGGTTCTGTCTGATATGTTGTGTACTGTTTGTTTCATGCATTGTTGTGGTGGGGGTTGGGCTTCTGGCGTTTCTCTAGTCTGTGGAGTTTGTTGGTGTGTGTGTCTGTCTTGTGAAAGGTTTCTGTTTCGGCTCTCCAGAGGGCTAGTTGTTTGGATTTGTCCCAGAGTGCTGGGTGGATTTTGTTACTGAGTTTGAGGTGGAGGGTGAGTAGGTCCCTGTTGGTTTGGTCTAGTAGGAATTTCCTGTGGAGTTCGTTTCTGATTAGAGCTAATCAGTTCTTTTCAGGATCCTTTCAGTGGCTGAGGTTTTAGTGTGGAATTTGAGTTGGAAGCATGTGGGGATCACGTTTTTGTCTCGGCAATTGCGTAGGAATGTGAGGTCACATAAGATGGTGGCTCTTCGCACTCGAGTTTCTCATAGATCGGGTCAGCTGGAAGGTTTCCTCCCGTAGAGGTAGGATATTTGTTTTCGTTAGATAAATATATGTAGGTCTTGGTGTATTCGGGTCTTGTCCCATGTAAGTTGAGAAATACTTGGCAACGTTTCGACGAAATCTCATCCGCATTCAGGCTGGTGTCTTCAGCTTCGTTCTCCTGGGAGAAGTGTGTGATCGTGGCTGTTTTTCCCTTTTAAACTCTAGAGTTGGCTGTGTTGTTACTTCTTGATTGGTTTGTGGAGTTGATGTATGCAGATTGGATGGCTTTTTCCTGAGACCCTGTGTGGCTGAGGTGCTGGCTGTGTGTCTCTCAGCCTTTTGTGTTGTAACGACCTGGGTAATGGGCTGTGTGATGACCTTCTGAGTTCTATTGTTGTGACGTCCCTGGGTGTGGTGCTGTAATCTCCGGGTGCGTTGTTCTGTGTGCAACCTCCTGATGTTTTGTGTTGGTGATCTCCTGAGTTCTGTGATGTAGTATCCTGGGTTGGAAGGCTGTGATGTGGCCATTCTGGGCCAGGATACACATACAGAACTCAGGAGATTCACAACACAAAACATCAGGAGGTTGCAACACAGACAATGACCCAGGAGATTACAGCACCACACCCAGGACGTCACAACAATAGAACTCAGAAGGTCATCACACAGCCCATTACCCAGGTCGTTACAACACAAAAGGCTGAGAGACACACAGCCAGCACCTCAGCCACACAGGGTCTCAGGAAAAAGCCATCCAATCTGCATACATCAACTCCAAAAACCAATCAAGAAGTAACAACACAGCCAACTCTAGAGTTTAAAAGGGAAAAACAGCCACGATCACACACTTCTCCCAGGAGAACGAAGCTGAAGACACCAGCCTGAAGATGACGGATGAGATTTCGTCGAAACGTTGCCAAGGTATTCTCAATCTTACACGGGACAAGACCCGAATACACCAAGACCTACATATTACCCGCTGAAAATCTACGAAAACAAAATATATATATATATATATATATATATATATATATATATATATATTTTAAATAAATAAACCATTTTCCTTTTTTTGCAAATTGAAGTTCCAGGTATTATATGATCTGAAAGAAACATTTAGCACAATTTTTTTCAAGAAGCTGAAGTATCTATTCTAATTATTTGTGGTTGATTTTTAATGTAAAGGATCCAGACATTCAATTTTTGTGAGATGTAGTTGAGTGTACTTTAACTGAAACCATTGTAATCATCTGCAATAAAATCTCCCTCTCTGCTTTTGTCATTACTAGGAACATGGTTGGATGCATAGACTAAACATTTAACAGTTGTAAGCAGCCAGCAGTTTTATTTCTTCATATTATGCGTGCAGAGCCATTCTGGATTCAATTTGTTTATGAACATTAAAAGACCCTTCTTTCCAAAACACCCCTAGAATTTTTTTAACCGTTAAAGATTATTTATCTTCTGAGATGCTTGAATATGAGCTATTTAATAAGAAAATAAAAATTGCATCATTATTTTATTCTGTTTTTAAATTGCAATCACCTAACTTTCCCATGCATGTTCACAATGCCACTGAAGCTTGAGTTCAAATTTCCGGTGTTTGTGTAATATCTAGGATATGAGTTTCAAGTTACAAGGTGAGATAGCTTTGTGGTATTATGATAGGTTCAAGAATACAGCACAAAGTATTTGGAACAGTGTCTCAGATTTTATGGTCATCTAATGTAAAGTGTAAACCACCTAAAGTCTCCCAAACAGCAAGGTGGGTTGTATATAAATTTAATAAAAATACAAAATAAATAAAATAAAAGTTTGACTCACCAAATGAATGACCAATTTGGAAAATAAAGGAGACAAATAAATTGAAATTTTACTATACTTGTTTTTCATGCAATCATCATTTAGATGTGCAGAAAATATGGCATAGCTAAGTATGTGTGTGTATATACATACACACATATATAAATATGAACTTAATTGCATTGATAAAACAATCCTAAAGTTGAGCTTCAGCAAATTACAACTATTTACAGTATATTCATTTTACAAATACAACTTCCTATTTTTTCTGCTTTTTAAAAATATATGGCAGAGTGAAACAGCACAATTTTTTAAAAATCTAAATCTAAATCTAAAATCTGGGTAAATAGACCTAGGTATCAATGCCAAATGTGTATATAACTTGATGCACACCAGAACATTAAAAGTGAGAATGCTACCATTTAAGTCTGTGTTTTAAAAATAAACTTTTGTAGTTTGTTGTGCCTTCTAAAGCATACAGCCATTTGTGAAGTTACTTTGACTATGTCTTAATGGCAACACAGAAGCATAGAGAAAATGACACATAAATGTAGAATTATTTATAACACCTTTGTCCAGTTACAGTATTGTTTAAATGTGAAATTCAACATCTGATTAGTAGTTGATATAATCTGTATACAATAGTAGAAAATACAACCAAACTGCAATATAAAAGACTGTGTAGTCTTTTGGGGACAAAGCATGAATACATTACTGGTCTGTAATATTAAGGACAGCCTAATCCTTCTACCTTATTGTGCATGTTCAATTGCTTTTCTTTTTCTTTCTTTCTTTTGTCATCTTCATTTTCTATTTCCCCCCTCCCCAATCGTGTTTATCTTCACTGATTTCAATCTTCCTCTTTTTAATGTCTGCTGCTGCTCATAAAATTAATAAAACAGAAGCTTCTCTTCTGCTTCATTGTCTTATTGACTTCCCACCCTTGTCTATTCCATTTCAGCTTAATTTTCAATAGCTGTTATGGACTGGAGGCCAACTACTACTATTTTTTTGCCTCCGACTTGTTACACAGATCATTACTTAAATACAACTTTTATTTTCCAGTCATTAGGACTGAATTCATGAAGAACAGGAGTAAACAATCAAGCTCTGATTCTTTCCAAGGTCACCATGTTGATTTATATTGCTTTCATGTGGTAGAGTCTGAAGAAAGCAGTCAGTGTCCAAGGAAGCAGAGAGAGAATATTGGTAAGGCCACAAAGCAAAATCAGAAAATGACCAAAGGCATTGTGCAAAAATCATTGTATGAAATAATTATTGATCTTTTCCTGATAGTTCAATGTTGCAGAACAAGGACAAAGAGCTAATTAATGGAACACAAGTACTGGAATACATAAATGTGAATGCCACCTTATTCCAACAGAGTGTAGGTATAAAGTGGCATACACATCTGATTAAATGAATAAAATAAAACCATTTTAAAAGCTAGAACAAGACTCAGAAAAGGAAATACCCCATCCCTGTTAACTGAGAGGTGAGGGAAGGACTGGATCAAGCTCAAATTGTTTCAAAAACTGCTTGAAGAGCATAAGAAAGACAGAGGAGTTTTGCTCCAAGCTGTGATAAGTAGAATAGCAGATAATGTTCCTTGTCAGATTAAACGGCATCCTTTGAGGCATGATGAAGACATTGAAAAACTTTTGTAAAAATTTGAAAATACATCCTGAGATTCTAAATAGATGGAACACCAGTGGATAACAAGGTTAACTCCTGTGTTCCTGAAAACGTTTTGACAATGTATAGATGTGGAAAATTATGATACAGTAAGTCACTTAATTTGAAATAATATGATGGAAACCCAGGCAAAAGTTCTGGGCCTGTATTTTGAATGTAACAGAAGGAATATGATGCCTAAGTTTATCTCTTTTATACAAAGAAGAGTAGAGATTTTGTAGTGGTGTGGGAAAAGAAATGTTAAGGATTTATATTTAATGACAAAACAAAATATATAACTACTTATCCAATAACAGTTGCTACAGTGTTCTTGTTTGGTAAGTTGGTGACCTTTAATTCATATTTTTCTGAAGAAAGTTTTACCACTTCCTTTCTCTTTCAGTATTTCAGGTAGAGTGCATATGTGATAAATTTTTAATTAACTGAATTTGTTAACAGCATTAAATATAAATGCTTTATTTCTATATGAAATAGTTATTATAAATGATTGTTTTCATCTATAATTTCTTCAAAGAAGCCTAAAGGCAATATATTAGGTAAGGAAGTACAATTACTAAGATATGCAATGGCTACTGTTGCCTAAAGTATAGATTTATGTGATTGATCATAGAATATGGCCATTAATTTCTTCATTTAGTTTTATTGTTTTGGTATTTGTATGCTATTTCCACATCCATGTAGATTCCCAAAAGAGTGATAGAAATCAATGTTTTTCCAATCTTATGACGTGTAGACTTCAAATTCCAGAATTCCCAACTAGCATAGGAAATAAATAATTCAATAATTAAAACATAAACACACTTCTGTACAAACAAAATACTGTTCCACAAATGTAAACAAAAATAATAAAGTAAAGGGATCAAGAATGTCTGTGTACTGAAGGATATTATCAATACCTCAGCTGAATTTTTCAGCCTGAGAAAGGAGGGCATTGCCATCTATCTAGTCTGCATCTGACAAAATTCTGTCAAAGCTACTAATAGCTGCTGCTTCCTGGAAGCCAAAAATCAGAAGTCTAACAAATTTTATAAAAAGGTAATTACTGTAATGTGAGTCGGTGACATGATGAAGTAAGCTGCATCAAATGGAGTCTATGCTTTATATCAAATTGTTAGCTGAAAAAGATGCTACTTTACTCTTGATTTTTTTCTCTCACAATGCTGCTCTTATACAATGTCTGTTTTTTTCTAGAAAGAAAGGCAACTGATGCATTAACTTAACTGCAAAGTAATTTATTACATTTTATGTTCTCTTTTTTGTTCACTTCTCTTGAGTGCAATATGAAAAGAGGCTGTGAGCAAATGCATCACTACAGAATCTTTGCAAACAAAAACTATTCATTAAAAACTCTCATTAAGCACAGCTTGAAAGGAAAATGTGTAGGAGAGGATCAGATGATATTCTTTATCAGAATGATCACAGAATTGCTCCACCTGGATATTTTCAGTAGCTACTAGACAGAATTATGCATAGTTGGTCATGTAACCTTAAAAGAAGTGTTATGTGACACAGGAATGATAATTTCTGAAGGACACTCAGTGATAATCAAAATAAATAATCTTTCTCACAATATGATGAAAGGAATATTTCAGAAATGTCATGATCTGATAAGGACGCTGAATTCTTTCAGATTTCTTTCTGTAATTTGCTATTGGCTTGGAGAACAACATGGAAATCTAAAACAAAATACTTATAATGCATTTATATTATAATCTGATATGACAAATTAATACTTGACTTGTCTTTTATAAGCTGGTACAATATATGCTCTAATTACCAATACACAGATGAGGTTTCCCTCCCAAATAATTATGTGTTAATTGGGAGAAAGTAATCTCACAGTAGCCATTAAAAGCAGAAGAAGCTGTTGAAAATAAATGAATGAGCAAGAGGTGCAAATGGCTTTGGACCTTGCTACTCACAAAAAGTAGATGCCTTAATATCAGCTGCTGCTTGATAGGGGCTGTTTCTTCAGAAAGACATACTGTATGACTATCACTAAGTGTTGTCTTATGATTCTTGATGAATGTATTTTATTTTTTCTTACGTTCACTGAGAGCATATACACCAAAGACAAATTCCTTGTGGATCAAATCACACTTTGCCAATAAAGACTTCTATTCTATTCTATAAAAAAAAAAAGATGCAGAGGATTCATTCATGTGTTTCAGATTTTCCTTGCTTGGAATACTAAGAAAGGGTAAAGGTCTTCATCTGAGTAAGAATAATTCAACTAAATTAACTTAAACGTTGTATATTTTTAACATATTTATTTTTAACAAATTTATTTTAGTTTATCAACAAGAATAAAATACAAAACAGAAAAAATGACTACCCACATAACAATGAAAAAATAAATAAAATAAAAATAAAAACATATAAATTTAAGTAACCACAAGAGTAAGGGCTATAAGCTTAGTGTCACTTGATTATATCCTGGAATTCAATCTCCCTCCTTTCCTATTTTAACTGAGAATAACTAGCATTGCACACATTAATATCATTTGTCCTGTGAAAGAGTTGGTACCGGTATCAATAATTTGCACAGTTTTGTTCTGAAATAAATGTAGACAATAATAAATGTCTGAGTAAAAAGACAATGGTTAGGATCTAACTTATTTTCCCCTGATCTTAAAAAAAACCAGATCATTCTTACTCACCTGAGGAAATTGGTTAGGACTTGAATTGTTAATTTTTTTCCAGTCCCGGAATGTTAATTGAATTGAAAATTAAATCAATTACATCATCAACAGCAACAATAATAATAAACATTTACAGTGATTTCAGCAATTGTGGAAGAAGAAATCAATGGTTGTAGCAATAATAATAAGAGACTTCGAATCAATACCAAAAGGGATGCCTAAATAGATTGAAATTTTGAACTTAATAGACCTGTATATTCTAACTTTGCTAAAAACCACTTATTCGGAACTGCCTATATACCCAGCCATTACCTTAATAGCTCTTAGGTCCTTGGTTAGGACTTGAAATGTTCATTTTTTTTACCAATCTCGGACTGTGAATCAAATCAAAGATTTACCAGAATAAAAATATCAGTAATGACATTTTATTTATTTATTTATTTATTTATTTATTTATTTATTTATTTATACTTGAACTTGTATGCCGCACCATCTCCAAAGACTCGGGGCGGCTCACAGCTAAAAACATATACAATAAATATTTAAAAAATAATTAAATAAAGACAAGCCCAAATATAAGACGTAAAAACAATAAACATTAAAACCTTCCCTCCCCCAGGGAGGGGTCACAGCCCAGGTTGGTCAAATAACCAGGTCTTTAGTTCACGGCGGAAGGTGCGGAGATCGGGGGCCAGGTGGAGCTCCAAAGGCAGTTGATTCCAGAGGTCAGGGGCCGCGACCGAAAAGGCTCGTCATCGGGGAGTCGCCAGCTGGCACTGACCCGCCGACGGGAACCCGAGGAGTCCTTGCCTATGAGCTCGCACAGGGCGGCCGGTACTAGATATCGGAAGAAGACGCTCCCTCAAATATTGAGGACCCATGCCATGTAGGACTTTGAATGTCAAAACTAAAACCTTGAATCTCACCCGGAGTGCAACCGGCAGCCAATGTAGGCCGCGCAGGAGGGGGGCAACTTGGAAAACCGGATAACTCCCATCACCACCGCTCGGCCGCATTTTGCACCAGCTGCAATCTCTGGATGGTAAGCAAGGGCAGTCCTAGATAGAGAGCGTTGCAGTAGTCGAGTCTAGAAGTGACAAAGGCATGAGTAACTGTGCGCAGGGCATCCCAGTCCAGAAAAGGGCGGAGTTGTCGAACTAGACGGAGCTGGGCAAAGGCCCCCCTGGCGATGGCCCCCACCTGCTCCTCCAATCGGAGCCGTACATCCAGGAGGACCCCCAGATTCCACGCCCTATCCACAGGGGGCAACACCTCTCCCCCTATGGCCAAAGATGGACAATCTAAACTGGGCCGAGATGCCGATACGCACAGCCACTCAGTCTTGGCCGGGTTGAGTCGAAGCATGTTCCTACTCATCCAGATCCGTACCGCATCCAAACACCGGGACATCAGGGAGAGGGCATCACTGATCTGGCCTGGGGTGGAAATATACAGCTGAGTATCATCAGCGTATTGATGGAATCGCACCCCAAAACCACGGGACAGTAATTTTACAGTAATTTAAACTAATTTTTATTTTGGTCTGTATTAATGTATTTAAGAATATATTCATTATCATATTTGAATTGAAGAATCCTTTATGTAGAATACAAAAGCTGTATGACATGTCATGACAATTTCAGGCAAAAATAGAAACTTGATTTGTTCTTGCTACGCAGGAAATAAAAAATTCTATTCTTTGATCTAGACATAGAATAAGAGATGATTTTACAAATCTGTCCAGTTATTGGATTTACAGCTTTGCCTTTCTAAGTAGGTATCCTAAGGTAACATTCAACTTTCTGAAAAATCAGTACAAGCCAAGGTAATATGAGCAGTCAAGACAACAACAAAGCTAGAATGATCAAAAAGAAAGAGCCTGGAAAAAATAATTGGCTAAGAATGAAGTCAGTTAACCATAATGAACATGATGTAAAGCAATGAACAGTTAAAGAATAGAAAAAAGGCCTTTCTGGATTAGTGAAATAAAATTGATAGTAATGTTACAGTTCTACAAGGGGAATTATGGGTGGATAAATTTGGGTAAATCAGTTTGGTAGAATGTAATATAAAACTCTATGGCCAGTAAGACTGTAATGAATATAACATACAAACCTATGAAATGTGGCAGCCTTTTCCCCTCAAAAGAGTCTATTGGTTCTTTAAATTCAAACCCCGCCCCCAATTATACAGATTTGTAGCTTTTCAGATTTTTATTATGCAAGATAATTTGAACATGGTACTTTGGACTTCCTGAATAATTCTTTGCAATTTGAAACTAATCAGAACAAATTTCTTCTATGTACAGATCAGCACAGAGTTAGGATTGGAACGTAAAGTGAATTGGATGTCCCTTGGGAATAACAAAGCTTTGGTTAAACAAAACTGGGAAAGCTTTGCTTAGTAACTAAAATCATAATTAATAAATAAGTCAATCAAAGATGTTCTCTAGCATCTAGACATTCTAGAGGTATAACATAGGTTTATCCACCCTAATTAAAGATATGGAAGGTAAGACTATATTCTGATTTTACCTCTCCAGTTATTGATTTAAGATGAGAAGATCAATACATGTTTTCAACATTTTTGTTAAGTCATACCATATCCCTGATCATGTTTTTGATTGTGAACAGCAAGTTGTTTTAAACTCTTAGTGACCACATAGATTTTCTCCATGATAATCAATTTCTAATCTGATTTTTCAGGCTTTCCAATGTACAATGTACAGTGCACTTATTATTGCAACTGATCCATACATCTTGTTCCCAATTGTTCTTTTGGTCTCTTACCATCCTGACATTGGATCATTTTCCAAGGATCTAGGTCTTTGCATAATGTGCCCAAAGAAGGATACTTTGAGCCTGGTCAATTGTACATCAAATGAGAACTCTGGCTGATTTTTTCAATGATCCATTGTTTTTTTTTCTTGGCTGTCCATGGTGCTGTCAAGAGTCTTATCCAACACCAAAGGCATCAATACTCTTCCTGTCCTGCTTCTTCAAAGTCTAACATTCACTTCCAGGGAATGCACAGAAAATGCCATGGCTTGTACAATTCTTCATGGCTGTTCCACCAATAACTAGTCTGTGATGTATTGCTTGTTCCTTTACTATTGATGGTTGATCCAAAAAGGCAGAAACCATCCACTACTTTAATATCTTCACTACCAATAGTAAGCCTGGTGGTTTTAGCTGTTGTCATTAGTTTGGTCTTTTTTATATTTGATTTTAACCCATTTCTTCACTGTGTTCCTTAACATTTATTATGAGAACTTGCAGGCGAGTAACATCAGCATAATATAGATTATTGAAGATTCTCTCTCCAATTTTAAAGCCATGCTGATCTTTTCCCAGTCCACTTTCTCTTAATATACTGTATACGTAGCAAATACTAATGACCATATAGACAATCCTAAAACTTGGATTGCATATTATATCTCTAAATGGAGAGAAAGCACCAGATTATTTTTTTAAATAGACCAACTCTCCGCACACAGAAAACCATTTTAAGATTCTGTTAGCATAGTTGAAAAAAATTTCATAATGACAAAACTTTTATTTTTTCAATAATCCTTTTTCTAAAAAAAAAAGTGTGACAGCCTATAGGGAAATTGTTATCAAAAAGCCTTTCCAGGCTTATAACCTGTCTGTCAAGTTTCAAATCCCAGCACATTTTGCAGCATTTGCTAAAAAATTATAAATCTGTGAATTAGAGAGAGAACAGCCTCTTTCAAGAAAAAAAAAGTTAACTGATTTTCTATAGCACACATTATTGTCAAAATGTCTTCTTCCTAAAGATTGTTTTCAAAAATGTATTTGGAAAGTAGAACAAACACTCTACAATAAAAACAATACAACATTGCTTTTATCCTTCAGAAATGAAACTGAATGTCAATTTATTGCAACACTGTTTTGAAGACTAAGGGAAAAAAACTTTCATTTTTTTTGAGTAACTTTAAATATTTTTCTTCTATTTCTTCAGTCCAAACATAAGTATGATGCAACACATAAAACATGATTTCCTATGGTTGTGTTCGAGGACTTGGCTCAAGATGTAAAGAAAAGAGCACACATGTGTTGAAAAGGCTCCAACTGGCTGTAGGAGCCACTTCTTTCTGACTTTGCTCCTTTCAAATTTCTGTTAGGAATGTCATGTATTGCTTATTCAATCATTCACATCCTCATTAGCTCTTTGAAGAAGGATTCTGCGAGCGAAGTGAGCAGGAACTTGAGTAGGAAAGTAGGGTAAAATTATTTTTTCATAGTTGATTGTAAAAAGCGCAAGAGCAAACATAGTTTTTTTATTGGCTTTTGTGAATATTAAAAAAATATAAGAAGTTGAAATGTCTTTGAATATAAGTAGCTTAGGTTGGTAGTTGGGCTGTTGGTCTGAGTTCTGAGCTTGGTAATTTGGTTTTGTCACCATTTGAGGAGACATCATCAGTGCGCTTTGAACTGTGCTCATGTGTCAGAGCACTGCTCTTTAAATATCTTTTTATGTGATATTTATCTTTGTATGTGATGCCAATTAGTGTGGATGTTGTTTGTTTGGACCATGTCTCTGTAACAACAACTAGCCATTGAAACAGACTGAAACCAAAGCATGACTCAGCAGTACCTGAAAAAACAACACTAATTTACATCATACAGATGGTACTTAAAACCAAAGGCCATGCCTCAGTAACAACAGCCACCCAATCAAACAGATCATGACTCAGAAGTAGCTGAACAAACAACATCCATACTAATTGGCATCACATAAAAAGGTATTTAAAGATTAGTGCTCTGACAGACAAGCACAATTCAAAGCACACTGATGATGTCTCCTTGAATGGTGATGAAATGTTTGCAGCCAAATTGCCAAGTAGAAAGCTTAGTCCAACAGCCCATATAAGAGGTTGTCTAAGTGTAAAGCCAGAACCAGTCAAAACTACCATTGTGTATCTGCTAAGATTTGTATGAACCAGGATATATTTCTAATTGTTGAAAACTTGTTATTTTTATTTCATGACATTGCCAACTCCCTTCAATGCATATGGAAGCAAGTAAAGAGCAGGAATTAAAATAATAAGCACCTTTTACTATTATTTGCCCATTTCCTTCTTCTGATTGGTAGTGGGGTTTGACCCAGAAAGAAAAGGAGAGTTAAAATACAAGGGGGTTGGGATTTTTTTTTAATGCTCCAGATGTGGATGCACATACTAAGTGTTTGTGGAAGGACTAGGATGAATAATGAAATATGTGTCGTGACATCATAGTGAAAGTATGAAAAAGCCTTATTGAAAATTTCATCATTTTAGGATCATTATGTTTTGGAATGAACACTTCTGTTTAGAGGTAACACTTTCAAAAAAGAAACCTAGATTGTTGCAATAAATTTGTTTAGACTTCATATATACTAGGAATATGATTAATGTTCTTCCTTGAAAAGATAAATCAAGAATTAAGTAATAAGCCTGAAATCTTCCAGTCTCTCCCAATCAGTGGGTCATTAAGCAGAAATCCTGAATATAGACTCAATGGATTTCAGGTCTTATTTCCTCAGATACAAGATTGTTTGGCCTTCAGGCTTTCATCAAGTTACATAAACTAAACTATGTCCTTGTCCTTGAATATTAACACTGTTTCTTGCAGTGCCTATGTTCTTTTTAATTTTCTTGGACAGTAAGTCTTCCTGTCTGATGTTGTATCCCTTTACTAATTTTTTGTATTATTAATTTGTGCAGTAATTTAGACACCTAACAGCATGAGGTTGGAACTAGCTGCAGAATCAGTGTCTGCTTATTAAACCTCAATATGTAGATTTTTTAAAACAAATTATTCTTCTAGTGCTCTTTTCTCCTATACCGAGTAATACAGTTATAATAATACATATTAGTAGAAAGCACAATGTAGAAGACTCTTCCTATAATAAGAAATATTTGAATGATTTTTTTAAAATCCTACTTTTGTAATGTCATTCATTAAAAATCAGATTGATTTATTGTATTGTGTCCTTTATAAATTATTTTCATTATGTTTTATCACACTACATGCTATTGCCCTGGAGGATAGACAAAAAAAGAGGGGAGGGGAGAATCGAACTGAATGGCAGGTGTAATAGACTGCTTTAATTAAAATAGTGCAATGCATATTTGAATGTTGTTAACAAAAATGATTTTATTTTCTGGATAATTGAATCTATTATGGTCCAGGTGCTTTTGGTTTAATTCTTTAAGGATAATTTTATTCGGTTTTATTTGTAGACAAAAAGAAAAGTGGAGAAATTGGATAAGAAAGAAATAAATGGACTGTAGAGGAAAATCCTATACAATACAGTTGAATAATCTGCATACAAAATGGCAGGAAATGGCAGAATCTGTGGGAAAAAACAGTTATTGATAGCAATCCAGAAAATAACTGAAATTATTTGTGGCTGACCATAGAACAAATAAAACATCCAAACCTGAACGTGGTAGCTATAATAATCTTGCTAAGCCAGAGTTTTGATTTCTCCAAGCTTGCAGCTACTAACAGCCTCTGTCTCTGTTAAAGAAACAAATATTTAACACTTTTTGTAATGCAGAACCCCAACTAACACCACCACCTTCACCACCAAACAATTAACAATCTATTTTTGAGAACTTCATTGTTGACTGTAGAGCTGCATTTACCTTCAAAGAAGCAGGAGATGTTGCTGCCACAGGAAGAAACATTGTTTAGTGTTTCTTCTGTATTTTCTGCTTTGAAATTGATTGTGCAGAATTTGTTGGAGGCAGATTGCCAAAGGCCATGAAAATATATACTGTACATGGTGGGTGACAGAATGAAGTCAATTCTTATTTGGATTAAAAGTCAAGAGTATGAAAGCACCATACATCAGCAGGTCATCTTTACACATGCTCTTCTGCTGTCATCACAGTACAAGAAAGACATACTGTATTCCACTGTGATATATTGAACCCATTGTATTTACTCTCCATACTTCTGAGTAAACTCGAAATCCTGTTTGTAGAATCAGAGGGTGTACAGTTGGAAGAGACCACAAGGTCATATACTCTAAGCCTCAGCAATGTTCAGGAAAACCAATTGAAATATTCATAATCGATGGCTGTCCAATGTCAGTGTAAATGTTCCCTCAGATGGACAAATTGGTATACTGTTGTACAAATATTGTCATTAGGAAGTTGATCATTATTTAAATGAAATCTATATATTTTATTTATTTATTTTATTTATTTTATTTATTTATTTTGTCAAGTGATTATAAGATAATAAGATTATAAAATATACAGTAGATGAAACTTCTTTTACATTCCTAGTTTATTGGCTATGGAAAATAATTCTTGATTATCTTTCCTATAGTTTCCTTTCATGTACCTGAACATAGCTATCCTGCATTTTTGAGATCTTTCCTCCAGACTGATCATCTCAAGTTTCTTTAGCCTACCCTTAAAGGGCTTGTCCTCATGTCCATGCACCATATCTTTAAGCCTTTCCTAATCTTTCGATAATATTCTGGAAATGTGGTATACAGAGTTGTAAATAATAGTTCAGGTGTGCTCTCATTGCATATTGTTCATTAATTTTTCAGATAGAGGCTGGAATGGATTGCTTTAATGTTCTGTCACTGGAGTTTTGCCTTAAGCAGGAAGTATTTATGAGAACACCACTAAAGCCTTACATTACTTGGATAGATATAGTTTTGATGACCATTGTACTAAATCCATTTTTCCTATCTTCAGTTATAAATCTCTGATTATATCAAGCTTTATACTACATAAATATGATTTAATGCATTAACCTATAAAAAGCTCAACTGGCTGTATCCTGTTGTGAAGAATGGAATAACATGCTGAGGAAAGAGATTGCTGAAACTGTTTTGGGTTTTATTCATTTTCTCACCTCTTAATTTATTTAATGGTTTTAGCCACAAGCCTTAAGCTTGATTTATCTTATGCCAATATAAGAAATGTTAGACTTCTGTTTTATTATTTATTTATTGGAATTTCTAGATACCCACAATTATCTAAGTCTTGGTAGTATTCAGGAAATCATTAGAAACACAAACAGGATCTGTTTCCATACTGTGCATTGAGGAGATGGACAATTGGGCTTCTAGGCTGGACTTGCTAATACAGCACATCTCTTTCTAAATATTGGCTTATGGTTGATTGGTCATTGGCTTAAACCTACTTTTTGTATAAGGTATCATTTGAACAGGTTTGTTCATGGACAATGAGTGAATGAATGTGAACTGAAAATTATGTTAACAATAGGTGGGGATTTTTTAAGGCTTTGAATGGCTTGTGTCCTGTGCCAGCCATCTCTCTTCTCTGAGACATTCCTGGGTTTGTGTTCCATTTCACTTTGTTTCTGTTCCATATGTTAACTAATATACATTATTTCCAGCAAGCAAGAAGCCTGATTCAAACCATGCCACAATGGCAGTATTCCTGTAACAGCGATCTAAACATATGGCATCTCAAATAACTGATCAAAGTAGCAAAGGGTAATTTCTTTAGGGCAAGTCAATGGGCAATGTTGTCCAAGAAATGCTTTTTAAAGAGACAATTGGCCCTTCTTGTTTTCTTTCTTTCTTCTTCTCTTCTCATCCAAAAAAGTTCTTCAATTCTGACTGGATGGTGGAGAATGGAAGGATTTTTATTCCTTGCAGATAGCTGGTCATTTGCATTTTTTAGAGAGTCATTGAGGCCATTTGGGAGTTTGTCTGTGTCCTCGAGATCACCTGAGTACTGCAAATAGGTATGGAGCCTTCTTGGAATTTCTGAAAAGACTGTACTGTGGAGTGTACTGTGGAGCTGTGCTTTCTGCAGGATGTTTTTCTCTCTTGTATATATATATATATATATATATATATATATATATATATATATATATATATTTGTTTTCGTAGATTTTCACGGGTATAGGTCTTGGTGTATTGGTAAGATTGAATACCTTGGCAATTTCTGTCATCTTCAGGCTGGTATCTTCAGCTTCTTCTGGGAGAAGTGTGTGATAGTGGCTGTTTTTCCCTTTTAAGCTCCAGAGTTGGTAAAACGGGAAAAAGGGAAAAACAGCCACTATCACACACTTCTCCCAGAATAATGAAGCTGAAAATACCAGCCTGAAGATGACGGATGAGATTTCGCAAACGCTGCCAAGATATTCTCAATCTTACACGGACAAGACCAATACACCAAGACCTATATATATATATATATATATATATATATACCGCCCTTCTCCGGAGACTCAGGGCAGCTTACAATTTTTGGGATACAACCCAATGCGCTCAGCAATAGCCTTCCTTCCATTGTATATGCCTGCTTATTACTAAGTGGCATTTTTTACAAAGTCAGCTTATTGCCCCCAACAATCTTGGGTCCTCAGTTTACCTACCCCAAGAGGATGGAAGGCTGAGTCAACCTTGAGCCTGGTGGGATTCGAGCCTGCAATAATTATAGGCAGCTGGAACTAGGTGCTAGGCTATTAACAGCCTGCACCACCAAGGCCCTTCACTGTTGAACACAGGCACAGGCTGTTGGGATGAGTCTGTGTTATCTGCATCTTAATTGAAGCACAAATAATTCCTGTAGTCTGCAATTTTTTGGAAATCCATTCATATTCCTTTACCATTCAAAAGGTGTTCATCCCAAAGTGCATAGCTCCTTTCTGTTCACATATTTTGAACATTTTCTGTATCTTGGATATGAATCAAGTCATTCAACCAGTGAATCACTGGATCAGTGAGTCTCATTGGAAACCCATTTTAGTTCTTCAGTTCTTTAAGCCTTTCACTTCTCAGTGGAATTTCAGACCTAAATTGATTCCAAACAATTCCCATAAAAGTAGTTAGCTGAATTATTTTTTCCTAATTTTCAGTCTTTATCATGTTCATTTCTGTGAGTTAATGGGACTGAGAATGACTGAAACCCCATTTTTTATTATGGCTGAAAAAAATAAAAAATCCCCAAAAATATAATTTTAAAAGTTTAAATGTTAATTGGGAATCGGGGTTTTTCCTTCTTTAAGAACAATATTTTTCTTTAATTTGAAACTACTTATTCACAAATTACACTTAAAAGTTTATTTTTACATAATTGACATATCCTATATAATTTATAATATTGAAAATGGTTAAATTGAAAGCACAATTTTGTTAAAATTAATACTGTGCCAAAATCTGTTTTGTAATCATAGGTTTCAATAAAGCTTTTTGACATTACCTCCCTCTAATTATTGCTTCTGAAATGCTATAGAAAGTTTAGCATACGGATAAACTCCATTTTTTGAAGTAGCATATTTCTGTAATGGTATTCACAGGCATGGAAATTCTATGGAATAAAATTTCAATTCTAGCCCAAAAGTGAGAATCAAAAGGTTAGGCAAAGTCAACCAGGGGCATAAAATAATTAGGGCAGCAACTATTGAACAATAGTTTTCTTTTCTCTAAATCTGAAACAAGGTGCAATCATCTATAAAACATTTTAAACTCCCTTTATGATTCCCTAGTCTGTTCTCCATGCAGAGTTCATAAAATGGCATTTGACTTTTAAACAGATAAATGTACTTTTAATTACACATGTTTGACAAGTGAAATTGATGTTTGTTTTGTTTCTTCAAAATTATGTTGAGAAACAAAAGGATTTGAGCAGCATATTGCAATAGCTGTGATACTTTGGATATATTAAATTTTGCTTCTTTGAAGAGGCATTGACATTTTCCAGAACTTCCATTTCAGTATAACCACCTTAGTTTCTTGTTAAGCCTATGATGCATTATCTTTCTTTGGCTTTTATTATGTATACATAATATCAGCAAAATAAAGTACGAAGCAGTCTAAGAGTTAGAGGAGTAACATGAAGGTTTCTGTCTTTTAAGTGTAATGGAAGATTTCTTGACAAATGTTACCTGAAAGGCTTTCTTATAAATGCTGCCTGCATCAGTCAAAAAACATATACCCCCCAAAAAAGAACTAATGGCTTTCTTGAACTGAGAATTATCATTATTCCCCAACAACATGTATTCATAAAATTTATCCATGTGAAGAGAAATCCGATTGTCCAAACTTCCGCTTCTGGATAAACTATATGAAGGTAGGTCAGTATATACTTACAGTCCCTTTCTATGCCAATTCAGAAAGACTAGGTAACTCTTCATAAACAGATAAATGGTTGAATTTTGAATTCTTGTGATTTTTATAAGTTCCTGTTGTAAAGTGAACAATTGTGCCTTAATAATCTAATAAAATAGAGAACTACATGGATTCTTGTGTTTAATCTCTTCCAAATCCGAACTGAACATGCTTAGAAAAGAGATTTTCTTTTTCTTTTTAATGGTAAAGTCAACTACCTATATTACTATACTATAATTAAAGCATGGCTTCCTAGACTTGAAAGATAATGAATACAACTCAATTTTCTATAGTTATTTTGCATTATCTGACTTACTTGGATCATAAAAAATGATATTCAGTGATTTTCTGACAGAAACAATATTTTTAGCTAAAAAAAAAAATCCTAAGTATTATATTAATGGTGTGGCCTAGATCCAAAAGCCACAGACATTTTACAGCCTTAGAAATGCAAGTTCTATTGAAGTCAGTTGCAATTTTATTTGAGTATCAGACCTGGACCAAAATAATAACCATTTCAGTAATAAATTGAATTTTAGAAAAACTAAACAAAAACACTGATGCTATCCTGCTGATCACAAATATTTATTTTCATTTTTATTTGAAAAAGCAGTGTGTAAAGTAGGCTATACTAATATTGAAAATGCTTATTCAGCTTAGGCAAGTTTTGTATAAAGGCTTATTTATAATACAAATATTTGTATGAATACTACTTGGAACTTACTGGATATTAAAGAATCCAAGGTAAGATCTAAATTAGAATGTATAGATCTGCTCAAAACTGAATAAGGTTCTCAAGAGCTGCTTTCATTTTCCTGTTAATAAACCTTTAACCTAGGAATCAGGATCTAGCTAGATTTTTTTCAATCTAGTACTATATTTGTACTATAAAGATTTTTCCAGTCTAGTACTATATTTGTAGAACTCCACATAAAACTTCCAGACATACATGTATGTGATCCATAGGGTGCTACCTCTATCATCTGTTCAGAGCTTGTAGCTGATGCTGAAAATAAAACATCTCCCAGCATTGCTGGAGTTTTTCATTAAAAATGCAAGTATAAAATAATTTATGGAAATATCCTCCACCAATTCAGTTTTACTCTTTTATAAATTGGAAGATGTAGTGCCTTTCACTCAATCCTTATAATATTTGCTACTAAACTTGTATCCTAGCTATTTAAATAATGTATAAAAGACAAAATCTATAAGTAATTTTCTCAGATAATTATTGGAATTCAAAACCTGCAAGGAAATGGGATTGCTTTCTTTTATATCTCCTTATTCACAACTACTTTGCCTCATTCTTTAATGGAAAAAATGGGGAAAAACTTGAATAATTGTATTTATATTAAAACTAGTGACCATGTGGAGAATTTTATGTTCCAATAAGCTGAAATACTTCTTGTATTCACTGACACAAAATTTCACAAGTGTAGGTGCTGAAAAGAAGTTTGTAGACCTGCATAGGATTTAAAAATATATCGATGGTCACTAGATTGCTGCAAGTATATATGTATTCAACATGGGAACACAGTATGCAGTCCCATTTCCTATACACCAAGTCTCATTCATTTACTAAAATGTCTGATAGTATTAATAACTTTTAGTAACCAATATATTACCACTTTCTAATATGTCAGATAGGTCATAGAGTCATGAAGAACAATTCCAATGTTTTCCCGATCTTTTCCAGAAAAACTGTTTCTTAGGATGATTAAGGTGTCTTAAGAAAATAAAATGGAAGTTCTTTGCTAGACAGATAAAATAGAGGGAATCTACTAGGCAATATTTAGAAACAAAAACACATAACGTACTTAGAAAGATTTCACTCTAAAATTTATACCAAGTGCAAATCAGCTTAAATAAAATAATAAAAATGAACCCATTACAAAATAGATATGGTTTTGAAACTGAGATATGCACAATTGTTAATATGCATGTGTACAAGGAATAAGAAATAGAGAAAAAGAAAAACAGATAAAGATGAGTATTTGTTAATCCAAAGTAGATACATATTCTTATGATCATCATCATCTGTCAGCCATGATGATGAATTGATGATGAAATGATGAATTGAGGAAAGGACTCACAAATACTTATCACCTTCATTTGGAAGAAATGAATAACTACTGATTTGACTCATTGCAGACTCACATTGCAAACCTTGCTCATTCTTTGCATTTTAAACTCACTTAAAATATGACTGTAGCTATAGAATGAAATATTTGCATCTCTTGCTTTGATGCTATATATATTTACTTGGAGAAAATTTTTATTCAGTGGAAGTCATTAGTCATTAGTATTAGTCATTAGTTTGGTTCTCTTTATATCTAATATTAGTCCATTTATACTTTTATATATTCCTTCCATCTTGTTCTTTGAATCAGTTATTATCTTCTGTGTTCAAAGATCTTTTGGAAGATTTTTTTGGTGTTTTTCCACATCTGTTTTCATTTTCAATATCTTTACAAATGTCATTGTAATATTGCATATTGCTTCTTCCAACAGCAATCTGAAACTTTTTGTTAAGTTTTTCCCTCAGATTTTTGCCTTTCTTGGCTTTGCTTCCCATGTTTTTTTTTATGATATACAGTGTGCTTCATTCTCTTTAGTCAACTTCGATGGCCTCTTTTCATATTAATCCATAAGAACATCTTTAAGTTCATTTTTCATTGAATTATCATTTTATTAATCAAACAAGCATTAACAGATTAATTGCTAACATCTTTGTGAGGGGAGAAGTATTAAGACTTGGTGGAGAACAGAGAAAAAGGAAGTTGAAACAGCTGTTTTGATTAAGTATTGAATTGTTGCTTCTTAGATATTGGCTTTTTCATATTATGCTTATTTTGTCTATACTGTAGGATGAAAATATAATTTCATTCCAATAGATGCTTTTCACAAGACAAATAAAGGGGGAGATAGAGATTCAAGTTTATGCTTTATATATGAATTTAATTATGCATATAATGGTGATCATGATATAAAGTAGGTAATTCTTTTTTTATATTTTTAATAAGTACAGCACACATAATATTGTGGTCAAATGTTGTATGTGGAATACCAGTCGAACAAAAACCAAACTATCAAACAACTGTTGAAGTATGAATATTTTTAGTTTTCATCCACGATACAGATAATTTTACAAGATTAGTCCACATAACTGGTATAAATCATTAATAAAGTAAAAGTACAACTAATGAGATAATTCATATTCTTTAGTATTTATTCCTTGTTAATAAACTAATTGCTAAATAGTAAAAATCCATCTATAAAATAATCAGCTTGTTACCAAAAATGGTGTTTTAAGATAAGTAGTTTCCAAAAAGCACTTTTGTTATATTGAAGTGTATGATATCATAATTAGGTTGTTGAAATAACTTTATCACAACACCAATCATCTTGACCAATTAAACTTTTCTCTTAAACTTTTCCCTCATATCATTCCCACATTTGCTAAATTGTTAAGATTGATGCTACACTATCCTTTCTTCTACACATTCTTTAAAGTTTAAGGCAGCCTCCACATTCAACATCAGATATTAGTGTGGTTTAGAATAACATGTGGATTTATGAAGTAAAGTTATAATCTATTATCAGTGAATACAATATTTAGACATAGGTGGAGACAGGGTGAGGGGAATTTCATTCTCAAAAGTGTCAATACTGTAATTGGGAAGGAAAATAATGGGCCATTTGATACATTATAATATTATAATTTCACCAAGGGCTAAGTTTTGGTTTTATGATGTGAAGTGTTTTATAATACCTTGGTAAGACCACATTTGAAATATTGCATCCAGTTTTGGTCATCATGATATAAAAAATGATATTGAGACTTTAGAAAAAGTTCAGAGAAGAGCAACACATATGATTAGGAGACTGGAAAATAAAACATATCAAGAACCGTTTCTGGAATTGGATATCATATTTTTCAGACTATAAGACACACATTAGCTTTAGAGGAGGAAAACAAGAAAAAAAATCTGCCTCTGCCTCCCAGCATCCATCTGGTATTCATCTGGCTAGCATCCTTGCAGCAAACAGCAAACAGCCTGGTCAGCTTCAGCACGTTATCGCAGCCTGTTCACTGCGGCCCATTCTCCACCACCCTTGTTCACTGCCAAGGTCTGTTTGTCATGGCCCATTTTCCATGGCCTGTTTGCCACAGCCTGTTTGCCATGGCCTGCTCGCTGCCAATTGCTGGTGAACGGGCGGCAGTGATAGGCGGTGATAGGTGGTGATAAGTGGTGATAGGCGGTGATAGGTGGGAATAGGCTATGGTGGTGATCCCCTCTGCCTAAAACAATTGATCAGTGCTGCACCAACCCTCTCCCTCTGTCATAATATTCGATCTATAAGACGTACAGACATTTCCACCCACTTTTTTTGTAGGGGAAAGTCCGTTTAGAGTCCGAAAAATGTGATGTGTCTAGTTTAATAAAAAGAAATGGAATGACATGAAAGCAGTGTTCCAATATCTAAGAGGTTGCCACAAAGAAGAGGGAGCCAATCTATTCTCCAAAGCACCTGATGGCAGGACAAGAAGCAATGGATGGAAACTAATCAAAGAGGGAACTAACTTAGAACTAAGGAGAAATTTCCTGAAGGTTAGAACAATTAATCTGTGGAATAACTTGCCTCCAGAAGTTGTGAATACTCCAACACTGGAGGTTTTTAAGAAAAGATTGGACAAGCATTTGTCTGAAATGGTATGGAGTTTCTGCTTGAGCAGGGGGTTGGACTAAAAGACCTCCAAAGTCTCTCATTCTGTTATTCTATTCGTAGTGAACTAGCCTTGCTACATCTCATTCAAAGTGAAGTAGAAAGCCCTATTGTGTGAAAAGGTTCATTTGCAGTGAGAAGAAAGATCTATCATGGCTAGTGATCATGGTATATTTTGGTGGGGAAAGTAGGAATCAGGACTTGAGTTAGTAATAAGATTACAATATGGTTTAGTGTTTGCATATCTGTGTGGAAGGATGGATTGGACCTTTGGATTGCAATCCTGATGTTGCATCCTGGAAGTTGGTTCCTTTGTTTCTCAAATTTAAGTACTATCCATGTCACTCTCAGAGTTCCAGACAGGTCTAAAATAAATGCTGTTGTTAGTATCAAAAGCATATCCTTCAGGCAGTGATTGGTTTTCAAGAGAATCACAGAGTTAACAGTGATGCTAAAATAGGTTTCATCTTCTGTCTTTCCATTGATATACCTATGATGCTTCTTTATTAAGGTTTATTTTCATATTTTAAAATATAACTAACACTGTACAGAGTGAGACAAAGAAAATGGATCATGTGATATTTATATTGGCCCTGTCATAATAGCCATATATTTGAGAGAACAGTTTGAAAAGAAGTCTGCTCTAAATGATAGGTATTGAGAATCCATCCATATATCATTTAGTAATCTAATCTCAGCAGATTGGGATAACAGGCTTGATAAAATGTGAGTTCAGCTCGTACATTCTTGTTACTTGCATGCTGGGGAATACCTAAATAAGGGCTTTGCTAAAGACATAAACCTTTCCTTGTTTCCATGAATGTTAACAAGAGCTGATTTAAGCATAGGATAAGCACAGTTTACAAGAGTGTTTCTTTGGGAGATATGTTAGCCATAGACAAGCTTTCTTTTACATAGCAAAATGACAAGGAAATGGATGGCAGCAAAAGATCATAATGATAATATAGCAAAAATAAAATTGTATTATTTAATTCTGCCTGTTTTAAATAAATAGTCAGGTCCATAAAATGAGCTGTCATGATCCTGGTGGAGACTGACTCTGCGGGAGAGGAGGAACAGCCAACAGGGAGTGGAATTGTGGCTCCGGAGGTTATGGAGGAGGCTGGGGAAAGGCAGAGGCCGGCTGAGCAGTCAGAGGAGGACCCAGGCCCATCCCCTCTCCATCCTAGGGCATGCAGGGAGGAGAGGATAAGGGACAGATGTGGTCTACTTGGAAAGAGAGGGCTTTGATCCTCTTCATGAGCTGCAGCTGTGACAACTGAATAAGAAGATGGACCTGCGTATGGGCGAACACTGGAAATAAAGCGTGGAAATATGTCTAGTTTATGGTTCCTCTCTGAATTTGGCATCCTTCACAGTGTATGTTCTGTTACCTGTGGACGTCCTCCAGCCCTTATCTTGCCTGGTTTGTGTTGCTTTTTTCCTTCTTGTTGTAACTGTTTGTGTGAGGTTTTGTCTTCTGTCAAGGATATTTGGAGCTTGGAAGGAAAGTGAAGGAATAAAAAGGGTTTCACCTGTTTTCTGTGACTGTGTTTGTTTTGTATTCCACCCTGGGTCATCACATGAGCTCTGTCAGGCTTTTAATGGCCTTGGTGGTGCAGGCTGATAATAGCCTAGCATTTAGTTCCAGCTGCCTGTAACTATTGCAGGCTCAAATCCCACCAGGCTCAAGGTTGACTCAGCCTTCCATCCACTCGGGGTAGGTAAACTGAGGACCCAAGATTGTTGGGGGCAATAAGCTGACTTTGTAAAAATGCCGCTTAGTAATAAGCAGGCATATACAATGGAAGGAAGGCTATTGCTGAGCGCATTGGGTTGTATCCCAAAAATTGTAAGCTGCCCTGAGTCTCCGGAGAAGGGCGGGATATAAATATGAATAAAAAAAAAAAAAAATAATGGCAGTGATACAGTTAGATTACTTTATGCATAATAGTCTTATTCCTTCTCCATTGTTTTGTTTGCTATAAATGTTTAGGTTTAAATTACTGAATACAAACCTGGATTTATATCCTATATTTCTATTGTAACACCTTACACTGTAGGACACAGTGTACCTATTAATATCTTTCTAACCAGAGATGGAAATATCCATTAAAAAAGAATGTGTAAAGAGTAGGTTTGAGTCAATATATTGCTCATATATCCATCTGATAGTTTCGCTGCCAATTGCTATCATAACATAGTGCATCCCATTCACAAAAATCATGAAGTCCATTAAAAAGGTTTGCTTATTCATCTCCCCACATTCCTACAGATATAGGGATGAAAACTGGGAACTATTATTTATGATTGTAGCAAGTCTTTCTAAAGCTATCTATCCACTTTAGTTTAAAAGCCCTTGCCATTATGCAATTACTTACTGACTTGATGTCTCCCGATATTGTAAGTAGCTTTCCATCAAGTCTCAATAAAAAAGAGACAGAAAGCTAGACTTTCAATAAGATGCATTTTATTTCTCTATTATTTAACAAGTAATTGACCATTAAGTGATAGAGCCTATCCCTGGGTTACCTTCTATGGCTGTAAACTGCTTAAACAGTATGGATTTGTTTACCCATCTATGTAAATGCTATATGTTAAGTATCCTGTTTGGCTTACTAATAATTGGTCCATGTATACAAATAGGAAGCAGTTTAAAGTAGACCTTGGTGAACTACATTTCAAGTTTCTTAATTGCTTAGAAGTTGATGTGTTAGGGAAATGGCTTCCATTCTGCCTAGGAGCTGCTGTCTTGTATTCATAATGAAAACTGATGAAGTGTTCTCTTTCTTCATTAGTGAAAATCAAGTTACCAAGCTATGACTTTAAGATTTCTTTAAGGATACCTTCCAGAAAACATTTGTTTGAAATTCTACTTAGACACTTAATAACATTTTGGCCAACTTTCTCATAGGTTTTCTATTTGTGAAAAATCCTTCTGTTTTTCTACTTTATTATCAGGTTCTCTTCTATCATGTTCTTTCATACCCTAATAATTAATTAATTAATTATCTGGTTGCTTAAGAATTTCAATATAATTAATTTAATTATATATTTAGGTTGACAGTACTGGTAGTACTGGTTTTTTTTTCTGTACTGCATTTTTTTGTCACTTACTTTGACCCTTCTTGGCTGTCCATACATCTGAAAAAGCACAGTGGGGGAAATTTCCTATGTCTTCCCTTGGGATTTAATTGAAATGTTGGAAATCCTTTGGCCAACATAATTGAAAAGTGTGAAATCACCATGTCTCTTAAGAATGTCAGCAGAATTGTTTATTTTTATTTATTTGATTAGTCAATTGCTTACAAGATAATAGATATAAGTATAAACATAGTTATAAATACATGGAAAATAAAAGAAACAATAGGACAGGGATGATAGGCACTTTGGTGCACTTATGCATGCCCCCTACAGACCTCTTAGGAAAGGGGTGAGGTCAATAGTAGACAATCTAAGGTTAAAGTTTTTATTTTCTGATTTTTTTTTGCCAATATGTAAGACAGAGCATTTATTTGTTGAGATTTGAAGTTGCCATTTATTTGACCATTCTGATATATAGTCAAGGTCTTTTTGAAGAGTAGCAGAATTATCTGTGGTGTTGAATAGCTTTACATCATCAGCGAAGAGAATGCAATTGCTCTTAATATGATCACAGAGGTCATTTATGTAGAGTATGTAGAGAGTTGGACCTAGAACACTGCCTTGAGGGACACCACTGTTGACAGGTACAGAATTTGATAAGACGCTCCCAATTTTGACCATTTGTTGTCTGTTTGACAGGAATGCTTCTATCCAGTTATGCAGGTGTCCAGAGATACCATAAGATTTTAGTTTTAATAGTAGTTTGTTGTGTACCACTGAATCAAAGGCTTTATCGAAGTCTATGTACATTGCGTCTATTGTTTTGCCCTGATCGAATTGTGTAGTCCATATGTTTTTGCAGTGTAAGAGTTGCAGATTACAGGATAGTTTTTTTCTGAAACCAAATTGTTTATTAGAGAGTAGGTTGTTTGTCTCTAAGTGGAGGATAATGGATTGGTTAATAATTGATTCCATGACTTTACAAGTGACGTAGCATAAGGAGATTGGTCTGTAATTTTCAACTAGGCTGGGGTCTCCCTTTTTGAAAATGGGGATGACTGTGGCTAGTGACCATAGTTTTGGCAAGGAGCTGGTCCTGAAAGATTTTTCAAAGATTATGCTTAGAGGTTTGGCTATGGCAGCAGATAGCTTTTTTAAGAAGTAGGTACATATTCTGTCCGGTCCAATAGATAAAGATGGTTTTAGTACTTTGTCTTCTGTGAAATAAATGTCTTGAAAAATTACTGTTTTATATATTCTAAATTTTTCGTAATTGAGTTGTGTAGAAACTTAGCATCCACCCATCTCCTAGAAGAATAAAATATTCTAAGAAATATGAAAAAGTCAGAATATTATATTCTCCTAAAGGAGAAACATATTTCTAAAGGCATAAACTCAGATCCTCACTTCCCTGCACCTTTCCCCCCAGCAGATATTTTGGTGCCAACCTATCTACAAGCTGGGGCAGCTTATCTACAAAACAAAAGAGTTTCACCCTCAGGACACAATAGGATTAGCCCTCTACCCATCTCACCACATGGCACCTGGAAAGATTGCATCACCCAACAAGGTTCAACCAAGCATGGGACTCAAGACAGCCTACAAAGTTACCCCTGCATGGTCCCATGGGAGTCTGACAACTAATCAGAATACATGCCCTTCCCACAGAAACAGGAAGCAAGTTCAAAGCCCAAGAGAGGGTATAAATCTCTCTTTCTCTCTCTCTCAGCCATGTGTTGAATTTCCCAGGACCTCAAACCACGTGGTCCTGTCTACCATTAAACCATCTTTCCAAACAGCCTCATGTTTCCAATGTCTTTCTCCCCCACTTGGAACTGAACCCAGCTGTACATTTCCTCCAACAGTTGCATGAGAAGATTCCAGAAATAGTATTATGAGTAAAAAAAATTTTTAAAAAAATCTTTTATTCTTTTTCCATAACCAGGCATAATTTTTATAATCCACTTCTCCTAATTTACTTTATAAACTAAAAAGGCCCAACAACTAAAAGCTTTCTTAATAATGGAATTGTTTTAACCATGTTGTTATTTTCTGTACTTCATTCCTACTATTTTGCAAGCTCTATGATATTGCTTTTGAAATGCAGTGGCCCAATAGTGCCAGATGATAGTATTGCAAGTATCATCTCACCACAGATTTATATAAAAGCATCCTGATATTGGCAATCTCAATTATTTTCCTGATTTGTTTTTCTTGTAGCAGCTGTCCACTCAGATAATGTTTTATAAAACAATCTACCTCAGCTATAAAATCCCATTTTGGTTGGTTATTGTCAGCAGAAACCATAAGCATATTTATGAAATTAAGATGTTCTCTATTCATGCAGTCAGGTTAGATTCCACTGAATTGATTTCCCCATTTTACTACCTATTCCTCCAATGTGGATAATTTTTCTGAAGCTCTTCCTTGACCGTACCAGTTCAGCTAGCTACTTTATACAATTCAGTTTCCTCAGCAAACCTAATGAAAATAATGAATGAGTCTCAACTAATTGCTCAACTAATAATAAAGAGTCTCAACTAAAACTTGGGCCTTGATGGTGCAGGCTGTTAATAGCCTAGCACTTAGTTCCAGCTGCCTGTAATTATTGCAGGCTCGAATCCCACCAGGCTTAAGGTTGACTCAGCCTTCCATCCTCTTGGGGTAGGTAAATTGAGGACTCAAGATTGTTGGGGGCAATAAGCTGACTTTGTAAAAAATGCCGCTTAGTAATAAGCAGGCATATACAATGGAATGAAGGCTATTGCTGAGCGCATTGGGTTGTACCCAAAAAAATTGTAAGCTGCCCTGAGTCTTCGGAGAAGGGCGGGATATAAATATGAATTTAAAAAAACTGCTTCTTTCATCTCTTAATTGGGAGATATATGGATTTTTTTCCTAGTCCTTGTTTTTATTAATATGAGGTCAACTTAGTAGACAGTCCTCAGAAATATTTATTTCTCATGGCATAAAGTTTAGCAGCACACCAAGGATATGCTGCTAAAAAATAGAAGGCTCCTGTTATTGGGTGAGTTAGCAAATGGGGTTATATATAGATGGTCAATCTGACCATAATATGAACTGTCTATGCAAAGGTTATTGATCTTATTTGCCATCTTGATAGCATAATGCTGTAGGGAATAAATACTTACAGTATGTATTTCTAAAAGTAATTAAGAAAAATAAGTCATGAAGGCTTGAAACTGAAGTCCCTGACTGCAAAGGTGAAAGCCAAGACTTTCCACTTTAACTTTTTTCTGAAATACTGCATGTTAAGTGCGAGATTAGCTGGAGACAAAGCTGAGAATCACCTATAAGGGTGAAATGGCAATATAGAGTACTAGAGTTCAGTTTTCATAGGCACATGGATTTATTTTAAAGTGGGAATTGGTTGCCCTTGAATCGTAACAGAATAAGACTCCATGTGCTTAACATCAAATATGGCAGAAAGTGTTTAAACAGATGCCTTGAAAAAAATATGACAGGAGCTGGGAAGGATCAAGTTGAATTCTCTCTATGGATATAGAAGTATATGTTTCTAATTGGCCAGTGGGGACAGGCTAAAAATAGGCATCAAACATATGCTAGCCATTTAAAGAAATCAGAAGGGCATGGGGGGTTGGAAGAGAGAACATGCCAAAAACATTTGGAGAAGGACAACTTTAGTGTTGTTTCTATCCTAATGCTAAAAGTTTCCAAAGCAAAATGGCTGAACTGGAATACATAGTTTTAGTGGGCAACACCAGTGTGGTGGAAGAGTGTGAAGAAAATCTGGTGCCATGGAGATGGTTCAGTGGGATACAGTCAACTACCTGTAGATGTTCTATAGAAAAGGGTGCCAGGATTCAGTCAGCAATAAATTGCATTGAAACAATATATAAAACATGATTTTCAACTTTTCAAATTTTCTAGATTGAACAAATATTCATAGAATGGCTATTGGTGAAGGAAGTTATCCATCCCATGGCATGGAATTATTTTACATATTTTTGAACTCAAAACATGTCAACACAAAAATGTAATTGTGAATATCCTTTAAAAATATTCAATGCTGTGAGCTGAGGGAAGAGGGAAGGAGGGAAGAAAGAAAGAAGAGGGAGGGAGAAAGAAATGGAAGGGGTCGAGGGAGGATTCAACATTCAGTTCCAACTTCCATAAGGAAACTCAGTGGGGAAAGCCAAAAATTCCCAACTCACACTGATATTTTGCCTACCTGTAGTTATTCTACTTCTCTATTTAGGTAAGGAAATATCTCTGAAATGGTGGCCCAATGGATCAGGAATTGTCTATTCTTTATTAAAATGATAACAACCCTCCCCCTCTAGCTATTTCTTCTGCATTCAGAAACAGTGTTCTACAGTGTTTTATAGTAGTTACAGCTATGTAGACAACATACACTTTATTTGATGTTGCATTACTCTCATTGCATGAGTAATTTTCTGTCAGGTTTCCTAATAATTTAAACTTACTGGGGCAGATCTGGTTTAGCTACAAGGTACCTTGGTAAAATCTTATGTTGAAGGAAAAGAAAATTAAATTCCATTTCATTTTTCTATTTATTTTCTTTATTGCACCCTTATTCTAAGATGTCAGAACACAGATATTTTTACCATGTTTTATTGTATTCAGAAAGGTGAGATTAAGAGAGTATTTGAAATTTGAATGGGGCTTTCAATTACTATCTCTATGAATCTGACCTAAGTCTTCACAGTTTTACTGAAATTTGGAAAAAAAGACTCCTTTTTTAAACTTTTTGCATTTTCAGTCAGGGAAGGAGGAATGGAGATATGAACTTTATTCTACATCTAATAAATGCAAAATGTTACCCAATGTCTCTAACATGTAACTGTTTCTTTCTGATTGTTTTTAATACAATGCAAAGCATACTTTTCCAAGATAAATAAAAAGCAATTGGATGTAGTTTAATCCCCTTTGCCTAATGAGTTATAGCTTATTTATCAACAGAAGATCGGATTTTAAACTGATCATGCTATCACTTGATACTAAATGGTTCCAGCTGAAAACTACAGTAAGAAAAAAAAATCACTACCAAGATCATAATGCTGTACACAAATTCCTATTCAAACATGAGCCTGTGAGCGGTGAGAGCTTTTCCATCTCAGCCAAATATTTTGTATCTGAAGGGTAAACTTATACACACAGATGAAGATTTTGTTATTTTAAAAACCAGAGACCTTGAAAATGGACACTCCAGTGTTCTCGCAAGACTGCCAATATTTTAGCATTTGCATTCAACCAGTGTGGCTAGTCCACCTGCAATTCTTACATCAATAAGTATTTCTTTGGTCCCTTTCTGGAAGAGTGTATATACAGACCCCTGGATCTGTTTTCCTATTGCAGGAAAATGTTATCAATTTAAAGATAATTTTTCATATATATAAATGTATCCAGATTTATAAACATGGATATATTTATGTATACATTTATGGGTTTCTCATATCAAGGGAATGAACTTTTATTGGCTATGTGGGAGAAAACAATTTTTTAGATAAACTAAATTCCAGTGCCTTATAGTTGATTGCATTTCCATTTTATTCAATTTTAGGATATTGAAGTTTATAACCCATGAAGTTCCCATGGCACAGAGAAGAGACTTTGAGCTTTGGAGCAACTACACATTTCCCCCCTAAACCTGATACAGTAGCTGGTCAGTTCCAGTTGCTGAGCTTAGCACTAGGGGGTTGTTTAGTTGAAAGCCAAGTTAAGCAGACAAAGCAGAATTGAAACATTGAATTGAATATGGTAAGTATTATCCAGCAGTTTATATAATCTCAAAGATCCCAAGGGTTATATGTAATAACTATATTGCTGTCTTTTTAATAGATTGGTATGAACTAGAAGTGATTAAAGGACAGTTAGTAACATAAAGTTTCATCAGGGACTAGAAAAAATTGAGGCCCCAAGAAAACACTGCAAGATGATACAGTTGTTTACAATATAAAGTAAAACTCCAGTTCCTGTTTTCTTGTGGAAAAGAAGAAGGATTAAATGAGCTAATAGATTAGGTATCCAATAGTTATAATAACTAAAATGAACTTTGGCATAAGATAGATGTGACTTTTGGCTAAAGCTTTTCAATAGAATGATAAAATATTTGCCTCCCAGTTGTTTAATATTTGTAACATCAACATTATTTCCTCCCTGGTTCCAAACTATCCTGCTAAGGTATAGATTTTAATGTGAAAGAATTGCATACTCCATATTATTAAGGTACACAGCACCTATTTTACATAACTTAGAATTAAACAAAGGACAGTTTAATGTGGAAACAAAACTTGAAATCTAAAAAATACAGAACAATTTTGAAATATATTTAAATTAATGCAACAATCTTTCCATATTCTCTGCTTAAACCATGGAAATAAATGTGAAAGAACAAAAACTAAATAAAAAATTCATTACATTCTAATTATATATTTTAATTGTCTAAAATACCACTATTTCTTTTATTAATGATACAGCTTCATGTTAAATTATGTTAAATACTGTTATGTTAATTGCATAATATGATGCTGAATTTTGTATTAAATGTTTATCTTGAAATATTTTTATGGGCTTTGGATCATGTCGGAGCTACTATACATGGCATTTTCAATTAACTATATTGTTTCTGAAAAAAATGTCTTGCTCACAAAGATTTAAAAAAGAAAAAAAGCAAGCCAGCAATACCAAAGGGGACTTTACTTTCTTTTTTCAGAATTTCATTATAAGAATGAATATTGGGAAAAATATGTAGCTGAAAAGAAGGGTAAAGTATGTGTTGATCTCAATACATAACAGGACTCCATGTTATCTTTATATAAATGTATATAAAGTTAGATTTATCTTTGCATCTGTGAATGTAAGATTACAGCTTAACTCTTAAATGAAAAAATAAATATCCAGTCTGTGTTTGTGTATTAAAATTAAAACATTAAGATGATGTTCAATAGTACTTAGTTTGCAACTTATTTCTTCCAGGATGAGCAACTGTTTCTGCTAAATCCACATTTCACATGTATGACTTTCTTTTCCCTATAAGAGAAACATTCTTAAGGAATGACTTTATGATCTGTTTAAAGCCCACAAAACATTTTCCATTGGCTGACTAAATGGTACTCTTTTTTTTCTTTTAGGTTCACAACTCTGACAGAAATGTTGTTCTCTCTGTCTTGGTATCCATAAGCACAACACACACTTAATGAAGAAACAGAAGTTATATCTGGATTTGCTTGAAGATTTGCCTTAAGGTGCTCTTTTATTAGAATCTGAATATCAAGCTGCAAACAAAAGGGACTGTTAAAAAATGTCCGTGAGTGAGTGTAATGTGAATGACAATAAACCTGGAGCAAGACTGTTGCTTAACAGTTTTGGCATCATGACATAACAAGAGTTATATGCCGGATCAGAACAAAGCTCTTTTCTCAGAGTCAGATGCTTGTGGAAAGTTTGGCACAGCCATGACAGCAATGAAATGATGTCATAAGGACTCTGTGAGGTGTATTCATTTAGCCAGTTATGAATCTCTGTAACAGTTCTGTACTTCTACTATTTTATTAATGAAGAAAGCAAAAGAGTCTAATTTATGAATAGTTTGTTGAACTCAGAATATACTATATGGCATTTCACCAATATATAAACCTTGTTCTTTTCAATATTTTACAAAGGTATATACTGGTTGTTTTCTATTTTCCTTCTAGTAGGAACTGTTTGGAACTGTGCTTTCAATATCTCACTTCTCTTCTTCACTGATACTTTTCTTGTCAGGATTTTAACACATTGGATTTCAGATAACTTCTGTCGGATTTTCATTAACATCCACTTTTATGAATGTATATATACATACTTATCTTCCTCCTCCATTAATATCATGAATTAAGGAAAATGTAGTCAATTTCTCATTGTTGGAGGTTGAAGAATTCTGTATTTGCACTCAAATGCTCCTGAGAGCAGAAATATGATCTGAGCAATAATTAATGAAATAGGTTTTAAAACTATAACATAATGGTATTATTTACAGGAAATGCATCATGGGGATGGGAAAAGCCTAGAAAACTATATCCTACCAGGACAAAAAACAAAAATATGTGTTCTATGTGTTGATAGGAACAAAGGGAGGTTACCTTATATTAACAGACAAAATTAGGCAAAAAAAACAGTAGAATAAAGAATAAATCCTTAATTCTCTATCTAAATTCTGCCTCCTTGTGGTCAGTAGGTCATAATATTTTTAAAAACAATATAGAGTTTTTAAAAGACTGCTAAATCAAAAGGGTGGGTAAGAGATTAATGATAGTTATCCATATTAAAAAAATCAAATTTCTGGATATAGTATGATGATTAAAATAAAATAAACATGCCAAAAAGATTCATATAAATTTGATATGAAATTAATTCCTTAATTTCCTTAAACCCTTAAGCTTATTGTTAAATCTAAATCATATAGAAACATAGTGTTTTGTTTTTCTAATTTTAGAACATATAAAACAACAGTAGATAACAGTCACATGTACTGAATCATTTTTTAAAAAATCAGGAGGATAAATTTATTTCCATTTGTATAATATTATCTCATGGTCCAAGCTCAGTAGAACCAAAGCTATTCAAGGAATGACAAATTCCATATCTTATAAATATAGTACAGCATCACATAAATATTCTTAATTATAATTCTTCTTTCCAAATGCTATTGACATATGTAATAATATAAACCAAAATGAGATTAGAGCTCAAGACAAGACCAGATTGAGTGACTGAAAAAGCACTCTTATTTTTCACAATGCTAGCACAGAAAAATTTGATGCCCAACACTCTTTCTTTGAGGGATCCAATAAATATGAAATATATTTTCAGATGAATGAATTTATTTGAATTATAAGAAATGTACATTACATAGATCATGAAGTGATAAAGAACCAGTGCCAATGGATTTGAACTTTGAACATTCCCAAGGTTCCAGTCACTTTCTGCCAATTTCTTTCTTTTAATAATGACTAGGTCCAAGATAGCAGATAACTTGTTTCTTCTTTTACTTCCTGACAAATAAAATGTTCCTAGCACTCAAATCCATGAGAAGTTGCTATATGAAGAACAGCCATCCAAATACAGAGAAGTTACTTGGTGCCATCCTACTTGCTGGCCCTTCAGTTATGGCCAAAATTGCATCATCTGCCATCTGCTCATTTGGAGAGAACTTAGCTTGCCATTGCTATAAGTCAGTGAAAGTAAAGCTTCTTCTGGTGCTTGTCTGTGTATTTCTGTAGACCAGGGATGTCAAACTCCCAGTCCATGGCCCAGATGCATCACGTGCTGGCCATGCCCATGCCTGGTTTAGCAAAGAGGAAAAAAGTCCCAATACATCACGTGACTCTGCTGTGACGATGTGAGCTTGATACCCCTACTATAGACAATATGATTCTAAGTTCTGCTAGCTTTGCTGTTGTAATTTTCTGCCAGTCTCCAAGTCTTATTGTTACTGTCATACTATCTTGTGTTTTCAGCATTGTTGGACCCCATCCATGACATTCTATTTGTTCATAAGACTTCTGCAACCTTCCTCCTCATCCTTCAATTTATTGAGCAAACCTTTTGAGTTTGAAAGGGTGCCTGTGAATGTATTTCAGTCTTATTATTTATTTCAAGTCCTATTTGATATTTTAAGAAATATGAATGTGTTAGTTTCTACTTGACTTTGAAAATAACATTGATAGTTAGATATCAGATTCATGCTAATGTGATTACCTAGATGATAAAAATCAATCAATCTCTATAACTATTTATTGCCTGTTGGCTTCTAGGTATAGTAAAAGTGTGGGCATCTCAAGGTGAGTGAAAATAAAAATCAGAGTGTAGAGGAATAATAAAATCTTTAGCCATTTCCTAAAAATTTTACATTTAGCACTCCAAAAGCAACTGCAGATGACACTAACAAATTCTGGCACTAAGGAAATGTTCTTCTGCAATTTAATCTTGACCCACATTTTGGCTTCCAAATAATATTTCATTTTGGGAAAGCCACATCATAAAGGAATAAATTATTTTATTACACTACACTTTTTTCTCAAGCCACAGCTTATCACAAATTTCAGCTTGTCTATTTGGGAAGTCATGTGACAGCATGGCAGACTATCCTTTGATGTATCCTTCTGTCACACTGTCATTTCAGTTTTATCTCAAACAATGTAATCACTTTTTATTTTTAATTCCATTCACTATGCTTAGAAGTCTCTTATTTCACTCCCTCATAGCCATTTTCAAAATATATTTTAAAACATTTCTATCAAAATCACTCTGCATTTTCTCTGTCTTTTTAAATTTTAACCATTCTTTGTTCTTTCTGATTACAACCTTTTGCAAATTAACTTCTTCCCTATATTTTTAGCCTTTCTCGACCTTTTAAGCCTGGAGAACCTCTTGAAATATTTTTTAGGCCTTGGGGAATCCCTGTACATTCAAGCTCACATATAGCAAGATTATTATATTTGTTTAATGCTCATAAGCCTTTATGTAGAGAGAATGTTAACAGCATTCTTAAACTAAAAATATAGAATTAAGCTTTTTCCTTCTTCCTGCTTCCTTTCTCCACCCTTTATGGTTGGTTTTTGTTACCATTGGTGCCCAGGCTAACCCAATCCCAGATCTCCTGCATCCCCCCTCCCCTTGAGAGACAAAGCCCACTTAACCATTGCATCTGGGAAGTATCTCTCTTGCACAAACTACCACCTGCTGCTTATCCTTCTCTCTTCCACATTCCTTGCTCACTCTTCTTCAGCTCCGCTCCCTCCTTAGCTCATGCATGCTCTGGTGGGCCATTCCAGTGTTGGAGATTGGAAGATTGTCTTTGGTCTCTGCATTTTTAAAATAAGTCATGATGTCCCAGGGACCTCTAGGGACCTCTCCCAGAATGTTAGGAAAAGACCTGATTTAGTCAGGTCACAATTGCTTGTAAGACCTAGATAGCTATGGTGAATTGTGTACTTCCACTAAATCTATATGGAATAGAAACTGACATAAGATGTCAAGTTACACATGAAATCTTTCTGCATATTGGAACACATACTTCATATTTATGTGCTGTTGATTACAGATACAAAATAAGAAAATGATAAGGATGGTGCAAAAGATTTGAAAGTTTATAATATCTCTTTGGCAGAAATATTAACTTTCAAAAGTTTCATGAACTCAATAAATAGAAAGGATTTTCCATTGTTGTTTTTGGATTGCTTTCTTTTTCCCCACTGTACTTTGTTCAGAAATTTCCTTAGATATCTTTGAATGTACTGCATTTTTGAGATCTTCTCACAGAATTTCAATAATATTTAACTCTGAAGACTGCAGACTATGCTAAATCTTTAGATTTCTTTCCTGCAAGTGATTCTTTGTTGATTTAGTGGTATGCTTCAAATTATAGTGCTTCAACCTCTTTTCAATCTCAGTTTCTTTAAATAACTTCTGCAACTTTATTCCTTACATCCATTTCCCATTATAACCCCTGAAAATATTTTGTTTATTGTATAATTTACATTATGTTCTATTCAGCTGACTCTGAGTAGCTAACATATTAATACATCATAGTCCTCCGACCAATACATTCAGACACAATATAATTAAACCAATATTAAAACTGAAATTTCAATTAAAATGCAAGACTTAACCTTAAAAGTTTTTTTTTAAATAAAATGACCCACATTCAATATCCCATTAATAGCAGACTTTCAATATCCCATTAATAGCATCACATTGGTTTCAAAAGCTGCATATTTTTTTTAATCCAAAATTCATTTCTGGTTTTTCTATTTGTCATACTTCAACAATTTCCAACTTATAGATTTTATTCACAATCCAAGTTACAGTAGTCCATATACCTTCTGATACACAGTTTTAGACCTTTCCCATTTGTAATTAAACCACTTTTCTAAGCATGTATATCAGCATGTATATACACTCCATGAGATCAAGGTTCACTTAGATTGTGGCAGCCAAGTACCCAGCTGAAGGAAAGTGGTTGGATCTATGCCAAGGCAGTAGATTTTAAGATGACTCAGCAAAAGACCAAGAGATATAGGCTGAAAGGGGTTAAATCATGCTAGACCTGTGAGCTTGTACAATCTGGGCAGTGTTGACTTAGATTTTGTAATAATAATACTAATATTAGAAACTTATTGTTGTATTCTATTTTAGTTGTGAAAGTTCGGGGGTATATTTCAGCTAGAATGTGGCTTGTACATTCCTTAGATGTAGAACAAAAAAAATTAGAAACATAAAGAAAGTTGGGGGGTATATTTCAGATGCTGCAGCACATGATGTTACCTTGGTAACATGGAGTGGAATGGAGATTACAGTTCTACCAAATCCAGAGATTGTAGTTCTGAGACATGAAGGAAGACTGGAAGGGAAGCCTGGGGCAGTTTATGACAGTGTGGAAAAACTAGGAAGATAGACTGGAGATTCAAATGCTGGACAGTGGCATTTTGAGAGTTAACATCTTTGTTTCTCAGCAATTCAGCCCAGAAAAATATTAGTAATTGAGATAAGTAGGGGAGAAGAAGCTGTAATAAATTACAAGTGGAAAGTGAGGAAATGAGACTTGAGAGGAAGGAAAATTAAGTAGGTTAAGGCTTGAATTCTTATATTACAATTCCATAAATTATTCTATACATGCATAGGAAAATATTCTGATTATGTAAATAATAATTTCCTTTATATCATTAGATCACACTATTTAATTGGTATATTGTAGGTATCACAGTGTCTAGAATAAAATCCTTAATTTGTTTAACTACTAGCTGTCTGATTGTCTGTATCAGCTTCTACCCTAACCACCTCCAATAGAGTTCTATTATATCTTTTCCTTTTCTGTTGATTTCATAGACACAAAGGCCTAGTTTTGTTTCATTAGTTTTGTTTCATTCATTCACTTTTTTAATTTATTCATGCTCTTTAAATTGATTCATATTGCATTCCAAGATGGAATATTTAAGTACTTTGATTAAAAACATTAGTAAACTTGGATATTGTAAATTCTGCTGCTTTCTATGGAAATTTAGTGTCCTACACAGAATAATGTTTCTAAAAGGGGAAAAAACAGGGGCTAACTTGATCTCAAGAGTCAGCTGTTTTTATTGAGGGGGCTACTCCTGCTATGATCTGTCATAGATCTAGATAATATAAAGTGGACAGATTCTAGTTTGAGAAGATGGGTAGCAAGTGCCAAAGTTAATATTTACACATAATAAGCAACTCCTTGAAATGCACCTAAAAGTCAATGCATCTGGAAGACAATCAATGTAACTCTTGAAACTGAGTGTATTCTGCTGAACTGAACTGAGCAACCAAGTAAGTTTAGTCTATGAAGTTGCCATTTCATCTTCAAGGGAGCCTCATATAGGGAAAAAAAACATCTGTGAGATAATGAAGGTATGTGTCACTGTCTTCAGCATCTACTGGTTAGGTACAAGTGTAACTTTCAGATCCATTAAAGTTGCTAAATGCTTTCCTGGTATAGTTTCCACTTACTGCAAGGAGCTAAATAACAGATAACAGATAATCAGAGTTGGAAGGGACCTTGTAGGTCATCTAGTCCAACCCCCCGCCCAAGTGGGAGACCCTACACCATTTTGACAAATGGAAGTCCAATCTCTTTTTGAGAGTCTCAAGTGATGGTGCTTCCACAACTTCCAAGGGCATGGTGTTCCATTGGTTGATTGTTCTCACAGTCAGAAAGTTTCTCCTTATTTCCAGGTTAAATCTCTCCTTGTTCAGTTTTCATCCATTATTCCTTGTGTGGCCTACAGGCACTTTAGAAAAGCTTGAAGATTGAACAACTTTTTAATGGGAAGTCCAACTGTGAATACATGCAATTTCCATTGAAGGGGTTCTATATCAACTGTATTTCTGTCTATCAGGATTGAATCTCACTCTGCTTTGGCTTTGCAATGTAAGGGAGGTTTGGATGGTTTGTACATCTAGAACAGTGTTTCTCAACATCAGCAACTGCAAGATATGTTGCCGAGAGCAGGGTCACCAACCGGTGGACCAGGGACCACTGGTGGTCCATGAGAAAATTTTGGTGGTCCACAGAGAAATGCCTCCCCCCAAAGCACTCCCCTCAAAGCAATTAATCCAGGCTGTGCAGGAACACAAGGCTGCACTGCTCACATGGCCCAGCTACCCGCTGGCCCCCACCTTTCAGCCAAGCACAAACCTTACCTTGAATAGAGCCACGTGAACTGGAACTGGAAGGTAAGACCAGTGGTGGGGGAGGGAAATATGCCCCAGGGTGGCTTGCAATTTTGGTGGGAAAGTTGCTCCCATATTCCAGAGCTGCAGTAGTCACAAGACTGGCCCTTTGGTCATCCTGGAGAAGATCCTCCAGTCCACGGCAGGCCGCTGCACCCACATGGAGGAGCAGCTGCTCTGGGATGACCAAAAGGCCAGTCCTGTGACTACTGCAGCTCTGGAATATGGGACCGACTTTCCCACCAAAGTCAGCAAGCCACCATCAGTCAAAATTCATATTAGTGGTCCACGGGATTTAAAATTATGAGTTTGGTGGTCCCTGAGGATTTGGGGTGACCCCTGGCCTGTGGGACTATAGTTCCACATTCAATTTTGTATTATACCGAAGTATCATTTCCTAATAACTGTCTTTAACAAGAGAGATCAGAGCAGCAAAAAGAAGCTACTCTGAAAAGTTAAGGAATCAGTTCTCAACAAAGGAACCAGTAAACATGTGGAAAACTCTTAAAAACATCACTGGCTATAGCAAACTTCCTTCCCAGGCAGAAGGAAATCAATAACTAGCATTTGACCTAAATGTGTTTTACTGCAGGTTTGAAAGGAAACTACAGCCACCTATCTCCACAACCCTCATCTCAAACACACCAACAACAGCCAAGCCTAATACTACTGATCCCAACCCATTGGGTTCACAACCTCTGGTGATCACAGAAAAAGAAGTGCAAGATCTATTTCACAGACAAAAGCCAGGAAAAGCACCAGGGCCAGACAAGATAACTCCTTCTTGCTTAAAAGTCTGTGCTGACCAATTGGCCCCCATCTTCACCCGAATCTTCAATAAATCACTAGAGATGTGCTGTGTTCCTTCTTGCTTCAAATGCTCTATTATCATCGAAGTGCCAAAGAAGCCCTCATCAGGGAACTGAATGACTACAGACCAGTTGCTCTAACATCTGTAGTTATGAAAACCTTTTAAAGATTAGTACTGTCCCACCTGAAAACCATCATGAATCCGCTGTTAGATCCCATTCAGTTTTCATATCGAACAAATAGATTGATAGATGATGCTGTTAATATGGCTGTGCACTACATCCTACAACACCTTGAATCTCCAAATACCTATGCAAGGGTCCTCTTTGTAGACTTCTGTTCAGTATTCAATACCATCATTCCAGACATTCTTCTAACTAAACTAAACCAGCTAGCAGTACCTGAACAAACTTGTAAGTTTCCTAACAAACAGGAAGCAGCAGGTGAAGCTAGGCAGAATCACATTTGATTCCTGTACAATTAGCACAGCCTCCCCCTATATACCAATGCCTGCATCTCAAACAATCTATCTGTTAAAATACTGAAGTTTGCAAATGATACAACAGTGATTGGTCTCATTCGAGATAACGACAAATCCACATACAGACAGAAGGTTGCCTCATGATGTAACTGGAACAATATGGAACTGAACACATTCAAAACCATAGAAATGGTGGTAGACTTTAGAAGAAACTCTCCCATACTACCACCTCTTACAATACTAGATAATTCAGTATCAACAGTAGAGACCTTCAAATTTATAGGTTCTATCATATCACAAGACCTAAAATGGACACCTAACATCAAAAACGTCATCAAAAAAGCACAACAAAGAATGTTCTTTCTGTGCCAACTCAGAAAGCTCAAACTGCCCAAGGAGCTGCTGATACAGTTCTATAGAGGAATTATTGAGTCTGTCATCTGCACCTCTATAACTGTCTGGTTGGTTCTGCAACACAACAGGACAGACACAGACTTCAGAGAGTAATTAGGACTACAGAAAAACAATTACTACCAACCTGCCTTCAATCAAGGACCTGTATACTGCACAAGTCAAAAAGAGGGCTGGGAAAATATTTACAGACCCCTAACATCCTGGACAAAAACTGTTTCAACTCCTACCCTCAAAACAATACTATAGAGCACTGCACTGCTATGTTTTGTTTTGTTTTTCCGATATATGTAGAAGTTCTGAATATATAGCAAAGAAAAATAATTGCATAATATTACCTTAAAGTTTAATACATGCTGGTTAACCAACATTAATATAGTTGGTTAACTGTATTCATTTTTCACCAATCATTGACATTCAGTTTTTCAAAGAAAAATAATAACATGCCATTTTAATGAATGAGGTATATGGTTCTTGCATTTATTTAGTTGCCTCTAGCTCTCCAGCACTATGCAGTTCTTCAAGGGAAAATATGAAAACCTGTCCTGTCAAGGACAGGATTGGTTTTTTTGATCCCCAATTTTTAAAAATGCCTTTGAATCAGTGTTGACCGTGGGGACTGCCTGGACACTAGGACTAACAGTCTCCTGGTTTCCAAGTTTGTGCCTTAACTGTCACATGAAACTTCTTTCTTGAAACATATAATAAAGGCAATACAAGGTGTCTCTGGAGGATGTGAGGAGGGAACTAACACTGTCAGTTTTGTCCATATGGCAAAGGGCCATTGAAACTATTAAATAATTTTATGATATTTTTCATTATATGTTAGCACATAAATCTGTTTAAGCAGATTTACCCATTATTTAGCTCAAATTTACTATAATGTTTACTTTCCAATATTTCTGATTTCATTATTCTAAATACAGTTAAATTCTGCTCTGTCATAGATGAAATGCATAGCCAACTGATAGACTTCTGCAGGATATTTTAGAATTTGTTCTTTTTATATATACATCTAATTTGTTTTATACTACTAGGTTTCATTATATTCCATCTTTGAATGTACTGAAAATTTCTAATATAATCTCAGAAATATTAAATTAATATATGCAAAAAGAAGCTTCTTATACAACAGAAGATAATTTTTCAGAAATGGAGGATAAATTTTTCAACTCTGCAAGACAGTATGCCAATTTTTTACCTATGTCTACAAGAATAATTCTGTCAGAAGAGGAGTAGAGTCTGCAGCATGGTTGATATTTGATTTAATACAAAGTTTGTATAAAATACTAAGTAGGGAAATTGGCAGTTGAATTTGCACATCACTTTGAAATTCTGTCTCTCTCTCCATCCATCATCTATCTATCTATCTATCTATCTATCTATCTATCTATCTATCTATCTATCTATCTATCTATGTTTGTATGTCTGTGTCTGAGTATCTGTGTCTGTGTGTTCTGTGTATTAAGGCAGCCAGTGTAGCCCCACCTTCCCACCCCAGATCTTATGGTAGTATTTTTATTATCTCACAAGTCCTTCTATTCTGTAAAAGTTTATGGAAAGTACAAGAACAATAATAACAAAAATATCTATACTCAGCTAACAAATGCATGCTCATACTGTAATATGATTTTGTATAGCTGCTGAAATCTTTTCTAACTGCTTTGAGAACAGCTGCTTGCAAATGTCCATCACAAGTCTGAATTACATCGTGGAGATAAGGATAATAATTAAGTTTTTAAAATCCTTTCTTCAGCTAAAAGAAATTCCTACAAACCAAGCAACTGGAATATTAAACGTACATGAGGTTAATAAGAATGAATAAAGTTCTGCTTATAGTTATAATATGGCTCAAAATTATTTTAAAATTCCATCTCAGATTTACAAAGCCGCTCATTGTTCAAACTGAACTTCACTTCTTTCCTGTAATGAAGGGAATGGTGATAAAATCCACAGCACCCCAAATGGCACCCACAAAGCCCAACATAAAATAAAAATTGCACAAAATATCAGGAGTTGTTGAAGGTGAGCCTGCCAAATGCCTCGGAGAGTTTTTCTTTGCTTGCTTGTTTATCTTTTTGTTGGTGGCTTTACTGCAGCACATTGTATAGAAGATTGAAGAGGCCCACATTGTGTGCTGCAGTTGTATCTCCAAAGATGGCTCAGTACTGTGCATTCAAGGGGTTATGGTAAAATTACATTCAGCTTGCATCCACAAATGGTAAATATTTCCTCCCATTTGCAGATTTTATTCTACAGACAAGATTACTACCCTTGTTGGTAAGAATTTTTTTAATCAGACATCAATAATGTTTTCATGTTGATGTAAGTGCACACTAATGTAACCAGTTCAGTCCCATTTTATCTCATTTAATGAGAGTTACACTTACAGCTCAGATAATCAGTCCATCTGATGTGCAGTATATTAATCTAACTTCAGGTTAGATTTTTGCAACTGAGTCCATTTTAGAATATTATCATCTAATAATCCTTTCTAGAGAAATATTAAGTTAAATAAGGGAAAAATAAGAGACTGGATTATTGTGCAGCTTTCTCTTTTAAGCACTCCTTGAGTAACAAAAACATTTTTATTACCAGGGCAAATGACATATCGGAGTACACTAGGGTCAAAAAAAGGATAACATAAGCCACTTTATTGAGATTTGTTTTGTTTCACTACAAGGGATTTAATGTTATTACATTTTAATTTCTGGAATAACCAAGACAGCTTCTTTATTTCATACATATTACTAATTCTGGAAAACAATAGGTAAAGTTTGTGGAGCCCACTAAGGTTTCTTCTTAAAATAGAGATACGATTATTGGAACATTTATTTGGTTTCTTATAAACATGCGGAGTTATAAATGAGGCTTGCACAAGAGAAATGTCTAATAATACAAATTCTATAGTAGCAAATAGGCGCTGATGGATCATCTAAAGGGCATTCCTTCTCATTAATAGCTTTACACAGACTTTTTCCCATCAGTACTGATAATTTGACTTTAAATAATCCTTAAATTTTAGGATTATCTTTTTGGAAATATAGAAAGATTGAAGAGGCCCAACTGTCCAAATCACAAGAGAGTGCTGTGATATGTGAGTACACACACACACACACACACAAACACACATATAGAATTGCATAATATGCTATTTTTTGTAGCTGTAAACAATAGTTGTAATCTATCTATCTCTCACCTATGTACCCTTCAAAAAGTGTTTGGTTCTTTAGTTTCTTTTGCTCACTTCTACCTGTCTATGGATGGATGGAAATGTCTCTTAATATTTATTCATTATATTTCCCACATCTTTCTTAGATAACAATGATAAGCTAAAAGATATGAGCACATAAAACCACCGATAGAAAAGTTTCTAATCACTTGCTTTGTTTTTCCTTTTTAATAAACCCTAACATCTGTAATTAATTACAAAAGAATATGCTGAAGATGAAACTTAAACTTCATCCATTAATTCCTGTACTGAATTATACCATAATCTTTGCAGGATAAAATGAAATGCTAATATTAAAAAATATGTCAATCCAACTAATCTTTTGGGTCACCTGTTTAAATCACATATCTAAAAAAGTTTCATTTGGGATTTCCTGAACCAAATCCTTCCTTGTTTTTTAAAAAATGTATTTTTGCAGCCAGAACTTTATAGTGCTTAGCCAAGCCTTTGTTTTCAAAGGGCATGCTCAGTTTCCAGGAGAATACAGAATTTGGAACACAAATTGGAATACTTAAAAGGGATCTTAAAAATTTCATCTCCTGTTCGGCTATGTTATTATTGGCAAATGCAATCCAAATTGGAACTTCATAAAAAATTGTAATGCAATTTTTGCATTAAAATTTTGTTCCTATGCAGGAACAAATTTTTGAATAAAAACTTAAAAGTGAAACTGTCATAGGAGATTTTGCTTTAAGACATATTGCCTTGATAGCTTCATAAACTATGTAAAAAAATGGGCACTACAGAAAGAGCATAATGATAGGAAAAGTTAATAGCCAAAGATTAACTTGTGACAGGCAACTACTTTGCTCCAGGTATGGATAGAAAAGTATAGGGAACTACATTCTGTAGCACCATCATAATAACTACATTGTTGCACTGGTGAATTCATGGAAACAGAGATATAAATATATAGTGGCTCCTGAACAAGGGTGGTGCTAGTGCAACAATACTAAGCATTCAGTTTAAAAATTGAATACTGTGTGAAAAGATGACTTGCTTTAATAATTCAATATTGTTTATATTTCATATTATTCATTCTGATGATAAATGATTATGTGTAAGAGCAATACATTAAAATATCATTTAAAACATTTCATGTATTTTTCGCATTCCAGTTTTGGATATGTTGCTGTTGCTGCTGCTGATATTGGTAATGTTGTTGATGTTAATAATAATAACAATAACAACAACAATAATAAATAACTTAAGTTAAGGGTGGCAAGATTCATTATGATCCTTTCCAAAAGAGATGTACACTGTATATCACTTATTAAGTCATAAAATTGGAATTTGACACTATTGTGTACTATATTCTACATTCATGATGTGTTTTAAATTTTATACAGCAACATACCTATAGAGCAGTAAGGATGCCTTACTGTAGCTGGATTACTGGTTGATAAACTACTATTTCAGCTTGTTGTAATTCTTTTTTTTTAATCTTTTTTTAAAAGGTCCATTTTCATATTCTATAGGATTGGGCTTTTGCCATAAAGGACTGAAAATAATAAATGTCTTGCACACATGCTGTACCTCTCAGCCTATTTGGCAGTCCTGTGATAAACACACAACTTTAAGCAAGATATGAAATACGCGGGTTTCCTCTAATAGAATTGGTCCAGAAAAATAAGAAAAGCTTGTGTTGACATTTAGAAGGAACATGTGGTGCTGAACTGTTATGTGATGCATGACATTCTGAGTTTTGAACAAGTAAGAGATCTAACTTGCTTTCCACCTCCCATATGAAAAAAATATACAACCATTTTTTTTGGAGGGGGATTCCTTTGATACTATTATTTATTTTTCACCTATTGAAACAAATAGCAAGGTTTAATGTGATATTAATATTCTTCCTTCTCAGGGAAAGCAACTCCTTGTTCAGTGTAGGAAACCAAAGTTAAAGCATCCTTAACAAATGATTGTTTACTAAATGGAAGTGACCATATCCCAGTTAATTGGTTCTGCTACTCATGCAGTTCAGCTCTTACTCTTTGAACATTTGTTTAATATCTAATTAGAATCTGAGTTTTGGCTGGTTTATTTTGTAATTTCATCTCCTGCAGTCTGTAAAAACAGAGAACATAATTTTACCTTCATTTGGGTGACATTGTGTTACTGTGTACTTAAGAAATACTGCTTCTCAGGGATAAATATTCCAAGATCCTTCATTTTCTCTTTCTAGCATTTAGTTTCCAGTTTTCTGATCATCACTGTCAACTTTCATTTCACATATTCTAAGGGTTTCTCAAATATAATACATAAAGTTGCAAGCAGAACACCTATAAGTTCCTTTATTCTTTTTTTATGATGCTCCAATCATATATAATTTGTTGGTACCTTTCAGTAGTGCAGCAGTAGTAGCTAGATTATAGGCCAAAATTGGATAGGAGCCTTTGTTTTCTGATTTTAGAGTCATCATATTCCTCAATCCATTGCATATTTTTTTCAACTCCCTAAAATGGGTCCATTTGCTCACCAGCCTCTTTATAACACATACAAAGGGAATTTGGAGATTTCATTTATCATAAGGCACTCCACATATAATAAACATTAACTAAAACCTGCTTTGTATTGACAGAAAAACAAAAAAATGTGCTTTATAAATATGGCCTATGAAACTCTTCATATAGATCAGATACAGACAGCTTCTCATTTTTTTCTAGTATTCAGACTGCTAAAAACTGAACTGAATCTATGGTTGTAGGATCAACAGAAGTCTGATATTCCACAAAAGAAAGCGAAGTTGGGAGGGGGGAGAGTATTTAAAGAAGTTTAAAGCTTTGACACCCCAAAGAACTTAATGAGATGCCTGTCAAAGAATATAATATTCTACCAAAGGACCATTGCCCACACAGCATTCTCCCTATATGGAGTTGAAGCTGCAATATTGAATAAAAAAGTACCAGAAACAGTATAAAAGTTATTTGGTTTCCAGAGTGCTTCAAAAGACTATGAACTGCTTCATAGCCACTTGTTTCGATTCACTGCTTAGAAGCATTTTTCCACTTTGATTCACAAACCTGCATTGCAAAGGTGGTTTGAATAAGGCTTCCTTGGAAGGAAGAACTCCTTCAAAGCTTTGCATAACCTACACAATTTTACCTTCAATTCTATCAGGTAAAGGCAAGAGTCAAAGTCTCAGGGTGTGTGTGTGTGTGTGTGTGTGTGTGTGTGGTTCTTTCTTTCTTTTTTCTTTTTGGCAATTCTTTTATTAATTCCCAAACAGAGGGAGAAACCCACATGACAGCATGACTGTAGAATAAGATAAGTGTTTGAAAATATTGTTGGGGTCAGCATTAAGTAAGGAGTACTTAATAGAATATAAAGTATAAATGAGAAGCTAATATTTCAGACTTGAATACATTTACAGTATATGCTCCTGGCATCTGAAAATGCATGGAAGTTTGGAATCTCTACTTGATGTTTTAAACCCAGGACTGAGAGTAATGTAGTTCTTTTGTTCAATGCTTCCTTTTTTGAACTCCTGCCAGAATATGAAGAATGAGCTGATGTAGGCTTACTTTCTCTAATTGTTCACATAGAAGAGATACAGAAGGAAGAATTACAGAAGGAAAAGGGGGTGGACAGAGGGTGAGAACATTTGCTGACCTTATACTATAACATATGCCCTTTTCCTCACCAGGACCTTCCAAATGTTAACACATTGATTAAAAGGATGCCAACTTGCAAACATGAACACTCTGAACAAAATAAAAAACCCTTCAGAAAAAGCTAAAACAATAATCCAAAATCTGGATGCACAAGCAGTTGTGAAAAAGAAAAGGAAATCTAAGTTGACAATCTGAAACAAGGAAACAAAAATAAAATAACAGATATGCCTGATGCAGTATGTAGGATATTCATAACACCAACTAGGACCTCTCTACTCACATCAGAACCTATGGATAAACTTAATCCTGCTGCATAATGTAGGTAATAGGATCCAGAAGATAATCCTATCCTCTATATAAATGTCTTACACGTAGGTATCATATGTGAACATATATTTGTACATGATTTAAGTTGACATATGTAAACATTTCTGATTTCAGGCTTAGAATCAGCAAACCTTTAAATTCCCATGAAAAGATAAAAGAAGTTTTCATATGGTATCACATTTATAACTTCACAAACACAGTAATATTTATGTCAAAGCCAACAACTGTGTTGTAATTATTTAGCATTTAGTGATGGGTGATTTATTGTCTGCTATGGTTTTTAATGTTGGCACTATGGTTATTGTTTTTATTTTTTAAATGTTGTTTGCCACCCAGAATCACTTAATGAGATGGGTAGTCATATAAATTAAATAATAAAATAAAATGGATATTACTGTTTTCAGCTTCTATATTTTATCTTCTGCTTAATTTTTCTCTTTTGCTATAGGTTTCTACCATTATTACTCTAACAGCATGAAACCCTATAGCATAATTAACATGTTAAATTGGTAAAATAACATATATTTTTATATAGTAATTTAGCCAGTTACTTTGCTGGAAATTATTAATAGGAATTATTCCTACTGTAAATATCTCCAATCCAGAGAGAAAATATAACAAAAACCTTGCTCTTTCCATTCTGCTCTGCCAATCTTGTATCTGGCTTTGAGTATTTAAAGTTTCTGATGTCTGAGTGTTCTAACAGTGAAAGTAGTATTGTTTTGTTTGAAACAACAGGGGTTTGAGGAATATTAAACAGTTTGCAATTTCTGCTTACCTTATCCACAATATACACTTGTTACACAATATACGTGTGCCTGTATAGGCCTTACCAGCCACCTGCGGACCAGTGGTGGGATTCAAAATTTTTTACAACCGGTTCTGTGGGCGTGGCTTATTTGGTGGATGTGGCTTGGTGGTCATGTGACTGGGTGGGCGTGGCCAACTCAATGTCACTCACATTAAAGGGTGCCTCACCTGGCCCCTTCCAGCCATTCCTTGTCACACCCAACCTCAAAGTATCTACAGTTCTGTAAAAATGTTGTTCAACATTTTTGACATTATTATCTACGTACTATAGATGTATTTTCATGGACCACTAAAAAGAGGAAATGGCTCACATGCTTTGCTCAAGAGTGTGATAGGCAAAAGGCTTTTAAGGGGCTGCCAGAAAGAAGGGGGGACAATGTATTTTTCAAAGCACCATAAGACAAACACGAAGCAATGGATGGAAACTGAAAGAGAGAAGCAATCTAAAACTAAGGAGAAACTTCCTGACAGTGAGAACAATTAACCAGTGGGCCTGCTTGCCTTCAGAAGTTCTAGGTGCTCAATCATTGGAAGTTTTTCATAATTTCACATATAAAATAGCCAATTGTGTAATACAACCTGCATATTGTTCAAAACAGTAATTATTATGGCTGATGTTTGACAACAACCCTAAAAGTCAAAGATCACAAGACTGTTTCTTTCTCTGTATTTATACTGTAAGGTCTGGCTTAAGCCAAAAATGAACCAAAACAAAGACTTAATTAAATGCAAATTAAATAAAGCAGACTTTTATTCTTTGATCAAAGTTAAACCTTTTATACCTTATACCTTTTAAGATTCTTAGAAGTCGAGTAACTGCATTGTAAAACTCTCTAACTTAGATTTACATCTTTCCTGCAAAAGCAAATCTCTCTAGGCAATGTTTACCTTTCATGATCTCTTCTCCTATTGTCCATCTAATTGATCACAATTGACCATTTAAGGGGGCTAGTATTATTCAAAAGTGTGAATTCCTCCAAATGGTGGTACATTCCCAGAGAGGTACGTTTCATTCCCAGGTGCTGGGGTGAAATGTATTAAAACAGATGGATTCAGATTGATTTAGATGGGACAATCATGTGTCTTAATAGGAGAGGAATGTAACTGATTGCAGGCATGTGTTTATAATTGTTTTACAAGTGAAAGGTTAAGGAAATCTTTTTTACAACAGCAAGAAAACAAATACTTATAGAGTAACTCTCTACTTAATGCTATAATATATTCTACAACATTTTTTTATTTATTATTACTATTCCCTTCAATACAAGGAAGAGCATATTAAGCTGGACTTATGCAACCTGATGTACAAAATAAACACACACATATTTATACTCTGGACTAGACATTGAATGCATTTAAATCCCTGAAAAATATGTGGTAGCCCTGGGCAAAAAAAGGCAGTAAAATCACTCTAGGTATAGGGACAGCGTAAAATATTAATACATGATAAATAATGGAACAATTAAAAATAATAGCACAGAGTTTTCTCTCTTGGTGTTTAGTGTCAAGAACAGTTCCTAATTGCAAATAGGAACTCTTTGCAAATTCTAATTTAAGGTGATAGAAAAAGATTCGATGGATCAGACAAAGGTCAGTCTAAGATTCACAGGGAGCATACAAATTTCTCTGGTTCTCCCTGGTCAGTCAGGGGAGGCCATACAGATGATTCCCCCCCCACTGGGAGAATGGAGGGGAAGCAGCTTCCTGGGGCGAGGGGGAGGACAGGGCTTATTGGACTGGTATCTGGATCTCTTCTGCCACATGACCTATGGAGACAGCTTTTTGCCTTATTGCAAGGATAAGAGTTTTTACAAATGCTCCAAGAACTTCCAACCCCAATCAGCTTGGGGTTAAGTGGCAGAGAGGTCTGAGGGCACCGTCTTCCCTAAAAAATTGCTGCACTGAAATGAAATGAATCTGCACAAAAGAAGCCTGCAGAAAGCATGGATAATTCTGCTCTTTCAAACAGTTTTCCCTTGGAGCAATTCCAAACAGGCCGTCCTTCAAAAGCAACCATAAACAATCTACTCAGGGATGAACTGAATGAACCAGCTCCAGTCAGCAGCGGGGCGGCGGGATAAGGAAGAAATCGGGTGGTGTCCCATTCCAGCCATCTCTCTCTCTCTCTCTCTCTCTCTCTCTCTCTCTCTCTCTCTCTCTCTCTCTCACACACACACACCACTCTCTTCCTATTTTTTCTTTCTTTCATTTCTTTTCTCTTTCTCTCTGATCTTTCTTTTTCTTTCTCTCCCTTCCTTTCTCTCTCTTGCTCACACACACCTGGTCTGGGAAGAACTGAATAAACTCACAAGCAGCTCCAGTCAGCAGAGCAGCTCCAGTCAGCAGTGGGGAAGTGGGATAAGGAAGAAATCAGGTGGTGTCCCGCTCCAGCCCCCCCAACACACACACACACACACACACACACACACACTCTTCCTATTTTTTCTTTCTTTGGTTTCTTTCTCTCTCTCTTTCTTTCTGATCTTTCTCTTTCTTTCTATCTATCTATCTATCTCTCTATCTATCTATCTATCTCTTGCTCTCTCTCTCTCTCTCTCACACACACACACCTGGTCTGACTGGGATGGCACGAGAAGACAGAAAGCCAGCGATGGGGCGGCGGCTGGACTTGCTTTGTTTATATCATTTCCCAGTGGTTACAGTGGCAGCGGTGGCACTGGTGATATTCTGAGACGGAGGGGTGGGAGGATGTACCACGTCTGCCACTGCTGCATGTGTGCACCTCCACTGCCTCCTCAGCCGAAGTGTAGCGGAGATGGCCTTCAAGGGCCGCACACTCACCCACTGGCCAGGATGGGATGGAAGCGGTGCTGGGACGAGGCAGAAAGTGGCCAGCACATGCAGCCACCATGGCTGGTTGCTTTGTTCATTTTGTGCCCTGGCAGGGCAGCAAAAGGCCTGCTTGGGTAGGGAGAAAGGAAAGCCCTGGCCTGCCCATTCTGGCTGGCAGCTCTGTTCCCCTTGCTATTCCAGGTTCTGGCACATGGCCAGGTTGGACATGGGGCATTTGCTGCCCTGCCAGCTGATCCTGCCACCACCGAGAGCAGTTCTCGCCCATCTCTCTTTTGGGGAGGCACAGCTGCATGTGTGAGCTACTGCCACCCTCTTACCTGCAGTGGTGGCAGGCTGGCTTGCATGCCGGAACCTGGAAGAGAGTAAGGGGAGCAGAGGCACCAGCACACAGGTCCACCCCATTCAGCCCACTGCACCGGAGGGACTTGCCCACATGCCTTCTCCTTGCAGAAAGTCCAGGCCTCACATGTGCACATGTGAGATCCTGGGACTTTCTGCTAGGAGACAGCACGTGGGCTACTGGCTTGGTTCTGGCTAGCAAAGAGGCATCAACTGGGAGACTTCTTGCATTGAAAAAAAGAGGCAGCAGCTGCAGGCATCTTGCAACAAGGGGGGCAGGATGTGGGCTGGCAGGGAGCCCAGTGGCTCTCAGCCCTGGCTTGCCTTCCCTGGCAGCCAGCCCCTGCAGGAAGGTAATGTCATGGCCACAGATGATGAAAGAGGTAGTCATAGGGGAGGAAGTGAGGAGATTAAGGGCCAGGCCAGGGCCTCTGAAGGAGGGGAAAATAGGTGATGCATCATGCCTAAGGGAGAGCAGGTGGCAAGTGGGTGGCGGCTCCGGCACAAGGCTGGAGCTGGGGAATCATGTGTTCCCTGACCCAGCCGAGGCAGCTAGCAGTTCCAGGGCCTGAGGGAATGGTGTGTGTCCCTGGGGCCCTGGCCCCCAACCCAAGGTAAAGGCTCAGTGGGTGACATGCATTGCTTACCTTTGGTGAGCTGAGCTAATCATGCATCAACAAGGCAACTGGCAAGGCAATTAGCTGGGCCATGTGGCAAAGGTAATATATATAGGGCAGGGATGGGTGGGGTGAGCATCAAACAGCCGGAAAAGATGATCAAGCATCCAGGAGGGGTGAGCGACCATCGGGAGATCGTACCAGTTTGGGGCCATGGCCAGCCAGAAATCGCTACCAGTTCCGTGACCCATGCCATATTCTTGCTACCGGGTCACCAGAACCGGTGCGAACTGGCTGAATACCACCTCTGCTGTGGACACACCTTGGACAGCTACAACCTGTTAGATGTCAAGGTCCTCTTCAAACATGATGGACAAACATTATCATACACTTGTTTAATTCAGGATAATTTTTATGAATCTGGCTGTAATCTATGAAAGTCTTGCCATAAAAATTGTGGTCAGACTCTTTTTTTTCCTTCTTGATATAACTCAGAAATTATTCAAGAGTTTAGAAAATTATTCCCCAACTACCACTAATTTTACAATTCTTCTGTATTTAAGCTGATAAAGTAGAGGGTACTGTTAAAATGATAAAGATGGAAATTTGACAACTAAAAAAAAGCTAAGGCAGGGAACATTATTACTTTAAAAAGGACATAAAATATTCAAGGCCAAAATATGAATATATCTGTATGAAAGGTTCCTCACAACATTCAGTTTTTGCTTTATATGTCTTCATTCCTAGTTAACTCTATGATAGGAGTTGAAATTGCCCAGTTATATAATACCATACTAATTAATTTGTAGTTTTCATAGCTAAATATCTGGTGATAGCATGTTGGATCTAAGCTTCAGTAATCTCCATGTCCCTTAATGTCAAAACTTTTGCTTGACTAAGATAGAGATTTCTACTGACACTACTAAAACACATTACAGCCAGGGAAGTTGGTAGTTCTTCGACTCATATTTTAATTCAAATAAGGGAAGATTTTGTGGGTTTGTAAAAAAAAAAAAACTTTCAATGAATAAATTGCTCTGAAACAAATATACAGTATGTGTTAAAGGTTCAAGTGATTGTATAATGGTAGTTTTTGAACATCTAAATATATGATAATTTGAATCAGACCATTTTTATATAAAGTCTTATCACTAGAATATTGTACCTTCAAGTCCTATAACTAGGTTCTTTTTCAACTTCAATGTAATGTAAAGCTAATGATTAGAAGAAGTAATCCATCTGCTCTACCATTGGGGAAAAACCTGATTTATATATGATTATTTAATGCAAAGTATACCTCATTTACTGGGCTAGATTCACCACAACATGTGTGAAGCCAGCTGTTGTGAATTGTAAAGATGATTCATGATTTAGCATTGTGTGAAACCAACCACTCTGATTTATTCAACATGATTTAGCAGATGGAAGACCCCAGCCAATATTGCACAGATGACCTGAAAATATGTTTAATTATAATGAACTGAACTAGGATTGTAATAGTTACAGTGAGAATATGAGATGCATGACCAATTTATGTGAAGCCAAGAAAGAAAACAAGTTCTAAACAAATAGTAATACCCATATAAATTACTTTAGAAAATTACTGTCATTGTTTTTAAGGCAATACTTTGATTTTTATGTCAAATGATCTGCACTATTAGATGCCATCTGCCAAGATTATCTTTTCAACTACACTGTGTTTGAATGTCAAACAAAGTGTGCTACCAGCTACTTGAGGATTTTTTTAACTGAAAGAGACTATAGTATTTACGCTATTGTGACAATATGAAGTCTAATGCTTGAAAGAAAAAGAAAAACAGTGTACTGTTGTACAAGAGTGCTGAATTGATGCATAACTGATCTGCTTCCTGAATGCTAAATGAATATAAACAAATAAGAAACTGATTTTTTTTAAAATGATAAATATTTTGGTATTTATTTTATGTAGTTTTGTGACCCCCCCGATGGCTTATAGATTAAAAAGCAAAAACAAAATAATGCAGATACATCTTATTACAAGCAGTACAGTATGAGTCAGAAGAGACGCTGAGCAGCTGAGACCCAGCTTAAAGCAAAGTTAACATCTTAGCTATAGTTATTGCATAACTATAGCAAATGTCTTCACTACATTCTATGTGAAAAACCACCTTTACTATTAGAAAGAAAAATATTTAAAAATATTCCACCTATATGGGGCAATTCAGATAGTTAGAATGCTGTACTTGTCTTCATTAAGGGAATAATTTATTAAGTATCAATAATAGAGACCTTCAAATGTCTAGGTTCTATCATATCACATGACCTAAAATGGAAACCTAATATCAAAAATGTCATCAAAAAAGCACAACAAAGAATGTTCTTTCTGCACCAACTCAGAAAGCTCAAACTGCCCAAAGAGCTGCTGATACAGTTTACAGAGGAATTATTGAGTCTGTCATCTGTACCTCTATAACTGTCTGGTTTGGTCTGCAACCCAACAGGACAGACACAGACTTCAGAGAGTAATTAGGACTGAAAAAAAAACAATTACTACCAACCTGCCTTCAATCGAGGACCTGTATACTGCACAAGTCAAAAAGGGGACTATGAAAATATTTACAGATACCTCACATCCCGGACATAAACCGTTTCAACTCCTTCCTTCAAAATGACGTTATGGAGGACTGCACACCAGAACAACTAGACACAATAACCATTTTTTCCTGAATGCCATTGCTCTGCTAAACAGATAATTTCCTCAACACTGTACAACTATTTATAAAGTCTGCACTACTATTACTATTAATCTTCTCATTACTCCTTATCACCCATCCCCTCCCACTTGTGACTGTATGACTGTAACTTTGTCGCTTGTATCCTTATGATTTGTATCAACTGTTTCCATTCTAGTATGATTTGATTACTTATTGTACCCTATGACTATTATTAAGTCTTGTTCCTTATGATTCTTGACTCGATGAATGTATCTTTTCTTTTATGTACACTGAGAGCCTTTGCACCAAGACAAATTCCTTGTGTGTCCAATCACACTTGGACAATAAAGAATTCTATTCTATTCCATTCTATTAAACACCATAATTATAATTGAATTTGTTATGTATGCAGGTTTAAAGTCATTGGTTTAGTTTGAATTGTTCTTGTAAAATGTAAGAAATGATTGGTTTAAAAAGTGTGGGAAAACCCTGCACTCTGATTGGCTGGCAACTGTGGCTGCTGGCTATAAGTAGCAGCCACAGCCCAGCCAAAGTGGGTTCGTTCTGAGCTGTAGTCACTAATAAACAAAGAGCTTGAAGCACTCTGTGTCTGTCTCTTCATGCAAACTTAACACTGGCGACGAAGGTGGGATCTCCCTGAAGAAGAAGGCAACGCGGAATAGAAGAAGAGAGAGATGGCTGCGCTGAACACCCCCCAGCCCTGTTCGATCCGACGGCAGAAGATTGGGAGATGTATGCAGATCGTTTCCAAATGTATCTGGAAGGAAACGATCTTGCCGACATTTCCAAGAAGCGGAAGAGGGCGGTCTTTCTCACGCACTGCGGTCCAGCAGTTTAGTTTTCAAGATGGCGAAGGCATTGGCGGGAGCTGCAAACGTGAAGGTAATGGAATGGCCTGACTTAGAAAAGTTGTTAAGAGCCCATTATGCGCCACAAGTATCGTGCCTCATTAAGAGACACGAATTTTACCTCGGGATCAAGGGGAAAGCGAAAACATAAACGACTTTGTGGCAAGTTTAAGAGACATTGGGGGTGCATGTGAATTTAACAATTTAGAAGAGGCCATGCGCGATCGATTTGTTCTGGGCCTTAAAGACAAGGTGCTTCAGAGCAAGTTATTACTAAGACCTAAGATCACGCTGAAGGAAGCAATAGAAGAGGCCTCTTCAGCAGAAGCTACCAAGTCCTCAGCAGCAGCCATGAAGAAAATCAACAAGGCCACAAGCCATCCTGATGTGGAAAAGTCCACAACAACTCATTGTGAGCAAATAGATTCTGAGTCAGAGTGTAGTGAGGTGGAGGAAGGAATTTATAGACTCAGAATGGAGTGGAAAAAGAAAGACCTAGATAGGAAGAGGCAAGATTTCTACTGCAGGGGTTGTGGGGGAAACCACCCCCACACTGAATGCAAGTTTTTAGACACCAATTGCCTCCGTTGTGAAAAAAGAGGACACCTAGCAAGAGTCTGCAAATCATCCAGAACTCCACACAACAGAAGGAAGTTTCCTGACAAAGAATTCAAGCCCAACAACCTCAGTGAGAAAATGGGTCACAGCACAAAAGCAAAGGGGAAGAATGAAACTCATCAGACAGTAACTATTGGTCATTCTTCTTCTATCAATAACAGAAAAGTGCATATCAAGGTACTAATTGAAGGAAGGCCTTGCCAAACGAAAGTGGACTCAGGATCATATTTATCTATGGTGTCATGGGACACTATTCACAGACTACTCCCAAACATTCAGAAGAAGCATTTCCAGAAGCAAGCACTGACTCTCAAAGACTACCAAGGGAACAAGATTCCAGTAGTTGGAACAAGAGAATTCAACGTGAAGTTTAAAGGCCACAACAAACGCTTGCCCCTGACCATCGTGGACAAGGATCGCCCAAGCTTGCTGGGACTTGAGTGGTTCAATCCACTAGGCATCGAGGTGACTGGCATCAATCACGTGAGCAACACTGAATGGGAGGAGGCCTTGAAGTCTGAGTTTCCAGAGGTCTTCAGCGACGGATTGGGCAAGTATATGAGGACCCCTATCACTTTCAATCTAGATTCCAAGGTGCCACCAATTTGCTTAAAGCCCAGAAGGGTCCCATTTGCCTTAAAGGAAAAAATTGATGTACAATTAGATAAACTAATAGCTCAAGGAGTTTTAGAGCCCACTGACCACTCCAGGTAAGAGACACCCATAGTCACACCAGTCAAGACTGATGGGTCAGTGAGAATCTGTGGAGACTATAAGGGGACATTGAACCATGCGCTTCAACAGAGTGCATATCCAGTTCCAGTGGTGCATCATTTACTACATTCACTTGGCAGGGGTACAGTCTTTGCCAAATTGGATCTAGCCTAGGCATATGAACAATTAACAGTTGATGATGCCACTGCAGAGGCCCAAACCATTGTGACTCATAGAGGTACTTTCAAATGTAAAAGGTTACAATTTGGAGTAAGCGTGGCACCAGGCATCTTTCAAAGCCTTATGGAAAGAATGCTCCAAGGACTGCCAGGGGTAGTGCCTTACTTTGATGATGTGTTAATCTCTGCTGAAAATGACACTCAGTTACAAGAGAGACTCAGAGAAGTCCTTACCAGATTCAAAAAAGCGGGGTTAAAAGTCAAGGAAGAAAAATGCACTCTTAGAACTGACAAGGTTGAGTTCTTGGGCTATATGATTGACAAGCATGGTATCCACCCCACAGATGCCAAGGTTCAGGCAATCAAAGAAACCCCTAGACCAAAATGTAAAACCGATTTGCAAGCCTTCCTTGGACTCATTAACTTTTATCACATGTTCCTACCTCAGAAGGCAACCATTGCAGAACCACTGCACAGATTATTAGACAAAAAGTCTGCATGGGTCTGGGGCAGAAAAGAACAATCTGCATTTAACAACATTAAAAGATTAATCACGTCTGATGCTGTACTGATACAGTTCTCTGAGAATTTGCCTGTTGTACTGACTTGTGATGCATCCCCTTTTGGAGTGTGGGGGGATTTGAGCCACAGGCTTCCCAGTGGGAGGGAAGCTCCTATTGCATTTTACTCTCACACCTTGACTAAAGCAGAGAGGAACTACAGCCAACTGGACAAGGAAGCCTTGGCAATTGTTGCAGCTGTCAAGAAATTCCATGAGTATTTATATGGGAGAACATTTACCATTGTCACAGATCACAAACCTCTGTTAGGCATTGTGGCAGGAGACAAACCTACTCCCACTATCCTGTCACCAAGAATGCTGAGGTGGACTGAATTTCTTGCTGCTTATTCATACAAACTCATCCACAGGCCTGGCAAAGACATTGGGCATGCAGATGCTTGAGTCGCTGCCCACTTCCTTCTCACACTAAGGACTTTGCTCCTGAGACTCACACCTTTTTCCTAGAAACTGTTGCCAAGCTTCCAGTACACGCTGCTGAAATTGCCAGAGAGACTGCCAAAGACACTTTATTGGCTCCTGTTATAGGCTGGATTAAGAAAGGTTGGCCTCTTCAAGATCTACCTCAACTTGCCCAACCTTTTAAATCCAGGCAAACTGAATTATCTGTATTAAGAGGATGTATTTTGTGGGGTAACAGGGTGGTTATTCCTGCAAAACTGCAAAAGAGGTTTTGGAAATGTTACATGAGGGTCATCCGGGAATTGTCAGAATGAAGAGATTGGCCAGGAGTTATGTATGGTGGCCAGGTAGTGACAAAATGGTTGAAAACTGGGTTGCATCTTGTCCCAACTGTCAGGTAGTCAGACCTACCCCACCTCTCGCCCCCCCACAGGAATGGGAATGTCCTAGGGCCCATGGTCCAGGATTCACATTGATTTTGCTGGCCCTACCAGAGGGCACACTTTCCTTATTATAGTTGATGCATATTCCAAATGGCTAGAAGTTATCCCTATGGCATCCACCACAACTGAAGCTGTCATCAAACAGCTTAAAAGCTTTTGTAACTCACGGGTTACCTGATGTGCTTGTTTCTGACAATGGCCCTCAATTTACATCCAACCTTTTTGAATCATATCTAGCACAACAGGGTATCAGACATGCCCTGACAGCCCCTGGGCATCCTTCGTCTAACGGCCGGGCTGAACGTATGGTACAATTTACCAAGGAAAAACTTCAGCAATTGGGTCCAGGGGATATCACTGAGAGAGTTGAAAAACTTCTCAGTGTTCAGCATATCACTCCCAACCTCTCAACTAATTTGTCCCCAGCTGAATTGTTGATGGGTAGGAAACTCAGGTCTCCCCTTGATCGCCTTCATCCCACTTAGGCACCCAATGCACCACTAGATTCCACTAGCAAAATTCACACATTCACTGTGGGTGATTCTGTTTATGCTAAGAACCTTATGGGTGAACCATTATGGATTCCTGCTGAGATAACCCAAATCACAGGCCCCAGGTCTTACAGGGTACAAATGGAGGATGGTGTCCTCTGGAGCAGGCACATTGATCAGTTAAGATCCAGATTGCCTCAGGAGCATCGCTTTTGCTCTTCTCTGGTTCCCATACCTACTGCCTCTTCTAGGGGGGAAGGGGAGGTTCATGAGTGTAATGAACAAGCAAGAATCAACCCCATGTGTAACGAGCTAACATGACAGGAACCATCCCAAAACCTGTCACAAACCAACAACCATTTTCACAAATGGAAGATTGCACATCATTACCTGATTTAGGTGCTGACATTGGGTTGAGATGGATTGGGAGGAGAGACCAGGTTGTAGTAACCAAACAGGTTCTACCATTACTACAAGTCCTAGTAAGGAAATGTCAGCAGACACATTTCCTCCTCACAAGGTGAGAACCTTAAACATCTGAACCACGTAGGTCTCAACGTACACGTAAGAGCCCCACCTATTTAAAAGAATACATTAGATAGGCTGGGGTTTGAGTATGGACTGAACCTAGTGGGGAGGGGTGTTATGTATGCAGGTTTAAAGTCATTGGTTTAGTTGGAACTGTTCTTGTAAAATGTAAGAAATGATTGGTTTAAAAAGTGCGGGAAAACCCTGCACTCTGATTGGCTGGCAACTGCAGCTGCTGGCTATAAGTAGCAGCAGCAGCCCAGCCAAAGTGGGTTCATTCTGAGCTGTAGTCACTAATAAACAAAGAGCTTGAAGCACTCCGCGTCTGTCTCTTCATGCAAACTTAACAGAATTTTTACCCAGTACAGTGAGATACAAGATTTCTTCATTGCTCATCAGTGAGATACAAGATTTTTTCATTGCCGTCTCATATTTCTCCAGAATGTATCTTTTGATTTTAAAGTTAAAATATTCTTGAGGTAGAGCAAAAAGACTTGAAATACAGGATTCTTGGTGATCTATGACCTCAGAGATGATGTTACCTAGTTTGGGTAATCAAATGACTGCAGGACAACAAGCAAGCTCAGAGGGTACCAAGGACCCTTCATTTCAGCTCTTCTCTATTGAGACTTGAAATATTTTTACTATAAGCACCATTTTGCATATGTTGTATTAGAAATGCCAACATAATTTTCTCCTTATCAGTCAAAGTATACAACTTGATATAGGTTTTTTTTAATCTGTTTCTTGGGACTTAGTCTGACAGAAAAGTGATAAGCAATTATTTTCTAAATACAGTCCAAATACATTCAATATATTTCGTATTAGTCTGTTGTTTTCTATTAGATACATCTCTCTATTTGTTTATGTGACTAAAGATCATAACTTTTTTCAATACCAAACCATCTCTAACCAGAATGCATAATTTATATGGACAGTTTGAAAATGCATGCATCTGCTTCCTAAAATGAGGGCTAGCATAAGCATTGTCATTTTCATATTTTCCATTAGTGTGAAAGAAGTTCCAATAACACAGGAAAATTAATTTTGTATCCTTGAAATTTAACATTATACTGCTAAGTGTTATAGAAGTGAGATAAATATAAATTTTCAGAAAAAAATTAACAAAGACTTAAGACAAAAGCATCAAATCAATATAAGATTGGAAATATTCATATTGCAATAGGATATATAAAAAGACATGTGGAATGGTAGTTGATTAAAATCTGAAAATGACTTAGCAAGTTGATATTGCTTCTGAAAGGCAAAGGCAATTTAACTGCATAAAAAACCATCATACATTAGGCACAATAGGCACAGTGTTTTAAGTTTTAAACAACAAAAATATGAAAAGTAACAGTAAAATAGAACTTCTATAACCATATATGTATATGTGTGTGTGTGTATACATATACATACATACACACACACAAAAAATGTTCTTCTTCTTGTTGTTATTTTGTCCTTGGAGGATTTAACAAAAGTCTTAATGAGGCCTTGAGCAAGAGAAGCAGAGTTTTTAGGTTTTGACTACTAATATTTCTCCTTTGTTATGCATGGATTATACCTTGCATCAGGTTCATATCAAATTCTAGACACAATAGTTTAATGTGGATCTAGACAATCTGCAGAATTCACAGAAGGCTAGTGCGAGTGATCAGATAACTCTCAAGTTATTAAGGAGATATTGTAAGTGTTAAATATCTTTATGCAATAATAGACCTAAGTTACAGAAAGATGGATTCCAATGAACAAAATAAATGTAATAGCATAACCAGTTATCTAGAAAGTTGGTGGGGTTTCCTTCATTGGATTCATTGAAGCAAAACTAGCCAGCCATCTGTGAGGGAATGCTTTAATTTTAATTAAACTGAACTGGGGCTGAACATAATAGTGCTTCCTCTGAAATGAATAAGACTGAGAAAAGAATGGGCTATTTCTATTTGCCACTATATATGTGACTGCTATCTATATAGACCTATGAACATTTCTTTTTAGAAGAGGACTGTGAGGAACATTCATGATAAATATACAACATCTTTATCTGAAACATTGATGGACATTGAGAAATCAGGAAAAAAAAACTAAAAAGGAATTCATTTGCATGTCTTCGATAGGAAATCAGAAGCCATTTAGAAAAATACAATGAATTCTTAAATTCTCTCTCTCTTTTTTTAAACTGCAGATGAAAGTCATTCTTAAAAAGATGTTGTTTTAAAGATGTTGTATGGAAAGATTTGTGGGAGGTGCTGTATATTTTATAGATCAGGAAGAAAATGCTATATTGAGTGATTTTATAAGTATGTATAAGTTTGCATATATAGGTGTACATACATGTATAAAATTTGGGGTAGGTGTGTTTTATAATCCCTTTAGTTTTTTATAATTCATTAGTTTTTTATAATTAATACATATTTGCAATAATAATGAAAAACCCAACCACGAATTTGCAGAAATTACTAAAAGAAAAAAAGCCAGAATCTGAATTTATCAATGGAACCCGGCATAATGTATTGTTTAAAAATGTAGGAATTGTTAGTATTCCAGTCTCCACCGACAGCTGTGACTGTACTAGGCTATACAATAAAGTCTTTCATATGAATAAATTGTTACAAATCCGGTTTGCAGATGGGAAACTGGGCTATATGCCTCACTCTAATGCCAGCAGCAAAAATTGGTGTAATCTTTACAAAGACTGCCAAGTACTGATTTCTGCTCAGTTTGCCATAAATAAATAACTTAAGCTAGTATATGTGTGCATGCATATTGTGAGAAAAAGAGGGGGGGGGAGGGAGGGAGGGAGGGAGGGAGGGAGGGAGAGAGAGAGAGAGAGAGAGAGAGAGAGAGAGAGAGAGATGAATAATGAAAGAGACATAATAATATGATATCCATAAAATTCCTATGAGCTATTTATGAATGGCATAAACAGTTCATGTTGCATTCATTTGCCCCTGTATTTGTCACATCCATTTTGGTAGGTATCTCTTACTGTGATACACTGGGTTAAGCATGTAGAGATGATATATATAAAAATTCATGAGATTGATACTTTGGATAAAAGTTATCCCACCTGTAACAAAAAGCATCCTTTTTTGTTACTATGTCATACATGCTTACTCTGAAGTTGGGCTATTCCTTCTATAAACTATTTGATAAATGTTTATTAAGTAGAACAACAGCAACAGTATTTGCATACACCACTTATCCTTTACACATCAAAAGATGATCGTATCAATTCTTGCAAGTCAAAATTGGCATCTGTGCACAATATTTTTGTTGTTATTTGAACAGTACATATTTTAAAAGCCATGTCATAGAGCAGCACGGGCAATAACTGAGGTGTGGGAGTTTCAGTTGTATCCCAAGTTTCTGAAGACTGTTGAAAACCTTCCAGTGATGTAATGACATCACTGGTAAAATTGGATGTAACAACCAGTTTAACACTGGTCCTGCTATGTTGGTTGGTGTTTATCAATAGTTTTGGTAATACTTACAAAACAAAAGTTAAGTATGATAAATAAAACTGTGAACATCCTATCTCTCATTATGCAATGATCTCTAAGGGAGGCTTGTAGCCTTCCTGAAATCATGATGGAACTTCTCCTATGAAACTTTTACATATTGGGACAGTCAGAGATGCTACAGAATGTTGAAAACACATTTTTATCATCTCCAACTATACAATAAGATGAAAGACGTCACCAAGAGGAATTTTAATGAAATTATTAAGGAGTCCACAAATAAGATATTTTATTCCTTTTGTGAAAGAAAAGTTCTGAGAAATGAAAAAGAATGACCTGCAGCATTATGTTGTTAACTGTGTATAATTTTTCTGTATTTAGAAGAAAATGCTTTTTCCAGGTAGATATATTCTATCACCTATATGCACTTCACAAAAGCATCATACAAAAACTTAATATTTTTTCCAGTGCAAACTTCATAGTTATACATTTATTGACTACTCAGGAAACAGTATATTCTATTTACTCTTTTTCACTGTAGCTGTAATTGTCATTAAATTTTGCATTACACTTTTCTCTTATTTTGCTGGCAATTGCAGTCTAACATGTGAAGAGATAAGATGAAGAGAAAATTGGTATTGAGAATTGAAGCAACAACAGATGAGCACAAAGGTCTAATCACACAGAGATAAATAAGAAACACTTTCTGAAAATTCACAGTATTGTTCTTCTGTTGCATTGGGATCTAAATGTCACTTTAATTGTCAGATGACATATTTAGGGCTTTTCATTGTTCTAAACATTCTTCACTGCGTAGGAAATTAAACAATATTATTATATTAGACATGCTGAATGACAGAGAAGCTATTTATACCAGGGAGGTGTTAATAATACTTTTCATGTGCTTAATGATTTAATTAATATTTGTATCACTGAACTGATATAGAGGAAATTGCTAATATTTTGGTCTTTCTTTTTTGTTTTAACTTAATATTTTTAAACAGCTCTGGACTGTCTTCAAGGGAATGCAGAAGTGAAAGAAATAGTTTTTGTTTATCTAATCATTCCTTATCTTGAACAAAGTATGCATAGTTGATTTTTTATGGTATGTTGTAAAGTTCTTTCAAATACACATAAAGTTCTTTCAAATACACATCCTATGGAAAATGTTGTCATCTGGCTGCTTGATATGCACAGCCAAATAAACACAAAAACTGTCTGCTCTTCAGAGTTACTTACATTTAAACCATGAACCTGAGGTTACCTTGGAAGAGGAGGATGAATATGAAGAGCCCTGGATAGATTCCAGATCTTCCTCAAATCTCTACCCGAAAATGGAATGGGACAACTTACCACAGGCGAGTCTCCATGGGACAACTCACTATGCAACAATTCAATTTAATTATATAAAATAATTAAAACATTATTTAAAATAATTAAAACATTATTTAAATTTTTGTTCTTCACATTTCATTTTGTTTCTCTTTTGGCATCCTTTCTTTAATTATTATGTTGCACCAATTCTTTGATATTAATATAACTCTTGTACCATGTCAAGTTGTGGTCAGTTGCTGTGGCCAGTTGTCATAGCCCACCTGAAAATAAGAGCTAGATGTGACTTTTAGAACCTACAACTGTAGATTATGATATCACATTAGGATAAGAGCTGTGGTAGTGCAGAAGTTAGAATGCAGTACTACAGGCTATTTCTGCTGACTGCCGGCTACCAGCAGTTCAGAATAGAGTAGAGTAGAGTGGACTGGAGTGGAGTGGAGTAGAGTAGAGTAGAGTAGAGTGGAATAGAATAGAATAGAATAGAATAGAATAGAATAGAATAGAATAGAATAGAATTCTTTATTAGCCAAGTGTGATTGGACACATAAGAAATTTGTCTTGGTGCAAATGCTGTCAGTGTACATAAAAGAAAAAAATACATTCATCAAGAGTCAAGAATCATAAGGTACAACTTAATAATAGACATAGGATATAATAGGCAATCAAATCATACTAGGAAACAGTCAATATAAATTGTAAGGATAAAGTGACAAAGTTGCAGTCATAGTCACAAGTTTCAGCATAGTCACAAGTTTCAACCAGCTCAAAGTTGACTCAGTCTTTCATCTTTCTGAGGATGGTAAAATGAGAACTCAGATTGTTAAGGGCAATATGCTGATTCTGTAAACCATTTAGAGAGAACTGTAAAGCATCGTGAAGCAGTATATAAGTCTAAATGCTATTGCTATTTGGGAAAAAAGAAAAAAATCATGCAAGTGTATTTCTGGATTAGGGATGGCCAGAAAGAGATTTCTAGGTTCTATATAATCTTTCAATTTGAACCAGTTTAGTGCTAGGAACTCCTTTTGGAGACTTTCCTAAGTGGTTTTGTAAAAGTCAACAAAATACTGGCTCTGTATTTATTATAAGAAAAGAGAATAACAGTGTTGAAAGGGACTTTGGAGGTCTTCTAGTCCAACCCCCTGCTTAGGTAGGAAACCCTACACCACTTCAAACAAATGGTTATCAAATATCTTCTTAAAAACGTTCAGTGTTGGAGCATTCACAACTTCTGGAGGCAAGTTGTTCCACTGATTAATTGTTCTAACTGTCAGGAAATTTCTCCTTAGTTCTAAGATGCTTTTCTCCTTGATTAGTTTCCACCCATTGCTTCTTCTCCTGCCCTCAGGTACTGTACTTTGAAGAATACCTTGACTTCCTCTTCTATGTGGCAGCCCCTGAGATACTGGAACACTGATATCATGTCACCCCACTCCTTCTTTTCATCAAACTAGATATACCCAATTCCAGCAACTGTTTTCATATGTTTTAGCCTCTAGTCCCCTAATCATCTTTGTTGCTCTGCACTCTTTCTAGAGTCTCAACATCTTTTTTATATTGTGGCAACCAAAACTGGATGCAGTATTCCAAGTGTGGCCTTACCAAGGGATTATAAAGTGGTATTAACACTTCATATGATCTTGATTCTGTCCCTCTGTTTATGCAGCCTAGAACTGTCTTGGCTTTTTTGGCAGCTGCTGCACACTATTATCTTTCAAAAATAATAAAAAAGACAATCAGATAATTTTAATCAAATAACATTATGATGTATAAGAGATACATAGCTCAGAAGCAAGGATAAATCAGAAAATGGATAATTAAGTGCAACCTTTATGCCATGTGTAACAAATATTATGTAGCACTTAATGAACATATGCAGAACTATTTAGCTGCTAGGGAAGATATATTAAATATTAACAAGGTCAGCCATAGATTCTGATTCACCAATCAATTTTTCCTGAGCTGAAAATCCTGAAGTCTGCCTCTCAAAAGTTAATAGTAAAGAAATACTGAAGGGATTTACCTTCAAGCTATATTGAGAGGGAATAAAATAACAAGGCTTACAGGTTTTTAACCTGTATTTATCTAACTTTGCTAATCTCTCCTGCCTCTCAACTGCGGGGACATTATCTAAATGAAAAGAGGGTGGGGAGCATAATAAATTAAGCTTATGAACAGCAATTTCTTCAAAAGAATTTTGAAAGGCAAATACTTTTAGAATTCTTAGCATTCTCAGATATGTTGCAAAACTGAACAATTACAGAATATCCTCTAAGGTGAATTAAATGTGTTGTATTTAATTCACATTCATTTTTTACATTTCTATGCAATGAAATGTACATTTTACAAACTTTTTAACCTTTTAACTATTAAATACATTTTGTGGCAATATATTGGTTAATCTTTTATATGTCACACTTCTTAGCTTGTTTCTAATTAATCCTGATTATGAGTTTGGAGAAAAGACTTTTCCTAGGAAATTGTGTAATGACAATTTATCATTTATCGATAGGTAGGTATGTAAATAGCTAAAGAAATAGCACTCTTGTTTAGATATTCTCCTGAAGGGGAGTGAGACTAGTGAAAAAAATAAAGCCTTGCATTCTGGTTGTAGAATAGAATAGAATAGAATAGAATAGAATAGAATAGAATAGAATTCTTTATTGGCCAAATGTGATTGGACACACAATGAATTTGTCTTTGGTGCATACGCTCTCAGTGTACATAAAGAAAAAATAAAATATATTCATCAAGAATCAAAAGATACAACACTTAGTAATAGTCATAGGTTACTAATAAGCAATAAAATCATATCAAGTAAGCTGTTGATTAATGCATGTTTGTTTTTGTTATAATTATCTATATATTTCTCCAATTTAATAATTCTATGCCTTCACAATCCATAACAATGCTAAAAATCCCAAATCTCAAAACACTGCAGAAATTTGTAAAATTCAGGTAAGCATTACATTTGAACTTGGCTAGTTCCTCACATTCTATAATAAATATCAAGTACAGCATAGTTATTCAAATTTGCTTCAAACATGCACTGGAACAGTTCAATTTTGACAGCCCTTCTAAAGATGTGCAACATCTGAATGGGAGTTTGTTCACATGCTAGAGGCAGCCATGTAAATCCCACATTATCTGGCCTTCCTCTGCTTTCAGTGTAGAACTGAAAAAATCCTAACAGTAAATTGAATATGAAAGTTATAATTCCTCAGAGAGGCCATCCAGAGTCCAATAAAACAAGATTCTAGGTTGCAGAGATGTAATTTTCAGGTTCCATTGAAATTTAAATACAGTATAGCTCCCATCAGATCTTTTCAGGAGATTAGTGAAAGCAAGAAATGCATCAGAAGAGTCAGCATTCCAATGAAACTTCCCATTTCATTCAGCACTCAGAAACAAAGTTTATTCAAGTTAAAAAAAATGATTGAAGAAGTCATATTGGCACATCTGGGAAAACCTGTGTCTGAGAGTTCAAGGTTTTCCCTTCCTAATTAAAAATCAAAAGCCCCTCCCCTGTACCCACCATTCCATCACATGGTCCAATCAACCATCATCCCAACTGGAGACATTCCTCCAGCCACTCTCTCTAGGTGAAGGGCAACCTGTCCTTGACTCTATGAGAAGAATGTTGTTGAGTTAGTCTTCCACTTCTCTATGAAATCCCTCCTCCCAAATTCTCAGGCACTAAATGTGGCCTCCTCAAAGCTGCTAAATAAAATATGGCTTCTAAGGCTGACAGACTTCCCCCCACAGGAAAAAAAATCACATCATGGAAAAAGAAAACACAAACAAAATTCAGGGGGTTAATCTATTTCCATCACCCAAATTAACCACCTCCCTCCCCCCGCAGAAGGACCTTTTGGCTCATGAAATTCCTTTACTAACTTATCTGTTTTGACATCCCAACATTTTACCCAAGTAGCTTCAGACAAAGTGAATGAACTAAATACTGTAACTTGCCTCTGTACAGTTTGGAATCCCCAACAGATCTTTTTGGGAGATTAGTGAAAGCAAGCAATGCATAGGAAGGATATGAAGATAGCAGAGCAAGCAGTAGACAGCAGCTAATTCTCAGATACTAAACCTAAAACATTTAGAAAATATAAAAAGAGGGTCAGAAAATGAAGGCTCACAAACAAAATGGTTTCAAGATTGTTTTATTATCTTCACATAGTATTATAGGAGCAACAAATGTACACTAATTGCTGGCCAGAAGATCCTTGGCACATTGTAAGATATTTTAGTCACAGTCAAATAATTCATTCATTCAGTGATGTGAGATAATAGGTTGGTTAGTTTTGGGAATATTTCAAAAAATTCCTTACCAAGAGAGAAAATGAATAATATTCATAGTTTCATAGAAGGGCAGTTAAAATGTTAAAATTGAATTTTACCAGAGACTCTGACTGAGCATAATTGAAATCAGATTTTTCTATGTAAGCAAGAGGGTACTAAATGAAGCCCTTTGGTGCAATGGTTTATTCCATATATTTTTAGGACAGCTGAGATGTGCAATAATGCACACTTTTTATGGCTTGGGGATTCTAATTACATTGAGATACTAAGAAAGTTTAGAACACTGTTTTTCATAATTACATGGAGTCCTAGGATTTTAATCAGAAAAAAATGGATTATCTGCATGCATTGAAAGATATTTTCATGCAATTAATGTTTTTAACATATCAAAACTGTAATGAAATGCAGTAAACAAATTAGTCATTGGTATTAAGCAACTAATTTTATCATCATTAATTTTATTCCAGCATTCAATAAACAGAGAACTCCCCACCCCCAAAATAACCCTTCATAAGTCCTGCCCTCACCAATACTGCTCAAATGATAGTGTTTCCCTCAGAATATCCACATTATTTTCAGCACATAACCTATTTAGAAGTCAGCACAAATACATTTATTCATGACTGAGGAGAGTGAGATGTTCTCCCAAAACCAAAATGAGAAACTAGGGAGAAATGAAAATGTTCATCAGAAACTGAGAAAACAACAATAACAAAAAGTAACCTGAAAGAAATCAAGTTCAACAAAATAAATATTGCTGGTTTATGTCTAAATATGAGCAAATAGATTCTCAAGGAAGACTAAGGATATATTTGTAAATCATTTTGATTATGTGCTTATATTATATCTGTGTCCCTTCATACTTTCTATGCAACTCATATATACCATTGCCCATGATTTTTCTACATAGATATTGATGATACATAGTCCTGAAGTTTGCTTTGCATACCTATCACCCAGTCAAATCATTGGAGGTATTGTCAAATTATACCAGTAATCCTCAATTTACAACAGTTCATTTAATGACCATTCAAAGTTAAAACAGCACTGAAAAAAATGACATGACCATTTTTCACACTTATGACCATTGCACTATTCCCATGGTCTTGTGATCAAACTTCAGATATATTACCAACTACTGTAGAAGTTTCCATTAGGATGATACTAATGAAAGGAATAACAAGGATGTTGGGTAAAATAATGATGTGAAAGAGGCTGTATTAAGCATAGGATGCCCATGTAGTTTAAAATAAATATAAAGGTTTATTGCAAGCTCTACAAAAATCTGAACTACTAATGGTCAAAGCAAATTTGTGGTTGATAAAAGCCAATGGAATTCAAGGTGGGTTGGACTTAGATCTCTTGTGGGTCAAGGAACTTGAGCCTGATAACTCATTTGATCCCTCCCTCAGGCTCAGCCTGGTCATCTTCTTTAGGCTGTGACTAATATAAATATACAAAACCAGAATTAATATGTGAGAGAGATAGAGGGTAAGACTAGATCATTGTCTGCTGACTTTGTAACAGCCCTAAATAGTTGTATGGTCATGAAACATTAAAGCAAAGAAGTCAGCTTTGTGAAGTTGCTCCAAAAATTATATCACCTATTGCTAATTAAGCTGCACCATATCCTGGTAGAAGGAAAATCCAGAATAGACATCACAACTTTTTTTTTCAAAAGTTAAGAAGAGAAAGGAAAAATAGGCATGTCATATTCAGGGTAGAATTATAGAATGGGACAATTTTCTATGCTTTACAGAGATGAAATCATATTACCATATTAGTTTAATATACAGAAGTATTTTGGCAATCAGATTATTTTTGCCAATGCATTTCCTAATTGCAGACTAGTTTAATCAAGAAGATACTGTCCCCTGCAGAAAAAACTTAGGTACCATACTGAGAGTGCATACTATTACATTAAGGTTAATTAAAGCCCAGGGGCATTAAGGTCTTCTTAATTAAACTTCATGCATAAAAATATTTTAAAATAAAATACAGAAATCTATAATTAAATACAACAGTTAATTGTTTTTTCCCTGTGGTTACACATATTTTAACAACCTTCTTCAGCAGATAAAATCTGAGAAAAGAAAATGTCAAATAGAAACATAGAAGGAGAAGGTATTGGCCAAGAAGGATCAAGTATGAACTGAAAAGTGTACCTGCTGAAGTAGCTCTGCAAATATTGAGATTTGGCATATTTAAAAACTGTCTGCCATTGCCTCAAGACTATAAAATAAACCATGGACTCCTATTTTCTTTGCATTATTTTTAATGAAAAGAAGAGTCTCTTTTTGTGTAAAAATTCAATATAGTATCATACAGTAAACCTTAAATATGTATGATATGAAGGTATATAGTTTTCATAAAGGTAAAAGTTTCCCTGTCAGTTATGTACAACTCTAGTACACAGTGCTTATATTTCCATTTCTTGGCCAGAGAAGCTAGCATTATCTAAAGACAATTTCTGTGGTTATGTGGTCAGCATGGCTACATGCCAAAGGTACACAGAATGCTGTCACATTCCTACCAAAATAGTACCTATTAATCTACTTGTATTTGCATGCTTGCAAACTGCTAGGTGGGCAGGAGTTGGGGCAAGTAATGGGAGCTCCAGTCTTGAACCCAGGTTGTCAGCTCTCCAGCTAACAAGCTCAGTGTCTTTAAGCCAACACATATATTACATATTAATAATATGTAATTAATATTACATATTAATTATAATGTAGTATATTATACAAATATTACATATAGTATATATCTCATGTTATATATTATTTCATATACTTTTTTTGTTTAGAAATTATTTTTATACTTTATTTACGGTAACTGAGAGGAGTAGTTTGCAGACCATCCTAAACAATAAGCCACATTATACATTAAAAATATAATGTATAATGCTAAGTGTTTGCAGTGATGAAGCACACATAAAAATAATTGTTAGTAACTGTTTTAAGTTCTATGAGCACTAATTAATGAACATACTTAAAAGACAGTGAATAAAGTAAAAAAACAATATTTATAGAGGAGAATATTTGTAGCTCAGGCTTGAAATGAGAAGTCTTTGTTGCTGTTTGAGCTTGGTTGTTTTGTTGCAAACATTTCATTACCCACACTAAGCACTGATGATGTTACCTAATTTGGATAATGACACATCTGCAAGAAAACAACCAAGATCAGAGAGCACCAAGGACCCCTCAAGACTGTATTTATTACATCAGAATAACTGGATCACATAACTTAGAATATTGGAATATTGTATCTAGTTTTGATCACCAGTTTACAGAAAAGATGTTGAAACTCTAGAAAGATTGCAGAGAAAAGCAACAAAGATCACCAAGGGCACTAGAGGCTAAAACACGCAATGAACAGTTGCAATAACTGGGTATGTCTAGTTAATTAATAGAAACACTAAGGGTGACATGATAGCTGTCAGCCCTGAAATGGCCAGTCCCGAGCCAGCCACCCCAGGACTACCATTCGGTAGGGGAGTATCCACCATCGCCACATGAGCAGTCAGCTGGCAAGCAGTCCCAGCCAAAACAGCTGAGCTTTGGCAATCGGAAGCTGGGGTGGGTGGGTCAGGTGAGAATGTGGAGATTCTGCTGGACTAAATGTGGATGGCACAGGAGTGGGAATGCCAGGGGTTGAGATAAACACACATACTTAAGGGTGAAGGGATAAACTTCAGTTAGCGCTAACTTTGTTTTGCTTCTTTGCTTGTTGGTCACTTTGTGCCAGCTTTCACATTTTCAAGGATAAATGCTTCAACCTGAACTGTGTTGTCTGAGGTTTACTAATGCTGAACTACAGAATGTGACAAAAGCAGTCTTCCACATATTTGAGGATTTGTCACATAGAAGAGGGGGTTAACTTATTTTCCAAAGCATATGAGAGCAGGACAAGATGGAAACTTATCAAAAAGAAATCCAACTTAGAAGTAAGGTGAAATTTCCTGACAGTGTAAACAATTATTCAGTGGAATGACTTGCTTCCAGAAGTTGTCAATGCTCCATCACTGGCTATTTTTGATAAGATATTGAACAGCCATTTGTCCAGAATCGTCCCCAGGGGGTTGGACTAGAAACCTTTCAAGGTCCTTCCAACTCTATTTTTCTGATAGATAAAAGAAGGAGAAGGAAAATTTAAATGTGCTAGGGAAAATTTTGGCTTTTACATTAAACTGAAAATAATAAGTAAGATGGAAAAAAATGGTGAATTACTCAAGTTAATGTATTAAATATTTATTTGCAATGTTTATTGAATATATACTGACATTCTCAGTTTTTATAATGTGATATCAATGAAGCACAGGAAAGCCTTATAGAATATGAATTCGTGTTGCTTTAGTATTTATTCAAATCCCCAAATCTTACAAACCTTACATTGTTTCTCCATGTGAAAAGGACTGTTACCAAGATATTACTATCAATTAGCATCAATCCAGGTCAAATCTTAGAATTTAGTAATAGTTAAAGAAGTGTGATAGAGATAAACATTGCAAAAAGATTGCTCTAAGGTTAATAATTGATCAGAAGCAAGGAGGCTTGGAAACTTGGAATCAGTCACAGAAAGGCTATTAATCAAAATTAATTCTCTACATACAAAGTGCATTATAAATAATCAATTTGATTGATGGAATTACATCTAAATCCTTTCATATTTATTTGTCTTATCTTACTTTTAGTTGTTTTCAATTATTCTGTTTGAAGTACTGTATGTAAAAGGAAATACATGTGCATGTATTTATTATATGGCATAATATTAAATTTCATTATAATCAAAGTAATTTCAAGTAAAGTATAGAATCAAATTTAAAAATGGAATGATTACATTATCTTAAATTAATAGAATTGTAATAGTTTAAGCACAGAATGTAATATAAACATTTAATCATAAATTATAACATACTAAAGCCAACAAAAATAGTAAGCAGGATCTGACAATATCCCAACATTTTGCTTAGATAAAGGCTCAATTGGATTTTTCTAATGAAACGGCATTAATAAAGTGACCCATGACTCTACCCTTAAACAGCAGAAAAGCTGTTCTGAGTTGCTTGAGACAAGTGGCTTCTCAATGTGTGCAGAATTGAGGCAGAACGTTTTGCTTCTGCAACACAAAGCTTTTCATTGAAATGGAATGTACTTACTTCAACCTATCTATAGATGTAAGGGAGAAAATAAGCAATCATTATTTTAAGCATATACAGAGATAGATGTAAATCTTATAGATCTCATATATGCATGCAAATCATGCATCTTGAACTGGAATTTGTAGACAACTGACAGTCAGCAAAGAACAAGCATAACACTTTCACAATATACTGTTCCTAGAAAAATTGTCATGGTCAATCATGCCTAAAAATGTTTTGGTGAAAAGAAGGAAAAATACTCAATAATAATAATACATATTATACATACAAATTGCTGAATTTTTCTGAAACACTTTTCTATATTTTCTTCAAAAAGTTGTTGATGTTGAATTTTGTTTAATTGAGGATTATGTTCACAAAAGCACTGGGGCTAGTTGCAAGTTTCTGGACAATCTGAAAGAATAAGGCATCTGATAATTCTTCTTTATTGAGGTGATCTGTCCATACTTCTGCTTAGAGTCTATAACAAGAATGGTAACAATTTCAGAAATGCATGCCACATATTTGACTTTTCAAAAAAATAAATGAATTTTTCAGGTAGGGTTGCACTGTATGGGAAAAAGGATAAAATGTGCTAAATTTCATATAATAGAACAAGATATTTCAAATTCACCTCATTATTTCTCTCTTTTAAAAAAAGTGTTCATATCTTTGCTGTTTCTAAGTAGGTTATGATTAAATTTATAGCAATAACATCACCTAGGTCATTGTTTCCCTGAAGATGTCCTTAAAGGATGAAACAAAGTCCCAAAGCTTGATGACCAAGGAAAGTAATACTGGCATCTCTCAACAGATATGGAGCCATCATCATGCTAGGCCATGTTCTGATCAAGGCTTCCTGAGACAGTAACAATCACATGTTGTTTATTTCAATGGCTGTGAATTATATGCATTCACAGCCCGTAATGAGTCCCAAACAGTTTATAAATAGTCCAACAGAAGCCTGCCACAGTCTTTCAAGATCAAGCTGATAAGTACCCATCTTATCTCCCTTGAAATGCTGCCAATGACTACGTTGCCAATTAGTTGTACAAGGCCAAACGGAGCACAAAGTCAACATGGAGCTTCAGATTTTAAACTGACCACAAAGAACAAAGTTGCTTTCTGCAAAGGCTCATGTTCCTTTGCTCCTCCCTTTTGTCTTATGAGAGGGCCAATCATCTCCAAGCCTTACTCTCGAGTTGCCCCTTTTGTCTTAACTGTTCTTGCCTTCTGGCAGCTCTGCACAAGCATGCACTGGGAACTGGCTCCCCCTGTTCCTCTGCCTCGCTGATGTCAGATTCTGGAGGCTTCGAAGTCTGCACATAACTCTCAGATGGCCCTGGTCCCATTTCTGTGTTGGATGCAGATTCCTCATCTGAGCCCTCCCCAAACTCCAGGACTTGCCCATGTTCCTCCCTACTGTCCGACTCTGCTGCCAGCTCCACAGGCCACCAGCAGACCACAACAGGCCAAGTAGTTGAGATTTTTCTGAACCCTCAGAAATGCCAAAGCCTTATGTTTAGCAAAGTGTTGGTAAAAATGGAAAAGCTCACTTGAGGAATATCATCTTGGTGATAATACCTGTCAGATGTAAGATTATAAAAACCACATTATTGAAATCAAAAACCAGTATTTTGTAGCATATTTTACCTTACCAAATTATAAAATGGAGGTTGAAACTTCACTTCTGCCATGAATTCATCATTAGAGCTCAACTAATGAGACAGAGTTAAGTAACAGAAGTGATGGAGCTGCCAAGCCAATGAGCTAAAAGAGATCCAAAAGGCTTTGGAAAAGAGATGAATGGACTTAGGGCCTTGGTGGCTCAGGCTGTTAAATGCCTGCATTTAAGTTCCAGCTGCCTACAATTACTGTAGGCTCGAATCCCACCAGGCTCAAGGTTGACTCAGCCTTCCATCCTCTCGGGGTAGGTAAATTGAGGACCCAAGATTGTTGGGGGCAATAAGCTGACTTTGTAAAAAAATGCCACTTAGTAATAAGCAGGCATATGCAATGGAATGAAGGCTATTGCTGAGCACACTGGGTTGTATCCCAAAAATTGTAAGCCGCCCTGAGTCCTCTGAGAAGGGCGGCATATAAATGTAATTAAAAGAAAAAGATGTCCCCATTCATCTGTGAGTACCAACTCCAAGCCAAATATCAGAATTTATGCTGACAATTTTATCTTAAAAGTTAGTAGAAGTTTGATGGAAAGTCTTTAATAGGTAAATCAGATCAGCTTTGGCAAAAACATTGTGAGATTCTCAAAATAACACTAGTATATTGATCAAATTAGGCAACCCACACTTTATTCTTTTGTATTCATTAAATTGGTAAGCAAGATCTGTTTTAAAGTGTTCTCTTACAGTTAACTGCTGAGATATATGCTTTATACCTTAGGCTAAACTATAACATATTTTGCATTTCTGTTGGGATTTATAAAAGCTGTAAGAAGAAAAGAAGAATTAGAAGCTTTTATTGACACATTTTTGTAATGAAAGATGACAGTCAAGGAGTAAATTAATTCTATTCAGTGTGCCACATTTTCCTGGGCCATGTCCTATCAACTTTATTAGAAGAAAGCACATTCTTTTGATGGGAGACAGCCGGAGTGGGAGAGAAGGATGATTTCAATCTAGTCATAATAAACAGTGAGCACTTGCAATAAAAAGGACAAACTTTCTTCCAAAAAACATAAATTCTACAATGAAGAACATAAAATCCTCACTGGGAGCAGAGAAGCCTTCTATAATAATAATCAAGCATCTAAAATAAAATATTCTTATAGTTCAAAAACAGCAGGCAGTTAAATTTGAAACTCTATGGCTTTTGCTACACTACAAATGCAAATGTAAGTCATATGAATGGGTGATGGGTGGGTGAGTATTACAGCTGCTATTTAAGAAAATTGGGTATATTTATATTTAAGAAAATGGTATAGTTTGCTTCTTTTTTAAAAATGGTAAGTTCTTAACTAAAGGTCATGGACAATTTAAAGTACAAAATGGATAATAAACCATCATATTTGTCAATGTTTGACAATCTAACTACTAAGACATGAAAAAATGGGAGGTTTCCCTCCCTGATCTGTATTTATTTATTTCTGTCACTTAGTTGATTCCCTTCCTTTATCTGACACTGAAAATAACATTAAAAAAATCAGTTATTTTAATATAGTTTGAATGTTTTCTGCTCAATTGTCAATAGCATGTGGAAAAGTAAATATTGCAATAGTCAGAACAGACTTCTTGCATTCTAGGTATGACACTATATGCTGTATATTTCTTTCTGATGAGACTTGAAAGCAAACAGGAAACCAATCCTGTTCAGAGAGGATATTTTCTTCCCTCAAGGTAATTAGATTTTATTTTATGTTGCACTAGGAGATAGGACTCTAATACTATATCCTATCTTTTATCATCTCATGGTCTTTATCTTTTGTTCTTATCCACCATGATTTCATAGGACTTGAATTCTAAGGCATAACTTAGTAGACAAGGATAATCCACTCTGCATTTTAAAATGGTCTGGTAAATATAAAACATTTCCAGAGGTTTAACATAAAACTTATGCAATGAGGAGTTCTTGATTAAGGTTGATTGTCTTAAACCAAGGATAGCTAGACTTTTGCATGTTGCCAAAGACTCCATCTCTGTGATATCAAATGCCTTCTCAAATTGCAACAGTAAATTTTAGTTTCCTGCTTATAATTTTAGTTTTAGTCTGCAATTCAGATTTAGCACAGCTGAAAACAAAAACATTTTAAAAAACCAGGAACAAATGCTGCTATTCTTATGCATAGCATGGGCCCAATACAATTCCTGACTGTTACAGCCATTAACTTCTCCAGAAACTATTAAAAATAGCCTTCCATCTCTAAAACATTTTAAATCCACAGCTTATTGTGTTCTTGGGGAGAGAAAAGGTCACTGTTAAATTATGTGGGAGATTCTTTTATTTCTGGTATAAAATATCCAAAAAGGAGGATGTGTTCAATAAAGAGTAAACTGGCAATAAGATTGATCTTCCTCCATCTACATTAAAGTCCCAGTTTGGATAAGCTATCTTGCCTTTACTATTGTGAAAATCAAAGCACTGTATATGTTTAACTACAATTAGTAGTTGTAGTTGTAGACACAATGCAATATTCTGCAATGCACAAAGAATCAATTGACAGCTTAGATGTGTGTTCCATTAAGCATCTGGGTACACAATAATCAACTGTGAATCTCAGTCTGGCTAAATATGTTTCTTGATTTAATGCCTAACAGTATTTTCATGATTTTAGTACAGAAAGTATTTTACTAACTCAGACCAAAGCCTGTCATGCTGAAATGGATTGGGAGCCATTCATTTAGACCTACCACATCGAATAGCCAACTGTTTTTAATGTCCAGAGCTAAAGATAAGGAAAAGAAGAAATTGTTTGCTTTGTATTTTTTTATGTACATTTAGTACTTCATTTGGAATGAATCCATGAACCAAAACAGGGCTATCCAACATTTGTATCTCTCCAATTTTTGTTATGCATTTCAGATCTTTTAATGTACACAGTACTCATGGACTCTTCTGTTATTAAGTTATTTTGTTATTTTCAATAGATGAGCATTGCTATTCACAAAGAGAACTCAACCATTTAAGGTATAAAATTGGCATGATTTTGGAGTTTAGTGATCTATCTAAATAATTTGTATACTTATAATCATATATATTCTTTCATTATTTTAATTAAATAAGCTCTTAGGTCATAAGTAAGAAAATGTTCATAATAGGAAAATTAGTATAAAATGTCTTATTTTTTACATAAATGCAGTTAGGAGGTAGATATATTCAGCAAGAACTGGTCTCAAAGCAATTGAAATAAGTGATTTGTTGCATCAATTAATTTCTTCTGTTATGTGATCTAATTAAAAAATAGTATAATAATCTTCCTAAGCAATCACTATGTCATCTTTTCTTTCCTTTTAATTTTTTTCTGGATTATACTTTTTTCTCTGGTATTATGTTTTTTCTTTGTGATCAACATTCCTGGACTACATTTTTCCACTTCAATACTTGTTAAAAATGTTATTTTGTTTACCTAACTCTTGCATTCGATAGAGACAATCAATTTCTCATTAGGCTTACAGGACTGCCTCCCTCCTCTAAAAATAAGAGGGAGACATGAATCACATTCTTTTATTATTCAGTTCCTGGTGTGCACAAAGCAGGCACAAACAGAAATACAAATAATTATTTCTAGTATGTTATTCGGAAATGAGGTATTGATTGTTCTGCATCTGGGATCTGAAAGCATAATCTGAAATACACACTTTGATAATAGTATCAATGATCTGAGGTTTCTAAATTTTCTGGAATTTCTTTGAAAATTTTCTGATGGAAAGCTATTCTAATCTAAGCAAATTTTCTTTGTATCAAAAAACTATTGTGATGCACATTATTCACAGCATTCACAGAAAATGCATCATCAACTCTCTTTGTTCCTGCTTTAAAAAGAGGGGAAAACAGCTTACCAGCCAATGTCACATCTTTATAAATAACACAAGCACTTTTTCCTTTGATTTTTTTGAAGAATAAGAAGTCTTGAATACAAGTAAATTTGGCAATGCCATGAATATTACCCCTATATAGTGAGCAGAGATTTACAGTGGTTTAACTATATTGTTATCCTTCTCTATAATTGTTTTAAAAAGTAAGGTTGGTAGGGTAATTATTGATGTCATTTCTAGCCTTGGTTAGAAGGGATGAATTCCAAATTCAATACCTAGAAACAAATAATGAACTGCTAAACATTATCATGCATTTGATTTTAAGCTAAATTCAGTTTGATGAATGAAAAATAATTTTTGAAATTTATTTTAAATATCTGTTTTTTCCATATCTGTTTTATTTTTATTCATAAACATTTTGAATACAGTGTATTGTTAGGGCATATCATTTATGAAAAAGAAAGAGAAAAAACAAACAGAACTATCAACATATATACTAGTAACAATGGTGATAGTGTAACAAAATAATTTTAGCTGAGTTTCTTGTATTAACTTATTTATAGTTCTATTACTTATATCAACATGTTTCTAATTGTCAACCTTCTTTGTATTTAATTCTTACATAAAAATAATCTTTCTTCACCTAATTTCTATCTCTTATCTCTGACCACTCATAAAATATTTATTTATTTATTTATTTATTTATTTATTTGAACTTATATGCCGCCCCATCTCCGAGGACTCGGGGCGGCTTACAACTAAAACATGAGACAATAAATACTTAAAAAACAATTAAATTAAATTATAAGTCCAAATATCAACACTATAAAACCTTTAAAAACCACTAAAAATCATATATATATATTCCATATTAAGTAATATTCTGTGTCTTCTTTATCCTTTATTTTTAATGTCAATATATCCATCTCTGCACATTTTAGTATTTTCCGAATTACATTCTCATCTAATGGGGTGTTCTCATTTTTCCAATGTTGTGCAACTACAACCCTTGCAGCTATCAATAGATGCAAAATTAAATATATAGTCCCTTTGTCACATCCTTCTGGCATTATACCCAACAAAAATATTTCTGGTTTCATGTCTATGTGTTGCTTAATAATCTTTTCTAACCATGTATGTATTTTCGTCCAATATTTTCTTGCTTTCATACAAGTTCACCACATATGATAATAAGTTTGATTACCTTCCAACATTTTGCGGACATGTCGCTAAACATTTTTGCCAATGTTGCAAATAATATTTTAGTTATTATAAATCAAAATATGGTCTATGGCATGAGTCATAAACTTCACAATTAAAAAAGTATTAAGGTGACCTCTTTTTGTAAGTTCTGTCCTCTCTCAAAAAGTGTCCTCCTACATGTCCTCCTTTTTGATATTTGAAGTCTAATCTGTAAATCTCCATATTTGATCGATGCCAATCCGATCCATTGTGTGTGCCGTATTTGTATTTGACATGATGATTCATTAAGGCTCAGTACAGCCTACTCGGTGAGACGTGATTATAAGATGCGTGCACTCCACACAGGAGAATTGTTTTGAGAGAGTGTGCCACATGCAAGAGTGCACCGTATGCAAGAGTGCACCATGCGCATGTGCTTTGTTTTTTTCTTCAATTTATTTGTGTCCTCCTTTTCATTGTAAAAAGTTGGTCACCTTAAAAGTATGTCAAAGATAGAATCTGAGCCCAGGAAGCCAAATTATTACATTAAGAAGACAGAAAAACTCCTCTCCTGCTTACTTTCCAAATCCACAAATACAGATCAAAACTTACTTTAAATGTTTTAAAGAAGAGCACTTCTGCCCTGTCCAGACTCACTTTATTGGGGAGATTGGTGGCATAAAAAATAATAAATAATCCTTTTCAATTTTTTTCATAAATTTCATTAAGCAGTCATTCAGAATAAACCTTTTAAATATGATTTGATTTTTCATGCTTACTCCCAATATTTGTCAATTTCTTTTAATTTAGGTATTCACCACACTTATATCAGTGATTAAATTGTAATAAACCAAAAGTATCTAAAGCAGCAAAGTGTAAGTAGATAGTTTAAAGTGTGTGATAAACAAGCTACAAAAGCTCAATCATACTTGGAGATTTCAATATAGACATATTTCTATGTTTCTGTCGCGCGCATGCGACACAAGCATCAGCCAGCAAAGCTCTGAGACCACGGAAGAGGCGGAGGTGTCAGTTCCAGGATTCTGTGGATCCGAAGTGCATCGTTGCTGCTGCACATGCCGGATGACAATGTGGGTGGCAACCAAGTAACAGAGATGATCCTGGAGCGTCCATGCAGGTGGTGTACAGATGGGGGGCCGTTTTGTGGCACAAGGTGTTGCAGAGTGACTGTTGGTGTCGGGGTGGTGGTGCTTGTGGTAGTGGTGGTGGATTGTGGCATCTGTTGATTATTGGAACATAGTAATTGATGGCAATGAGGGAGTAATTGAGCTCCAGAGGTTAACTCCGATGACGTGATTGGATAATGAGAGGTCGTAATGGGAAGTATGCATAAATACAGTACCCTGTTAAAGTTAGGTTAGAGCTGACTTTATTTATTTATTTATGTATGTATGTATTTATTTATTTATTTTTAAATTCACATTTATATGCCGCCCTTCTCCAGAGACTCAGGGCAGCTTACAATCTTTGGAACACAACCCAATGTGCTCAGCAATAGCCTTCATTCAATTGTATATGCCTGCTTATTACTAGGGCTTTTTGCCCCCCCGCCCAAGTGGCATTTTTACAAAGTCAGCTTATTGCCCCCAACAATCTTGGGTCCTCAATTTACCTACCCCGGGAGGATGAAAGGCTGAGTCAACCTTGAGCCTGGTGGGATTCAAGCCTGCACTAATTGCAGGCAGCTGGAGCTAAATGCTAAGTGTTTAACAGCCTGCACCACCAAGGCTGGCTTGACAGTTTCTTGGTGTCCTTGCAAGAAAATGATTAAACCAACTTTCCAGAATTTGAAAGACTTCGTTTTCCTTTATCAATGCAGCAGACCCACAGAGCGGTTGAGAGTTTCTTTGTTTACGTATGTATTTTGCCCTCAGTAATATAAAATATATTGTGATACTGGTTTATCACAATTTAATGTACACTGGTAGAAAGATATTAGACAAATTAGAAGATGCAGTATCTTCTATCTGTATCATCTATATCTATAGCCATAAATATATGCATGCCATGTGTATGAGAGGAATCTGTGAGTTTTTCCTTTTCAAAATGCAAATGCAAATTTATTTTTCTAAGTGGTTGAATATATTGCATTTTTAAGAACCAGCTGTCTTCTTCAGTATTAATAGATAAAGGCTGCTTTCTGTTCTACAGTATTGTCACAGAAAACATGCTGACATTATTTTTAAAAAGAATTGTTTCAGCATACTGCCTGGAGGTCCTCATTCATAAGAATCATCTTTGTTTAAAGTTGAAAGCTTTTAAGAGGAAACAAGTCTAATTAAATTCAGTTTATTTTACAAAGACCAAAATTATTAGAAACCACTAAAGAATTCAAAGCTACAAAATGAGTTACTTTTTATCCCTTATTTCAAAGACCACATGAGAATTAGGATTCCTTGCAACCAAATGATTTGATTAAATAACAGTCACAAAATCTGTAAAGGGAAAGAATAAGAGAATAGCAGGGATAAAATCAGCCAGGACAAAGGAGAAAAACTAAGAAACTGTTAAAAGAATATTTTGATTCAGAACAGAACACAACAATGAAAAGGAAATGAGGATGGGCTTCCAGTTCTTCAAAGAGTGATCTGACATTTGAGAAGTATATCTGCTTTCCTCACAAATACTGTACTTACAAAATACTCAGCACAATATCACACATCCTCATCTTACTCCCTGACAAATATGAACCACTTGCCAAATGTGAACCACTTGCTAAGGCATTTCTCTTGTTACCTTTCATGCTTTACATCCAACATATACCATTCTTATCACAGTCAGGAATCATCCCTGTTTTAGTCTGGGATGTCTTCTTTGTCTATGATTTAATTGTTTTTAAGCCATTCAGAATTTGTTGGAATTTGTGGCCATAACGAATTCAGCTAATTGAATAAATGAACAAAGCCTCAGCTCCATATTAACCATGGGACATTAAATAGTTCAAGCCTGTCATATACCTATCCTTAAACAATACTGTAAATTTTTAATATATTCATAAAAGTCTATTACAAAACAAAGTATAGTTTGCATGCAACAAAACTTTCTAAAATATTTCTGAGAAGTCTACAATTCGGGGAAGTTTTGGCATATTTGGGATACAAACACAACTAAAGAGTGGGTTTACCCAATATTAGTATTTTATTTATGCAAATTGTTATATTTAAACTAGGAATTACCTTGCAAGCCAAGACATTCAGGCTTTCAAAAAATAGGTTCACAAAAAGTTGCTGGTGTGTAACAGTAACATAAGATTACACACACATGGAGATTAAAAATCAGCAATGTGGGATAACATTTCTTCACACCTTATAATTAGAAAATATTTTTGTTTTCCTCATGAAAATAATGGTATATACTACTTTACCATAGTTCTTTCAAGTTTATCAGCATTTCTGTCAATGCAACTCTTTAAAAAGAAAGAAAGAAATGCCCAGAGAAAAAAGCCATTGATTTTTTTCTAATATATAAGTTACATAATTGTATTAAAAGTAAGTCAATTTTTTACCTTATTTATTATTACTTTATTTTACATATTTTGATTTTATCTTAAATAAGGTTTTCAATAGAGTCAATATGTTACATGCAGCAGCAGAAACTTTCCATTGCGATAAATTGAGATTACCTCTAAAGTTTTTAAAAAGCAGAGAAGATGGAAGAGTCCAGAGCTCTAATTCTTTTAAAAAATTGGTTGAGCAGATAGTGTGTGATTTGATTTCTATAATTCAAGCAAAATACACTATTTTTCTGGCACAGCCTGTGTAGAATAAATGAGTAACATCAGTATAATTAACCAAAATGCTGAAATAAACTTGGAATTGAAACCAGATATTAAACCTTTATTTTAGAAGGGACAAGAAAAACAAAACAAAACAAAAATAGAAGCAAAACCTTAGAGTAATGTGATTGATGATTAATCCATGTATTTTGACAACCTCATTTGCATTTATACTTTCCTTTATCTTTCCTTAGATATAATTACCAAAAAATTTCTATGAGCTCACTGCAGTTGGTGGCAGAATATAAAACAGAACATTCAAAAATGAACATTTTGACAATTACTGTTGCAATCTTGACAATTGCAATCTTTGGATAAAAGACACACTACTCTAGATATAATTTCTAATGGTGCTTTTTCCATTTAGATAACACAGTATTAGGGAAAGAAAAAAAACCAGTTAAAGCCATTGGGAATGTAGCTATGGAGCTTCTTATGTAATGAAATTGAAATCTGCAAAGTATGCTGAACAGTTAGGGTAAACCCAAAATCCATAAACCTGAAGTTAGACGTATTGATTTGTTCACTTCTTTAAAAAAATAACATTACAGTATACTTTATTTTTTTAGCAATAGGAATCCATAATATGCAATGATATTTTTTATCTTTCCATATGTTTATGCATTGTGAAAACATGATGTCCTATTTGGTAGCCTAAAATTGTCAATAAAATATTGGAAATTAAATGTAAACCCAAAGAATCTTTAAATTGCTTAAATAATCTCACAAGGAATATCTAGAAACTGTCCAAAATGGCGAATCAAGACAATTCTGGTTTCTATCAAGATTGACCTTCCCTCGCATTGATAGTCTCCCATTCATCCTCTTGCTTGGATGAAAAAAAACACCTATGCTGTAGTTTTTCCTACTTGCAAAAGAGTAGAAATGCATTTCAAAATACTTATTCCGATAATCAGGCAAGGTCAAGTTGGTGATGATATTTATAATAATAGTAATAATAATTGTAATTCCTTCTACCAGTTTCTTCTCTGATAGGAGAATTCATATATTTAAGTATACACTAGGGATCCTAATATTTTGGTACCGTAGCTTCTTTGTCCACTGCACTATTCATAGCACAATTGCGAATTTGCTTTTCTGTTTAACAAAATGAGATCAATAGAAAGCAAAATTCAAACCAAGTACTGCATGCTGTTGTCTCTGGTGAAGAAACAGATTTCATTATGTATGTTTTGTTTATAATGTCAAATGGAATTCCCTTTTATGATGTTTATGAAGGTTTTGCAAATCAGTGCAGATTTCTTAAAGCAACTTACAGTATTTGGATGGATTTGTTTGCATTGTCTATTTGCCATTTGTGAGCCTACCCTAATTTTTGTATTATTACCTCAGGCTGATGTTTTTTAAAAAGAAAGAAGGGTCTAGGAGTGATAAAACCAACCAAAATTCAATAAAGACAGGCATGTAGAAGTCCTGTTTTTGGCAATCAAGTATATAATTTCATTTTCTTTCTGAGCATTTATATTTCATTTATGACTTCAAGCTGTTTTCTAAAAGCATGATGAATGGTAAGTTAGGTTAAAGCTCAGTTGGGTATTTCTGTTAAACTGCTTTCATCAACACAAATGGCAATATATCCCTTCCACTTTCCTGCTGACTGGTATTTTTATTTCCCACAGTGTTCCTTCAGTAATTTGTGTGGGTATGTGTGCCTCCAAGCAGGGTTGACTCCTGGGGACTGCCTGGATAAGTCCCTGCAGTTTCTTGGCAAGTTTTTAGGAAATGGTGAGAGAGTAGGACTAGAACTCGGTCTCCATTTTCTAGCCTGATGCCTCAAACATTACACCAGCTAACTTTTTCCACAAAAATATTTACTTTGTATGAATTCTGATAAATTAAAATTAAAAATTCTCTTTTAAGAGTGCTATCACAAACAAAAAAGTACTATGCTAGAAAGAACCCATTCACACAGTATTCTAAAAGAAATCCTGAAAAAGCTATTTCTTTAAACATAAATAATTTTGCATAGAGTTTGCCTTATCATTCCAGAATATTTTAGTATTTCACTCTTGTGTGTCTATATTTTTTATCTGTTGTCATTAGCTTGAAGAATGACTATATTTTTTATAATAAAGCTTTTTCTAATACTTACAACAATATCAGTTTTCAGGTTTATTCATTATATACTTTGCTGCTTGTATATTATTAATTTTCCTGATTTTTCAATAAAACAAAGTAAATGAGCTCTCTGAATAATTGAAAGCAAATATCCCCTTTATTTCCAAGAGAGTTTATGTTACAAACAAAATAAGTTAACATAGTGATTAATTTTGTTTAGATAATTAGTGTCTTGGTTGCAAGGCAGAAATATTTACCATCTCCTTCAAACCAAGTCAGCTTTCTCTCCTTAATCTTCAGGTAATGAATAACCATGAGTGTGTTTATTAATTTAATCTTCTTTTTCCAGTTTTACATTAATTTAAGACTCCTGTCTTTACACTTGTCTTGATTTCCTTGTAAAGTCTTTGCCACATTAATCTGCAATTTTCAGAAATGAAGTATAAACCCTTAAGGATGCTAGGTACTTCTCAGGCTCAGTTCTACTTTAGCTACACATAAATGGAATATGTAATTATTTCCGTGACATTAAGCAAAATCCCAGATAATAGAAGTCAATTATTATTAAATATGCAAATGCACATTCCAATTGAAGTTTAATTTAAAAATGATTATAAAAATGAAAGGGTTGCTACCATCATCTAGTTAATGCAAGACACTTAGCTTTCCTCCCCATTCTCTTCATCCAGGTGGTTTCAGATAGGTAAAATTGTCATGATATCTCAATACTTGTACAATCCTTCAGGCCTTCAAGGGAAAATCATTTTTGTGTCAAAGCAAAGTCAGCTTGCATCCAATGGATCTAAAATAACTTCTGAATTATTTGTATCCTTACTGGATATCCCATTTTAAAGCATGCCACCAATGAGTATATTATCACAATTTCTCTACCAGCATGGCACTATTCCATTGTAATTCATATAGAATTACTCCAATATTGTCGATTTAATGATGCAAAATATGGTTTGAATAACTTAGGCCTGATAATAGGCATCTGCAATCAATGTAGTTTTAATGTGCTTTGTTAAAGTTACAGCTTTTGTCATTCAAAGGCATAAAATATTACTTCAAAGGTTGGAGGGTCTTAAAAGACAAAAAGAAAAAGAATTTCCCACTGTATTAAGCACCATTCTGTGGCTGTTTTTTGTTAGCCTTGACCTGCAATTGTACTTATTTCCTAGAGGCAACTGAAAAATATTAGGTTTATTAACAGATGAGTAGAATTCACTTAGCAGTTGCATTCCATTTCTAGTAACCACAAATTCCTGCCTTGTTTCATATAATATAACCTATTCCCTCAGAACAAATATATCTTTATTCATTGATCAAATACAAGCACTCTAAATGCTTGAAAAAAAAACATAAAAAAGACTGTAGGGTGCGGTTTTGTCATGCCTCAAATTAGTAAAAGGTGTCATATTGGACTTCTGTTACTGTTAAGGTTAAAAATTAAACCCAGTGTATGATATAATTTTGTGGATTTTTTTAAATGAAAAGGATTTATATACTTTTTTATTCTTGCATATTTATTTATTTTTGCTTCAATTGTTGGCAAACTATGCTTTCATCCTACCACAAAAATAGTAAAAATGATCAGTAACCAAAACTAGTGCTACAGCCAGTAGAAGTTATTCCAACATTTGAAATGGATAAGTAGGACAAATTGATTTTCATGTGAAACTTCTATACTTAACTATGTGTTCTAACCCACTGTTGTGGTTTGCCACCAGCTTTTGCAGATGGAAGTGGAATCAGACAGTGGGGAAGAATGAGGACCTGGGAGTCTGAAGAGGTCTCGGATTAGCATCCTGCATCCAATGCAGAGATGGGGCCAGTACCTTCTGGGAATGGGGTGCTGACTCCAGAGCCTCCGGAGTCTGGCAGCAGCGAGACAGAAGAACAAGCGGAGCCTGTTCCAAGTGTGTATGTGTGCAGAGCTGCTAGAAGGCAAAAGCAGCTGAGACAAAATGGGTGACTCAGGAATAAGGCTTGGAGGCGATTGACCCTCCCATAAGGTAAAAAGGACAGGCAAAGGTAAAGAAACCTTTGTGGGAAGCAAAGTCATTCTTTCTGTTTGGATTAATCCTTGAAGCTCTGTGTAGATTTTGTACTTCAGTTGGTTTTAAATAGTTCATTTGGCACTTTAGTTGTTGGCAGCAATTCAGATTACAGGATAGTTTTTTTCTGAAACCAAATTGTTTATTAGAGAGTAGGTTGTTTGTCTCTAAGTGGAGGATAATGGATTGGTTAATAATTGATTCCATGACTTTACAAGTGATGCAGCATAAGGAGATAGGTATGTAATTTCCAACTAGACTGGGGTCTCCCTTTTTGAAAATAGGGATGACCATGGCTTGTGACCGTAGGTTTGGCAAGGAACTGATCCTGAAAGATTTTTCAAAGATTATGCTTAGAGATTTGGCTATGGCAGCCGATAGCTTTTTTAAGAAGTAGGCACATATTCTGTCTGGTCCAATAGATAGGGATGATTTTAGATTGCATAGTCTTTTTCAACATTGTCTTCCCGAGAGGACGGGGCTTGTGTCCCAGTGATACTACGTGCGATCGGGAAGCTCCTGGATCACCATAGATATCTTCTCAGCTGGACGGTCCATTTGGACCTAAACCATACCGAAGAGATGGTGAAGGGAAAGAGCACATCCTGTTGATCCCAGGGACACCGCAGAATCCCTGGTTGATTCAGGAGAAGCTCTTTTTGCCGGCGGAAAAGAGGCAGCCATCAAGCTGCTGAAGCTGGGACAGCTCCAAAAGAAAGGCAAGATCAGATGAAGGTATGTAGGTTTGGTGAGAGGTTCTTTTTATTTAGTTATTTCTGAAGAGAACACCCCAATAACTGGAAAGTGGACTTAAAAAGTAAAGAGAACAGTTTATAAGCGGCGAGATTAAGCTTTTCTTAAGATTGACGGCTTTTTTCTTCCTTTTTATCTCTTCTGGAACTATTTGATTTTAAAAGGGACTGGCTTTTCCTCTATGTAAAATAATCTTTTGTTCTGATGGTCTTTTTCCTTTTTTTCCACCAATATTTTTTGGATTAAATGCTGTTTATGATTTTAAGAACTTTTAGAAAAGAGAGCAATACCAATGTGCCTTTTCTCTTTTTTTTTTTTCTTGCTCTTGAGGGGAGGAGTGAAAGTGAAAGCACTGCCATTTAGAGGCTTGGATATACTGTATTCCTTTCTTCTTCGTTTGTTTATCTATGTGAGCTGCATTCAAGGACATAGAGTTCCTTCTTGAAAGAGATAGTGGGGTGAGCACGACGGATTGTATACACAGGTGCCCATCTGTGAACTATTGATAGCAGAACCCAGAGTTGGAACTGAAAGAAAGAAGACTAAAGTGACCTTGAAAATATATTCTACTGGAAATTTGACTTGATATTCTAAAAAGCCTTGGACATCTGGTGGCAGTAGTTTTCTTTTTTCTCTTTGGCTGGATTTGTGGCTGCTCTATCTTTTCCACCCCCCATTGATTGAATTTTTATTGTTTGGATTATCCCTTTTCAATTTTTAGCCAGGAATTTTTTTTTTTTTTTTTTCTCTGCCTATGATTTGCTCCCCTTTTCGCTTTTTTTTTTTTCATCTTGTTGATTCGCCATTGGATTAGGGTATATAAATACCTGAAGTCTCTTCCCTTTTTTTCCTTTTTATTTTTTGAACTGGTAACCACCTGTTGTTGCTTTTTGAGACCTTCCTTTTCTTCTTTACTTTTTTATTTTTGTATACAAGTGGAACCAACTGGATTAAGGTGTACAAGAACCTGAAGAATTTTTTGTTTCTTTAATTTTTTTATATTCCTTAATATTTTTAATTTTTACTTTTTTCCCTTTTTGTCTACTTATTTTTATTATTTTTGGGGCCCTCTGCTTTTTGGGGCCCTACTAGGAAATAACTATAAAATGAGTAGAAAAGCAATAGCTCCAAGCTCTCAATCAACAACTCCTGCTTCTTCACCATCTGGAGGTCAGCGATCAATACAGGCAATGTTGCAACAGGAAAAGGAAAAAGAGAAGGAGGATACATTACAGAAGATTTTGCAAGGAATTCAAATTCTACAGACAAAAGTAGAAAATGTTGAAAAGAGTAATGAGAATATCTCCCAAAAATTGAACAGACAAATCAAAAGGTGGAGAAGATTCAGCAGAAAATAGATAAGACGGATGAAAAAGTTGAAAATATTCAACAGAAAATTGGAAAGACAGATGAGAAAGTGGAAAATATCCAAGAGATGATGACCAAATATGATGAAAAGATTAAGAAAATTGAAGAGCAGGACGAACAAAGAGATAAGGAAATTGGAAATATCAATATCAGATTGAGTGAAGTTGAAAAAGACAGGATTGAATCATTGAGAGGAGAGATGGATAGATCAGAATTTTACTTGAGATTTCAAAATGTGGAGGAAGAAAAGGGTGAAAACCTCGTTGGAAAAATGATAGAAATATTGGCGGAAGCACTAGAAATAACGAAAGAGAAAATGATGGATGGAATGGATGAAGTGTTTCGTGTACATACAAGATATGCAATGAGGAATAAGCTACCAAGAGAAGTCCATATTAGATTTACTAAGAAAATTATTAAAACACAAATTTTGCAAATGACAAGAGAAAAGACATTAAAGTATAAAGACAAAGAAATTGTGGTGCTGAAACAGGTACCAAGAAGAGTAAGGGAGACGAGGAGAGAGTACCTCTTTCTAACCAAAGAACTGCTTAGAAAAGGAATAAATTATAGATGGCTGATACCAGAAGGCCTTCTGTTTACATGGGGGAACAAAGACATAGAATTGACATGGTTGAAAAGGCGGAATCATTTTATTATGAATATATTAGAGGAAAGGAGGAAGATACAAGAAAAGAAGAGCCCCTGATTGAACCTCAAAAGGAGTTGATAGCAGTAATTGAAAAAGAAAAGGAAAAAGAAGAAGGCAGTAGGCGGGCCCAGAGAACGAAGAGAAATAAGATCCACCAGAGCAATAAATCCCTCTTACAAAATCTAAAATGGAGGAAAGAAAACTGGTTACGATGAATATAAATGGACTCAATTCAATCATTAAAAGAAGGAAAGTATTTCACAAATTGGAGAAATTAAAATTTGATATAATTTGCCTACAAGAGGTACATATTAAAAAACAACATGAACACGTACTGAAACAAAAAAATTAGGAAAATTGTTTACTTCATTGGCACAATGTAAAAAAGAGGCGTGGTTCTATATATTAAAGAAACAATTTCGGCTGAATTAATTTATACAGATGATGATGGAAGAATCTTAATGGTAGAAATAATGGACAATAATACTAAAATACTTTTAATAGCAATATATGCTCCAAATGACCACCAAGAGGAATTTTATAATAAACTCCATAAAAAATAATTGAACTGGACTACGTTAATTTATGCATGATGGGAGATTTTAATGGAATAATTAATGAGCAGCTGGATTATAAATCACAAAAAGCCACAAAGAAAGCTAGAAAGAAACTACCAAAACCCTTTTTTCAAATGATAGAAGAAATAAATTTAAAAGATGCATGGAGAGAGAGAAATATAGGAAATAAACAATATACATTTTACTCAAACAGGCATGAATCATGGTCAAGAATAGATATGATATGGACATCAGCTGATCTATTTTTAATATACAAAAATTGAAATAGAAGCAAGTATTTGGGCCGATCATAATCCAATGATTATTATTTGGAAAGGACAAAAGATGAGATCTAGATGGACATTAAACAATAAGATATTAAAGGAAGAAGATTTTAAACAGAAAATGGAGAGAGAACTGGTATTCTTTTTAAAGAAAATAAGAAAGAGGATACATCGTTACAGAATCTCTGGGACACGATGAAGGCCTATACAAGAGGCTTGATAATTGATTATACAAGGAAAAGAAATATCAAACAAAAAAGACTTTTAAAACATTAGAAGAAGAATATAAAAACTGGAAAAAGAACTACAGAAATTTCCACAAAAAAAGATGTTAAAATCAAAATGGATATAACCAAACATAAAATGGAATTAATGGAAAAAGAAGAGCTAGCCCAAAAGATTAAAAATGCTAAACAGAATTATTTTGAGGACGCAAACAAACCAGGAAGATGGTTAGCCTATAAATTAAGAAAGGAAAGAGAATCAAGGAAAATTAGCCATTTAATAGATGAAGAAGGACATCCTTGTTACGGAAATGAAGGAAAAAAGAATTATACAAGACTATTATGGAAAATTGTACTATCAAGAGAGTATTCAAGAAGAAAAATTAAACAATATATACAAAAGGCAAAGTTACCACAGATACCTAAAGATATCGAAATAATGTTAGAAGAGAATATAACAATGATGGAGTTAACAGAAGCCTTAAAGAAACAAAATACAGGGAAAGCACCAGGCCGGATGGTTTACCAGTGGAATTTTATAAGACTTTTCAGGAGGTGTTAAACCTCCAATTATTAGAAGTTATGAATGAAGTCATGCAAGAGAAGAGAATACCAAAGACTTGGTCAGAAGCTTATATCACACTTATACCGAAGGAAGACACAGACTTACAACAAGTTAAAAATTATAGGCCTATTTCCTATTAAATTCAGACTATAAAATTTTTGCTTCAATTTTGGCAGAAAGACTGAAAAGATACTTAAACAACTTTATACATGTTGACCAAAATGGGTTTCTGCCAAAAGACAAATCAAACATAATATGAGAATAATCCTGGACACTCTGGAGTACTATGAGGCACATCCTGAAAAGCAAATGGCCTTGATGTTTCTGGATGCTCAAAAAGCCTTTGATAACGTGAGTTGGCGCTTCATGTTACTACAATTGACACAAATGGGCTTTGGCAAAAATTTTATACGTGCTATTGAGACTATATATTCTGAACAAACCGCAAGGGTTTTGATAAATGGAGAATTGACAGAGCCTATAAATATAAGAAAAGGGACTAGACAAGGCTGCCCACTGTCGCCCTGCTGTTTGTGTTAACCTTAGAAGTGTTAAACAGGTGTATTAGAGAAGATAAACAAATAAAAGGAATGAAAATTAAAAGAGAAGAATATAAGTTACAAGCCTTTGCAGATGACCTGGTATTTATATTAGAGGACCCACTGGAATCAGCTTAAGCTAATTGAAAGAATAGAAGAGTATGGAGAAGTAGCAGGATTGAAAATTAATAAAGACAAAACAAAGATATTAACAAAGAATATGTTAGCGAGACGGAAGAAAGAATTGGAAGAAGCTTTAGAAATACAGGTCACAAGTAAGGTTAAGTATCTAGGGATATATATTACAGCAAGATGTAGTACACTGAAGGAGGATAATTACATTAAACTTAAACAGCAGATAGCGACAGACTTGGAAAAATGGAAAAACTTACAACTATCGTTGATTGGGAGAATATCAACAATCAAGATGAATGTATTGCCTAGAATTCTATACTTATTCCAGACAATTCCAATCAGATTAGGGAAAGAGTTTTTGAAGACCTAAATCGAATGATGTTGAAATATATATGGCAAGGCAAAAAGCAAGAATAAAACTTAAGTTATTGCAGGATGCAAGATTAAGAGGAGGGTTTGCTTTGCCCAATTGGGAACTATACTATCAGGCGGCAAATTTGATGTGGGTAAAAGATTGGATAACACTAAGGAATACTAGATTATTGACTCTAGAAGGACATGACTTGCTATTGGGGTGGCATGCATTCCTTTGGTATAAGGGAACTAAAACACAAGGGTATTTTAGAAGACATTATATTCGAGAAGCTTTGTTTTTAAACTGGGAGAAGATTAAAAACAACATTACTTGAAAATTCCAATATGGATATCTACTATTGAAGCCTTTTCATATCCAGTAATATATAAAAAGGAACAAACAGTTAGATATGGTGAGATATTGAATGAAAGGGGTGAACTTAAATCTATGCAAGCGTTGGAAGAACAAGGTATAAAAATGAATTGGTTTTCATATTTGCAAGTACAATCTAGATTTGATAAGGATATTAAAGTAGAAGGTATTTATAACAAGCAGATTGGGCTAGACAAAATATTGATGGGTACTGATGAAAAGGTGATTAAAAACTTTATGGATATTTTTAGAAATTAAAATGGAAGAGGAACAAGTTAAAGAAACAATGATTGCTTGGGGAAAATTTTGGATATGGGATTGATCTAGAGAAATGGGAAAAATTATGGTCCCAGAATTATAAAATGACAATGTCAACTGCTTATAAAGAAAATTTGTATAAGATGTTTTACAGGTGGCACTTACCCCGAATTGCAAGAATGTTTAAGAATAAATCGGATAAATGTTGGAAATGTCATCAGATACCTGGATCATATTACCATATGTGGTGGACTTGTTCGGATGCAAAAAGATATTGGACTAAAATCCACATATGGTTGGAAAAATGATACAACAACACATAGACTTGAAACCAGAAATATTTTTATTGGGAATTATACCAGATATCTACAATAAAGAGTTGAAATATTTGATTGTAAATGTTTTAACAGCAGCTAGAATTGTATTTGCCAAAAATTGGAAGAATGATAAAATACCTATGCAGGAGGAAGTGATTAGGAAAATTATGGACTGTGCTGAAATGAGTAAATTGACATTTGAAATTAGAGAACAAGAAGATAAACAATTTTACAAGATATGGGATTTGTTTTATCAATGGTTGGATAAAAAGACTTGGTAATGCAATAGACTATATAATTTTGTAATAGAAATATAATAGGCTGATATAAAATATAATGTTGATATATATAACCATTGGATGAAAGTATAACATAAATTTTAGATTAAAAATATATCTCGTATATATGATGAAATAAATAGTTTAATTGTACACAAGTAATAATTGATAAATACATAATGTTTTATTGATAATATGAGAAATTTTCTTTTTGATAAATTGTGAGTGATGAATATGAAAGGATGACACAAAGGATTTGTAACCAACTGACACACTGTATGTATATATGGAAGATGGTTTTTATGTTTTGTATGTCCTGTTTGTATGTTTGTATCAAAAAAAAAAAATTATTAAAAAAAAACATTGTCTTGTGTAAAATCGATATTTATTAGATTATTGTAGTTGTCTGTGGTTCAACTAGGAAATACTGGGCATGATCCACTGCTGTTTACAAATACTTAGCCAAAGAATTTGTTAATGAGGTTGGCTTTGATGGTGTCATCGTTACAGTCTTTACCATTAGATCCTATCAGGGGTGGGATGGACCTTGAGTCTTTTAGTTTGCTGTTTACAATATTGTAGAAAGCACAGGTGGAATTGGTGCATAGAAGGTTTTCCTCTTGTTTAATGCGATAATTGGTGCATTCAGTCTTTATCTGGTGGCATAAATTTTTGTATCGGCTTTTGAAGTTGGTAACGTGACCGGATTTGTTTTTCTGCCAAAGTGATCTCTTTTTGGATTGAAGCTTCCTTATTGTTATGGGTAATCTCTTTTTTCTGGTTTTGGGAGTTGTTATTGGTACATATAGTTTGATTACTCTTTTGACTTCAATTAAAAATATGTTGTAATGGTCTTCAACAGTATTGCATCCAGTGAACAGAAATTGCCAATTAAGGGATGAGAGATCGTTGTCTATAAGATCATAGCTGCCTTTTTTGAAGTTACAATTGAGGATTACGTATTGTGGTGATTTTTGTGAGAACATACTAAATATATTTATAATCAAGCACAATTGTTTATTTGTTAAATTCATAATCCAAAGATCTCAAGGTAGCTTGTATGATGATGTCACTTCAGTTTTATCCCCACAAGAACAGTCCTGGGTTGGGCGCAAATTCACCCAGAGAGTTTTCATGGTTGACAATGGACATGAATGAGAGTATTTGAAGTAAACCAACATCAGTATATCAAATTCTCAATTTTTACAACTATGATTATAGTCAGCCAGATGTTTAGACTAGATTTGGTATTTTTATCCACCTATCAAGTCCTTCCCAAGGACCTGGGATAGGCAGATGTTGATGTTTGATGGTGTTACAGGATGTAAGCTGTTCTGAGTAAAGCTGCCTTTTGCAATTGACTGATGGTAAAATTGTCAATGTTGATGGTATGTAAGAAATCCAGGTGTCTTGGGATTGCATCCAAGGTGCCTAACTTGGTACTACTTTTGCTTTCTTTTGCTGCAATCCTTCCTTTTCTTGTTGGCTTGATCTGTAATAACAGATCATTATTTCTTTGTTTTCTATCTTTGTATATTTGTGACAAGTAAATACCTTTTCTTCCAGTAGTTCTGCAGCTACTATTTATTTATTTATTTATTTTATTTTAATTGGTTTTATATACCACTCTTCTCCCCAAAGGGACTCAGGGCAGTTTACAGGGCATTAAAAAACATACAATACAAATATTAAAATAAAATTAAACTCAATTAAGCCCCACCCATATCAAATTTTAAAAATTTAAGAACAATGGTTAAAAACGATGATTCCAATCAAAAAATCTCATGGGGATAGATCGGCTTGCTTAAACAGCCATGTTTTAAGGGCGCGGTGAAAGGCTCTCAGGTCGGGGACAATCCGGATCTCTATTGGTAGCTCATTCCAGAGGGCAGGGGCAGCCACAGAGAAGCCCCCCCCCCGGGGACCACCAGCCAACACTGTTTGGCCGACGGCACATTGAGGAGGCCAACTCTGTGGGCCCACACTAGTTGGTGGGAGGTTGTCATCGGCAGTAGGTGGTCTCGCAAGTACCCTGGGCCTAAGCCATGGAGCACTTTAAAGGTCATAACTATCACCTTGAATCACACCCAGAAGACCACTGGTAGCCAGTGCAAGCCGCGCAGAAGAGGTGTTACATGGGCATGCTGAGGCTTCCCATAAATAACCCGTGCAGCCGCATTCTGTGCCAGTTGGAGCCTCCGGGTGATCTTCAAGGGGAGCGCCATGTAGAGAGCATTACAGTAGTCCAACAGGGAGGTGACAAAGGTATGAGTGACCGTGCGTAGGGCATCCCGGTCTAGAAAGGGACGCAACTGGTAAATCAGATGGACCTGATAAAAAGCCCCCCTGGTGACGGCCGAAAGATGGTCCTCTAAAGACAGCCATACATCCAGGAGGAAACCCAAGTTGCGGGCCTTCTCTGATGGGGTCAAGATCTCACCCCCAATCGTCAATGATGGAACAACTTGACCAAACCGGGATGCTGGAAACCACAGCCACTCAGTCTTGGAAGGGTTGAATCTGAGCCTGTGCATCCCCATCCAGATCTGAACAGCTTCCAGGCACCGGGATATCACATCAAGGGCATCGTTGGGGTGGTTCAGGGTGGAGATGTATAATTGGATATCATCAGCATACTGATGATACCACACCCTGAAACCATGGATAATCTCACCCAGCGGCTTATCTAAATGTTGAACAGGAGAGGCAAGAGAACTGACCCCTGAGGCAACCCACAAGTGAGTGGCCTCGGCATCTATCTCTGTCCCCCTGCAAACACACACTGTGAACGACCCGAGTGATAGGAGGAGAACCACCGTAAAATGGTGCCTCCCACTCCCAACCCCCCAAGCTGATGCAGTAAGATACTATGCTCGATAGTATCGAAAGCCACTGAGAGATCTAAAAGGACCAGGACAGAGGAACAACCCCTGTCCCAAGCCTCCAGAGATCGTCCACCAACGCGACCAATGCCATTTCTGTGCTGTGACCTGGCCTGAAGCCTGATTGAAATGGATCTAGATACACAGCTTCATCCAGGAACCGTGGGAGCTGACAGGCCACCACACTGTCTACAACCTTCGCCACAAAGCGAAGGTTGGAGACAGGACGATAGTTATTTAATACAGCTGGGTCCAGGCTTGGTTTCTTGAGTAAGGGTCTCACCACTGCCTCTTTCAAGACAGATGGAAAAAACCCTCACCCAAGGAAGCATTAACAATCGCCTGGAGCCAGCCTCATGTAACCTCCCTGGAGGCCGAAACCAACCAGGAGGGACACGGGTCCAAGAAACATGTGGCAGCACTAGCCATGATTGTTAAGGTAAGAGTCCTAAGTCCTGTATTCCAAAACCTAACATGGTCCTTGTTGATCTAGGTGATGATTGAGCCTTTATAGTTTTCTATAATTTATGTCTCACCATATTTTTTATGGGAGAGGCACTCTTTGTCTGACTCTTCTAATGAGACCTGTCCAGTATGGTTGAACCTCTGGCATAGCTCTCATCTTCCTTAGAGTTCATAAGTTCCACAATGACATTAAGGTAATATTTCACATTATTATTATGGCTCATTGCACAGCCAAATATTCAGATTGGATTTGGTATTTTTGAACAAAGATTGCTTCCCAAGGACCTTAGATAGGCAGATGTGTATGCTTGATGGTATTATATAGTATCCTTTATAGTATTCCTAGTAGTTTTGAGAGCAAAATCATCTCTTACAGATTAGCAGAGTTGGAAGAGACCTTGTAGGTCATCTAGTCCAACCCCTTGCCCAAGCAGGAGACTGTACACCATTTCTGACAGATGGCATTCCAGTCTCTTCTTGAAAGCTTCCAGTGATGTTCCCACAGCTTCTGAAGGCAAGTTGTTCATTGGTTGATTATTCTTAGTGTCAGAAAATTTATCCTTATTTCTAGGGTGAATCTCTCCTTGATCAGTTTCCATCCATTATTCCTTGTCTGGTCTTCAGGTGCTGTAGAAAACAGGTTGACCCCCTCCTGTCTGTGACAACCTCTCAAATATTGTTATAAGTGCCATCCTAGGGGACACTAGAACTGTGTGTACTCCTGCATGCTTCACCTGCTGCAGTTTCTGATGGATAGTCCCATATAGAGCACATTGCAGTAATTCAATTGAGAGATGACCAGGGCATGATTGACCATACACAGGGCCTCATGGTAATAAAATTCAGAGGCCTATCTATTGTAGGTTTGAATTTAAAATTGTTATTTTAAAAAAAAATAATCAAAACTGACCGAGCCCAGCTGAGAGCCTTTATTAGGACTTACCTGGTAGCTATGAGAGAGGCGAGAAGATCTTATCTCTCCACTCTCATAGCGTCCTGAGATAATCGCCCGGCCGCCCGTTGGATTTACTCGTTCCTCCTTCGGTTAGAGGGGGGGTCGGACCCGTTGCGGGGTAAGGCCGAGGAATTTGTTCAATATCTGTCGGATAAGATTGCTCGTATTCGGGATGGGTTATCCTCCGATTTGCAGTGGTCTGAGGAAGGGGTGCAGGAGTCTGGTTATTTGGGATGAGTTCGATCCGGTTTCTGAGGATGAAGTGGACAGGATTATGCGTCGTATGAGTTCCACCACATGTTTGTTGGACCCGTGTCCCTCCTGGCTGGCTTATGCCGCCAGGGAGGCCACCTGCGGTTGGCTCCAGGCAGTTATCAACGCTTCTTTAAGGGAGGGGTCTTTCCCACCACCTGAAAGAGGTGGTGGTGAGACCCCTCCTGAAGAAGCCTGCCCTGGATCCGACTGTGTTAGACAACTTTCGTCCAGTCTCCAACCTTCGTTTCCTGGCGAAGGTTGTTGAGAGTGTGGTGGCTCAACAGGTTCCGCTTTTCCTGGATGAAGCGTACTACCTAGATCCGTATCAATCGGGCTTCCGACCTGGGTACAGCACGGAGACGGCATTGGTCGCGCTGATGGATGATCTCTGGAGGGCTCGGGATAGGGGCTTTTCCTCTGTCCTGGTCCTATTAGACCTCTCAGCAGCCTTCGATACCATCGACCATGGTATCCTTTTGCATCGCCTTGGGGGTTGGGAGTGGGGGGCACCGTTCTTCGGTGGTTCTCCTCCCTCGGGGGGTCGCAATCGGTGTTGGCAGGGGGTCAGGTCGTCCCCTAGGGTGCTCTCTTGTGGGGTCCCTCAGGGTCGGTCCTTCCCCTTTTATTTAACATCTACATGAAGCCGCTGGGTGAGATCATCCGTGGTTTTGGGGTGAAATTCCACCAGTACGCTGATGATACTCAGCTGTACATTTCCACCCCAGGCCAGATCAGTGATGCCCTCTCCCTGATGACCCGGTGTTTGGATGCGGTACGGAACTGGATGAGCGGGAACATGCTTCGACTCAACCCGGCCAAGACTGAGTGGCTGTGCATACCGGCGTCCCGGCCCAGTCAAGATTATCCATCTTTGGCCATAGGGGAAGAGGTGTTGCCCCCTGTGGATAGGGCGCAGAATCTGGGGGTCCTCCTGGATGTACGGCTCCGGTTGGAGGAGCAGGTGGGGGCCGTTGCCAGGGGGGCCTTTGCCCAGCTCTGCCTTGTTCGACAACTTCGCCCTTTTCTGGACTGGGACGCCCTGCGCACGATCACTCATGCCCTTGTTACCTCTAGGCTCGACTACTGCAACGCTCTCTATTTGGGACTGCCCTTGCATACCATCCAGAGATTGCAGCTGGTGCAGAATGCGGTGGCGCGGGTGGTGATGGGAGTTACCCGGTTCTCCCATGTGACCCCCCTCCTGCGCGGCCTGCATTGGTTGCCGGTTGCGCTCTGGGTGAGATTCAAGGTTTTAGTGTTAACATACAAAGTCCTTCACGACATGGGTCCTCAATATTTAAGGGAGCGTCTTCTTCCAATGTCAAATACCGATCGCCCTTTGCGAGCTCATAGGCAGGGACACCTTGGGGTCCCGTTGGCAGGCCAATGCCGGCTGGCGGTTCCCCGACGACGAGCCTTTTCTGTCGTGGCCCCTGACCTCTGGAATCAACTGCCTTTGGAGCTCTGCCTGGCCCCTGACCTCCGCACCTTCCGCCGCGAGTTGAAGACCTGGTTATTTGACCAACCCGGGCTGTGACCCTGTGACCCTTTGGGGAGGGTTATTTTTAATTATTTTTAAGTATTTTATAAACGTTTGGACTTATAATTTAATCTAATTGTTTTTTAATGTATTTATTGTTCCTTGTTTTTAGTTGTAAGCCGCCCCGAGTCTTCGGAGATGGGGCGGCATATAAGTTCAAATAATAAATAAATAAATAAATAAAACTAAGATAAAAGGCATATTCTATTATCAAGTGTGACACAGTGGCAAAGTATAAGAGAATCTTTAGATAACAGAAATAAATATCTCTTTTTTTGTTTAAATGACAGAAAGTAACAGAATAACAAACAAATCACACAGTGTTCACCTGCCACAAATGGCTTTACTAAGTGCATTTTCTATGCATTCAGATTTTGAAAGTGAAATCAGGATCATTCTTTTATGACCATCTCAGAGCCATCTCAGGCAGTGAGAAAAATACTAATTATGTTACAGGAAAGTGAAGGATTTTCTGGGCATTCCAGAAAGCTTGCAGTGGCCTGTTTCACAATTCTTTCTTGCATTTAGGGAAATTGAATTGGGTAAGTCATGGTGAAATGCTCAGTAAGACAAAATGATTCATATAGGAGATTTATGCATAGACACAATACTTTGCCCCATAAATATATTTAAAAAGAAGTTAAACATGTAAAATAGCTACCTTGGCTTTTGAAACATTAGGCTTACATGCACCACTAGGTTGTCCCTTTACCAGTATAGACCAGTAACAGGTTTTGGATTTATTGTAATTATGTGTCAGCTATTACAAAAGTAATGTCCTGGAATGTTTTTCTGCTGCATTTATTCTGCTTTCAGTTTTTCAAGTAGGGCTGTCCATTTTCCTCTGGCATATCACTTTCTTGTGTCTCAGCCATGCAGTTTGATTACTGTCTTTGTAGAGGTGAAGTATAGCATCACAACTCAGAATAGAATAGAATAGAATAGAATAGAATAGAATAGAATAGAATAGAATAGAACAGAACAGAACAGAACAGAACAGAACAGAATAGAATAGAATACTTTATTGGCCAAGTGTGATTGGACTCACAAGGAATTTGTCTTGGCGTAAATACTCTCAGTATACATAAAAGAAAAGATACATTCATCAAGAGTTGAGAATCATAAGGTACAACACTTAATGATAGTCATAGGGTACAATAAAGCAATCAAATCATACTAGGAAACAGTCAATATAAATCGTAAGGATACAAGTGACAAAGTTACAGTCATATAGTCACAAGTGGGAGGGGATGGGTGAAAAGGAGTGATGAGCAGATTAATAGTAATAGTAGTGCAGACTTTGTAATAGTTGAACAGTGTTGAAGGAATTATTTGTTTATTTGTTTAGCAGAGTAATGGCTTTCAGAAAAAAAAACTGTTCTTGTGTCTAGTTGTTCTGGTGTGCAATGCTCTATAGCGTTGTATTGAGGGAAGGAGTTGAAACAGTTTATGTCCAGGATGTGAGGGGTCTGTAAATATTTTCACAGCCCTCTTTTTGACTTATGCAGTATACAGGTCCTCAATTGAAGGCAAATTGGTAGTAATATTTTTTTTTCTGCAGTCCTAATTATCCTCTGACTTGTGGTGGTGACTTGTGCTTAAGGCAGGACTAGAAGTCTTCCAATTTAAATCCTGAGGCCTTTATGTTCCTAATATGTTCCTTCTAATATGTAGGTCTTATGGTGCCTAATCAACCAAAAGGACCAAATATTTAAGCTCCGTTTCAGGTTTATCTTGGTGTCATTTATTTCTTGGGATAATTGTAAAATTTATGTACATAAAATGTACCAATACCAACAAATCTCATGGTGGCAAGGAAGAAAGGCAGGGGTGGAGTAAAGAAAGCTGGCATAAGAGAAGCATTGGTGTTCAGCTGGATGAACATCATTTTCATTTTTTACCTAAAGTTGCATCTGCTCCAAATGAGTGTGCTCTCTCACACTCATTTACTTATTCACTCATTCACTAATTCACTCATTCATTCATTCACTCACTCACTCTATCAACTATCTATCTATCTATCTATCTATCTATCTATCTATCTATCTATCTATCATCTATCTATCTATATCTATCATTTCTTTTAGCACCATTGTCCAGGTCATAGGTGCTTTTTCAAAAGAAAACTGTACTTTCTTTGTTTTTCCTTGAAGACATTACACTTCTCATCCAAGAAACTTCTTTAATTCTGACTGAATTGTGGAGAATGGATGGATTTATATTCCTTGCAGTCATCTGCTCATAAGTACTCACTCTGGGAGTCACTGAGAACATTTGGAGGTTTATCTGTTTTCAGGGTTAGAATGGGACAACTTGCCACAGCCAACTCATTGTGGTCAACTCACATGGCAAACTTGCCCTGGTCAACTTGTTGTGGCCTTCTCATCTTGGCCAACTCTCCACAAGACAACTCACCATGGGACAACTTGCTGCAGGACAATTGAAACATTCAATTTAATTGATATAAATATTTTTTTTTAATTTTTGTCATTCGTATTTCATTCTGCCCCTCCTTTTGCCTCCTTTCTTTAATGATATTATTATAACTCTTGTCCTATGGCAAATTGTTCCATGGTGAGCTGGCTGTGGAGAGTTGTCCCATGGAGAGTTGGCCATGGCAAGTTGGCCATGGCAAATTGTCATAGACACTATGTCATAGACCCAAATAGTGGAAATGGGGGCAGAACCTTCTTGGAACTGTTGAAAGGACTGTGTTGTAAACAGGAGATAGATGGTATCATTTCATCCCCTCTTTATTGAGAGAGGGCTGTTCAATTTTAATGTAGATGGTCTTTTGAACCCTCCTTTAAACCAGGGCTCCTCTCTGTCCAGAATGTGGACTTTGCTGTATTCAAAAGAGTAGCCTTTGACTTTCAAAAGTGAATGGACTGCTGAATCTTATCCTGGTGTGTTCTCCTATGTTTGTGAAGTGGTTCTGAATCCATTTGCACTTTCAGGTGACCCTGAGGGTACAGATCAACCTCCAGCTGGCTACAATGACTCTTAGATAAAGTGCTAATAACCAGATGACTGCAACAAATATAAATTCTTGCATTCTCCACCATTCAGTCAGAACTGAAGAAACTTCTTGGATAAGAAGCAAAATGTTTTCAAGGAAAAGCAAAGAAAGCTGTTTGAAAAAAGCACCATTGCTTTGCTTATGGAATCTTGTAATAACTACACAGCTATTTACTGATTACCTTATATAGGAAAGCATTGCCACAAAATATAGCATGAATATCTACTCATATATTGAGTATGTTATTAAATAATATAATATATGATAGAACTTGAAAGGTTGTATAGCCTTGGTGCAACACAAGCTAGTTAAGAAATTATATTGGCAATTTTGTTTGTTAAATATTTCTCTTTTTAAAAATAGCTAGAATGTAAAAAACAAATAATTCTTTGTGTTTCATCTATTCTATAGCAATAACTATCTACCTTTTCTAGTGTCAGATATCAGCCACCCATTGCACACTGTAGTAAAAGCAATATTTTCCAATTATTGTCTAGTTTTCATCCCCCAATGCTTAATTATGAATAGGTGATAAAGAAAAAGGGGATAGCATTACTTGATAATGTTGGTTTATCATTTCAACCAAGGACCTAGAAATTAGATTTGCAAACATCCATATTAAATTCTGCTGATACATTACAGTATACATGACTATGTGAAAAGCAAACAAAAATAGAAAGAAGATGAACAACACCAGTACAGAATCCACATGCAGAGTGCATTGATACCATTCAGAGAGGTCCCTGGTGGCTTTTTTAATCTCATGCTGGGTGGCATGTTTTAAGTTGAGGGCAAATTCTGTACTAGAGGTCAAGATTTTAATTTCATATCATAGCTCAGTTTCATGCCTGTTTTGCTTTGCTGGATAAACTTCGGCTAAGAACACTATGTTGTTACTGTAAAACAAAAAATGCATTCCTTATGGATACACACACACACACACACACACACACACTGCCCAGAATTCCTTGTATCTTTGTAGCTTGAGGTGTTAAAAATGTGGCCAGGTTTATCAAAAACACAGCTGTATTTCTAGGAGTTTCAGAGTGCTCAGACAAATAGATTTCTTTATGAACTTGAAGGAATACCACAAGGAAAACAGCTGTATTACTATAAAGCCTATGAAACCTCAGGAGACTCTGGATGTATTCTTAAATAATACTGTAATATATATTTGTATTTATTTTTTCTATAATATATTATGTACAAAAGATATAATCACTTCCACATTGTTGGACTATGCTATTTTTTTAACATTTTTGATTGATAAGGCCACAATAAAGTGTGTCTTTTGATTATAATAGTGCCAAGAAACTTTAAAAAATTAATTATAGCATACATGTTGCAATGATTATTAGACAAAAATAAAATAATTTAATTAGAATAGAAATATGAATATTGCAGATATGAAAAGATGTCTCAACTCTTTGGAATGTAAATAAAAACCAAAGTAAAAGGAAAAAAAACCTCTAATTCTTTAAAGATATTATTAATACACATAGCAATTATTCATGGCTAGACAATGCTCTTGATATCTTTTTAAACAATTCAACTTAAGTAACCAATCAACCTATTTTGAATAAGTGGTAGCTGCATTCTATCTAGAAAAGGGATATTGGTAAAGCCTTGAGACCAACTGCTGTGTTCTTGATACCCTATCCATCAAAGCAGTTTGCTTCCAGATCCAATTCAAGGTGATGGTTTTATTCATGGAATGGTGAGAAGTTATTTGAATGGCCGCTTTCACCTGATTATATCTGCTGATTCCATCAGGTCTGGCAGAAGAGGTATGCTACAGGTTTTGTGGGCAATAGAATTTCATCTGGTGGAGCCCAGGAGATGGAACTTTTCTGCTATGGGACCCAATTTGTGAAACATCATCCTCTCCAAAGGGAAAGTGACCCTATCCTTACATCCTTCTGGAAGACCCTCAAAATATAGCTTTTTCAGCAGGCTTGAGGATCTCACAGAAACTATGATTTAATAGAATAGCTGTATTGTTCATAAAATCAACATTTTTTCTGCTATATTGCTATTAAAAACTGACCAAGTTCACAAAACACAACTAATGGGTCCCAAGACCATTGTTTTAAAAGTTAGATTTTTGATATCCAACATTTAGCAGACATATAATTAAGCTCTGCAGACTTAAAATTGTTTGGACAAAGTATTTTAAACTTCACATTAGCTAGCACCTGTGCTATACACTAAACCATTCCAACTTTTTTTTAGTTTTAAGTGCAAGCTTAAGAAAAAAATATGACAATGCTTTAAGGAATCCATTCATTAAAATTAATACAGCTATTAAAGTGAGCAATTTTTTCAGGTTTTAATAAAACCCTAACGAAGTTGTGCTGCTTTAATGTAGGAGGAGAAATGCTGTGCTTTGCATGATCCAGAACAATTATTGAAGAAATAATTTTTGACCTCAAGTAGCTTTTTAAGAGCAGTCAGCAATAAATTAAAATAAAAGCAAACCGAATTTGTATTGTTTTAAACAGATTTTTTTATAAGCTATCAGTTACTGATAATTGTTGCAATTCCAGCTAAGGCACCTAACTTTTAAATTGTAGCATTTTTTAAAGCAAACATTTCTTTCAGAATTAATGTATCCCAGAGTTGTTGTGTGATTAAGTTAATATTGATAAAGAACTTTATATGCCAGTAAAGGGGTGTAATAAAAGAGCACATTATTATTTCAAGAAATTAAATTAGCTACAATGTTTTGCATCACATAGCTGGATCCTGAGATATGTCTATAGTCAAGAAGTGATCCTGGAACTCAGGAAGGGGAGAGTTGAAAGGTGATTCTTTTACTCCTGGAGCTGGCTGGTTTTCATAGGGTATTAAAAAGCTATATGATAATAGCTTGTTATGAGCTTTCAGTCGCTTCTGCTTAGGTCTCAGCCAGGAATAGCATGATAAAAACTTCTCTAAAGGGTTCCATTGTGACTTGGATATCATTCAAGATATAGCAACTAATAGTAGAGAACTTGTTCTTTTTCTTCTAGGTAATATAGTAAATATGTCTTGATACACGTTTTGCTTCATAGGCAGAGATGGAGGCAGAGATGGATGAGTGGAGAAATACAATGCTTTAAGGAATCCATTCATTAAAATTAATACAGCTATTAAAGTGAGCAACTTTTTTTCAGGTTTTAATAGAGCCCTAACAAGTTTGGGCTGCTTTAATGAAGGAAGAGAAATGTTGCGCTTGTACATGATCCAGAACAAAATTACTGAAAAAATAATTTTTGGCCTCCAGTAGATTTTTAGCAATCAGAAATAAATTAAAACAAAACAAATTTTATTGCTTCAAAAAGATTTTTATAAGCTACCAGTTACTGATAATTGATGTGATTCTACCTACAATATTTATTCCAAATAATGATGGACAAATATTTTTAGTGATCTTTTTTTAAGGTTCATAGAAGTACTGTTTTTACACAAGTACTGTTCACTACTCAGTTACATTGGCAGCTAAAGCTTCTTTCACTGAAACTAGCCATAGAGACATTTCTCTCTCCAAAAATGGGTGCAAGTATAAATGCATATATGTATTCTAGGTCTCTTGAAATTTAAAAGCAGAACTGTTCTTTGGACAGCATGGGAACATGTATGGGACACCTGCCTATAGCTTTTTAAACCAAACAGATTGTGCAGCTGCTGTGGAAAGCCAGAATGTTATCTTGGAAAAAGCAGTCACTGTTTTAAATATTGCAAACAAGTGCTGCATTCACACCCTGTGTGCAGTAAAACAGTTCTAAATCCAAAATACTGTACAAACATAATAGCCAGAAGTGCCCTCTTACCTCAAATTAGCTTTTTAGATTAATTACAATTAATTGTATGGGTCTACTATCTATCTACTGTATCTATCTATCTATCTATCTATCTATCTATCTATCTATCTATCCATCCATCCATCCATCTATCATCTATCATCTATCATCTATCATCTATCTATCATATGCTATAAGCTCCTACTTTAGTGTGTCTAAAGTAGGATATTCACAACTGATTAGCTAAGATTCATGATAGTAATATTTATTTCCAGGTTCAGAAGAAGTTTGATTCTGAACAACAGCTGATAAGGAACAACAGATGAGTCACGATTCCTAAGCTTACCAATGATACATGAGTATTGTGGGAACAAAGATTTTGGACTAACAGACTTGAATTGATCCACTAGGGTTCTTATTTTACTAAGCCTCCATAACACCAGATAATTTTGTAAAATTTCAAAAACTTAAACTATTTTATATACAAAGTCTTTTCATAATAGTGAATATTAGTGAAACCCAACTATTGCAACAATACCAGAAATCATGCTGGCATAAAGATGAATAAAGATTCCCTTCACTGTTCTTTATGTTTGTGACTGGCAGGTGTTTTGCAGGATGGAAAATGACATAGCAAGTACCTTAAATCATGTCCTTAGGATCAGTCATTTTAGTGACATAATAATTAGTACTAAATATAAGCTATTATTTTTATTGCTCTTAGGTGTCACATTTCCATGAATATGCCACTTCCTCACTTAGAAGGTTGTTTTAATTATTCAAATAACTAACTTTGATTATGAATGCTATTAACTTTCTGGTCCCTGGTAAATCACTTGTTCCATTTTTTACCTTTTAAATTTGATGTAAATTCCTTAAACTGTTATGTTTGGAGCTCCAACAGTGTCTCTAGATTAAGTTGAAATTCAAAGTGGGAGGTACAGTAGATGAATCAGCTTGAGAGTTAATATGTGTGAATAAGTACAGAGACAACATATAGTGCACAGCCTGCTATTTCACAGATGGTTGATATGTATTTTGACATCTTTATCTTTTATTATAGTACAATTAAAGGGTCTTTTCTTGGTATGTCCCTAACCAGAAGACTAACATGTGGGTATCAGTTTTTGGCAATGTGCAATAGAGATCCCGTATTTCATATATATTTCTGGTTTTCATCATGATGTAGAAATGCAAAGGAGAGGTAAAACATTCAAACAAAAACAGAAGATAATTTATTAATTTTATATAACATTTTTATATAACAACTTTGTATTTGGAAAAATATCTTATTTCAATTTTGGCAGGCTCATTTTCTCACTTTGGAAATCCTTTTGTTAAAAAAAATATTGCAAATTCTGTAAATAAGCAAACAATCTAGGCACATAATCAGCTAGTATAATTCATTTAGATTACCAAACTTTACTTTGATTGGAAAGGTGAATGACATAATGTCTTTCTCACATTCAAAAAGATAATACTTATGTTCCAAAAAAATCATACCTATCTCCAAATGGTAAAAGCAATGTTAATTAGTATAAATATATAATAAATGATAAATAGTATAGCTCAAAATTTCTGTGGTTTTATATTAGTACCCCAAAGATCTCAATAAGCATTTATCTAATAGATATATTAAAAGGTAAAACCACTATGGTGGAATGATTAAAATGACAAACTGGTAACTGGCGAAGCTAGGTTCAAGAGTATAGTTAGTTACACCAAACACTAAGACAGATTGTATTCTAAGCAAGGAACCTCCAAGGAGAAAATCATACACTAATCAAAAATGGCAGGGCCAGCTGATATACAAAACTGGCACCAAATCCCACATTCACTCTCACTGATTATGTCACCTATAGTCACAGTTAGGAATCAAATGTCTACAACAAGCAATCAAGAAATCAACTGTTATGGAAAACCATTGGTTTATTTTAATACAGCCAAACTATCTCAGCCTAACCTGCCTCACACATTTGCTTTTATAATGATAAAATAGAAATTTCCATGAAAATCACCTTGAAGTATTAGGAGAAAGATAAAATATAAAATAAATGAATGAATAAACAATGTAATATGTTCTAAGCAGTTACATCGAGATAATTGGCAACTGGTTTGACAAGTCATTGAATAAGAATGCAATCATCAAAAAAATTAACTGTGATTTTGCAATATTTTAAGTGTTTACAGTAAATTCCCATTCACTCAGAAGTGCTTTCTATTTAGTTCAACAGATAATGGGACTTCAGAGAAAGTTAATTAATTTCTGATACTGCCTCTATTAATGAAGAATAATTAGCCCATGATTAAGCCTATTCTGGATTGTGTAGCACCTTGAACCAATAATAACCATACCGTTTATTCACACAACAAACTAGATTTAAATGGACTTGGCTAGTTTGTAATTCAGTTTTTGTGCAAATAAGTACATTGTCTGCCTAATGATAAAAGTAATATGAATTCTGTAGAATTTGGTATATTTCAGGAAGTGAAAGTAGACTTACTGTGACAAACATTAGTGTTGTTCTTTTATATTGAAAATAATTTGTACCTTCAGTGCATTATGGAAGCAGGATTTGAATGACAGTTATTTGATCAATACTAACAGAAAACCTTGCTGTGTTTTCAATTGTGTCTAGATCTGAAAGCTCAACTTCAAGGGAAAAATAATGAAGCTTCTCAGAAGACTTTCCACTAATCATGAAAAGTTAGTGTAATGTGGGATGTAGAATACACACATGTATATCTCAGACATTTCTTTATGTGATCTATGGTTTTGCTTGCCCCCCCAATTTTCTTCTTCGAAATTCTCAAAATGCTTGAATCTTTCCTTCCTTCCTCTCTTCCTTCCTTCCTTCCTTCCTCCCTCCCTCCTTCCCTCCCTCCTTCTTAAAAGGCTTTAGCTATCAATAGTCTTAAATTACAAATGCTATGTATCTTACTCTGATTCTCCAGATGACTTGAAGTGTTAGAATAATTTCTCATGAATATAAATGAAGACTGTACAAAACTTCAAAAGTGTATTTTAATTCAATGAAGAGCTGAAAGCATCCAATTTAAGCAGATCTATGAACCGAAGCAGGAATCTCAGAAGAGACCAAGATGTTTTAAAGTGTGGTGGGTAGCTTGGCACATCAGTGAAATTTGCCAAGGAGCCAAGCTCTCCAATCATCAATGCCAATTCTCCTGCATTAGTTTAGCACAACTGAGATTCTTCACCTGACATTTTGGAGGCTTCCTAACATCGCCTTTGATCAATTTTTTTCTGAATTTTTAATTCACTCAAACATGTGTTGCGCACAGTGAATTTCAAATTGTGAATTCTGATTGAATCAAAGTTGATCTGACAGGCTTAACATCTGTGTCACATGTCATAGGAAGAATTTATTCTTATAACACATTCTAAATTTTGCAAAAAAAGAGTGACCTTGGTTCTACTGATATCAACTCAACTTTCTTTAGCCAATATAATTATTAGAGTTTCAGCTACACATATAAATTTTGAAATGTTACTACTAAGCACATAGAATAATCAAAAGAAAGCCAAAAATTAATAGGTTATTACTACAGTTAGAAATAGAAAGTTCATTCCATGGTTTAAAGGAAAGTTGGAATATTGAACTTGGTAATTCCATACTGAAAACAAATTAGCAGGAATAATGGAAACGGGTGGATTTATCTCAGCTTCAATGAATAACTGCAGTGGAATTTTTTACATTTCTGACACTTGACTCCAGTCAGCTTAACATGTATATATCAAAACTTTGAAACATTGAAGTGGTTATAAAAAAGAAAACAGTTTATGTGCTTTACTCATCCATTCATGATTTCTCTTAAATTGCAACATTTTGATTCCTTTTCTCTGTTCAGCTGATAAAATGCTGATTCATATTTTAAGCTTCTTCTCCTTTCTTGGCTCATAACATTTTTATGAAATGTAAGAGTGGAATTAATACATTTCAATTTAGTTCTGTAATGTCAGATAAATAAGTATAAATAGATATAGATGATAAAAGATGATAGATAGATAACAGGTGAGACCATTCTTTTATTTGTGGTGATTTTATGATAAAGCTGTGCCCTTTTGGCATAAATTTTTGGGGAGATAAGTGCTATTACTAAACAAAGAATTTGATTTTCTCATTCACAGGATCAAACCCGAAGCTTAAAGGTAAGAAATGCATTTAATTTTAGCAGGTAAAATAATAAAATAATAATTTGCCAGCATTGGAATAATCTATTGTAACAAATTAGATGTGGATTAACTCTTTAATTGCCACATTAGGGAAAGAAATCATAGATAAAGTTAAAATAATGAGACATCAGTGACTTGAATCACAATTCTATCAAATCTAGATAGATTTAATTATTTATGCCAATAACAATAAACCATAATATAGTAACATATGGTAAATTTGTACATGTATAGCACATGACTCTTTACCTACATTTTAGTAGATTTTCTTTTTAATTTCGATATATTTTTCTCAATGTGTCTTGGATGTATGTTAGTTTAATTACTTGATGATAACTTGCTTGTTAAACTTATTTTAATAAAAACAATGAAAAAAGTTCTATAATTTGTTGATCACATTTTTAGAAAATGATTGCATCTGATAACCTGCATTTGCAGCCATCTTAAAAATAATTACTTGTATCTTTCTAGTTATACAAAATGCTAAGTAATTAGAAAGGAGATGAAAATATGTTTTTCTAGAAAGCTACAGAATCTTTTTTGTCTAGAACTGACAGATTCCAGTATTTTTCATATTCTCTCTCCCTCTCCCTCCTTTCCTCTCTCCCTCCCTCCCTCTCAACCTGATTCATCTCTGCAGTGACATACTTCAACTACTTTGCCCATCTAATTCATTCTTTCAAAGTAAAAGGCAAAGGGAGGAGAAAAGAAATGCATGCTCATTTATATTTTAGACTGCATTTCAATAGAAACACTTTACAAGTCTAAAAATGTATGGTTTAAATGTAGCTGTCTTCTGGGGTTGAAAATTGTTAACATCTGTCTCTTAGTATCATTTTTTTTTACAATAGTCTACTCTTGAGATATCTTGCTAATGACTGTAATTTTCTAGTCAGCTGCTATTTGTCAAGGTAGTTTAAAGGTCAGTTTTTGTGCTGTGAAGAAAATAGATCTGTATTCCTTTTGTTTTACAGAAAATGGGACTTGTATTAATGTTTGGACACACAAATATGACTATATTGCCTATGACACATAAGTAAGATCACTTTTTAACATTTGCATATTATATTCCGTTTATCCATGTTTGTTTCCTACTTTCTCCAATGCTTTTTTTTTAACTAATGAAGACACTGGTTTTAACTTGGTTTTTCTGGATCTTAAGATGTTGAAGGATTAGTATTTATTCATCTGCTATTGTTAAAATATTACAAATGTATTAAACCAAAAATATTAGTTGTTGCTTAGCTTTAATATTTGCTTAGCTTCTTAATATTTGCAAAATGTCTTCCATTAAATGGAAGACAAGCAAGAGAAAGATCCAAGGCAGACTAAACTAGTGCATAACTTTTCTCACCTATTCACAGAATTTTAATATTCATTATCATAATGGTTAAACAAGATCTGCAGTAAAAAAGAAACAAGAGGACAGGGACGGTAGGCACGATTGGTGCACTTATGCATGCCCCCTCCAGGCCTCTTAGGAAAGGGGTGAGGTCAATAGTAGATAGTCTAAGGTTAAAGTTTTTAGGGTTTGCGGAAGAAACCACAGAGTCAGGTAGAGTATTCCAGACATTGACCACTCTGTTGCTGAAGTCGTATTTCCTGCAATCAAGTTTGGTGCGGTTAACCTTGAGTTTGTATCTATTGTGTGCTCTTGTATTGTTATGGTTGAAGCTGAAGTATTCATTTACAGGTAGGACATTGATTGTAAAATCATTGTATGATTTTATATACTATATTTAGATTGGACCGAAGGCAGTGTAGTTCTAGGTTTTCTAGGTCTAGAAGTTTCAAGTCTGGTGGCATAAGGTATTCTGCAATGAGTAGATCTATCTATCTATCTATCTATCTATCTATCTATCTATCTATCTATCTAATGTGTATCACTTTACTACATTATATTATGGGTACATTCATTTCTGCAAATGCATATGAAACTGAGGAACTTTACCACTTATTGGTCATGTTATTTATGTGATATATTTATATCTTTTCCCTCTGTCAATTTAATTCTGATCCTGTTGCTTTAATGATGGACCAGATTGAGGTTTAATAGTGAGCTATTCTGTCATAAAGAAGAGGAAAAGCTAGAAAGAATGAATAAATTTGTATTCCTCAAAAAACTATTCTGATCATTTAACTTAGGAAATTATCTTCATGCTTCAAATGCAGACTTCCACAAAATATAATAATAATATTTGAATGAGCACAATGCCTATGAAACCTTTGAGTAGTCAAAAGTTTATCTCAAAATATATCACCTATATGCTTTAATATGAACTTTGCTCATTCAATTTTTCTTCATTAGAAAATTGACCAAAATTTTCTCATTAAGAAAAAGGGGGTGGTGAAGCCCCTCCTTAAGAAGCCTGCCTTGGACCCAGCCATTTTGAACAACTTTTGTCCTGTGGCACATCAGCTCCCGGGGTTCCTGGAGGAAGCTGACTACCTAGATCCATACCAATCAGGTTTCAGGCCCGGGTACAGCACGGAGACGGCATTGGTCACGCTGATGGATGATCTCTGGAGGTCTCATGACAGGGGACATTCCTCTGTCTTAGTCCTATTAGATCTTTCAGTGGCTTTTGATACCATTGACCATGGTATCCTGTTGCGACACCTTGGGGTGTTGGGGGTGGGAGGCACCATTTTTTAAATTACATTTATATGCCGCCCTTCTCCAAAGACTCAGGGCGGCTTACAATTTTTTGGATACAACCCAATGTGCTCAGCAATAGCCTTTGTTCCATTGTATATGCCTGCTTATTACTAAGCGACATTTTTACAAAGTCAGCTTATTGCCCCCAACAATCTTGGGTCCTCAATTTACCTACCCTGAGAGGATGGAAGGCTGAGTCAACCTTGAGCCTGGTGGGATTCGAGCCTGCAATAATTGCAGGCAGATGGAACTTAAGTGCTGGGCATTTAACAGCCTGCACCACCAAGGCTCTTTGCGGTGGTTCTCCTCCTACCTCTCGGGTCATTCGCAATCAGTGTTGACAGGAGGGCAGAGGTCAACTCCACAGCCCCTCGCTTGCAGGGTTCCCCAGGGGTTGGTCCTCTCTCCCCTCCTGTTCAACATATACATGAAGCCACTGGGTGAGATCATCCGTGGTTTTGGGGTGAGGTATCATCAGTATGCTGATGATACCCAGCTTTTTATCTCCACCCCAAACCAACTCAGTGATGCCCTCGCCATGATGTCTCATTGCCTTGAAGCGGTGCAGATCTGGATTGGGAGGAACAGGCTCCAGCTCAACCCAGCCAAGACTGAGTGGCTGTGTGTACCAGCATTTTGGATGATCCAGGAGGTTCCATCGTTAGGCATGGGAGGAAAGGTGTTGCCTCCCATGGATAGGGTGTGCAACTTGGGTGTCCTCCTGGATACACAGCTCAATTTGGAGGAGCAGGTGGGAGCCGTGGCCAGGGGGTACCAGGTTTGCCTGTACATCAGTTGTGCCCCTACCTGGACTGAGATGCCTTACGCATGGTCAGTCATGCCTCATTACGTCCTGAGTCGACTACTGCAATGCTCTCTATATGGGGCTGCCCTTGTGGACCACGCAGAGGCTTCAACTGGTGCAGAATGTGGCTGCGTGGGTTGTGATGGGGGTATCCCGATACTCCCATATTACACCCCTCCTGCGCGAGTTGCTTTGGTTGCCGGTTGCCCTTCGGGTGAGATTCAAGGTGCTGGTACTTACCTATAAAGCCCTATATGGCTTGGGGCCAGGGTACTTGCAGGAACGTCTCTTGCCAGCATCGAATGCCCATTGCCCAGTGCGCACCCACAGACAGGTTCTCCTTGGGTGCTGTTGGCCAGACAATGTCAGCTGGAGGCCCCTAGGGGTAGGGCCTTCTCTGTGGGAGCGCCCACTCTATGGAACCAGCTGCCCTTGGAGCTATGATTGGTCCCCGACCTCCGCTCCTTCTGCAGTGGCCTAAAGACATGGTTATTTGATCAAGCTGGCCTGGAGTGAGGTTTTTTTTTTTTAGCTTTTTAAATGTTAGTGTCTTTTGGGTTTTAGATAATTTGTTTGGCTTGAATCAGGTTTAATGATTTTTTACTTAATTTTACTCTTTGTATTGTGTGTTTTTATGATGTGAGCCGCCCTGAGTCCTTTGGGAGATAGGGCAGCATACAAGCCCAAACAAACAAACAAACAAATAAATAAATAAATAAATAAGAAAATTTTATTACCAGATAGAACGATAGGGAGCCATCATTATCCTTAAAATGGGAATTGAGAAGAGAATATCTGTACAATCGTTTTAATCAACTACAGGACTACACTTACTTACTTACATATTTATTTTGTTTGTTTGTTTGTTTAACTTTTATGCCACCCATCTCCCCCACAAGGTGATTCAGGATGGCTTCCTACTCATGGTCATTCGTTTATGTACTCATTGAATCAATTTTCATATGTGTACCACATGGTTTTTTTCTATGGTTTATATTATATGATATTTACCATTCTCTCACGAGAATGGAAACATGGAACAAATTAGTTATTTCCCCACTGTCTTATTATATTAATTTATGATTCAGATATCTACATCTACTGCTAAAGGACCATGCTGGTACCTGTAGTATTGGATGTATTAAAAGTTGTGCTAACAGGACGTTTCAAAGTATGGGAAAATGACTAAAAATGCCCGTTTCCAAGATTGCATCAGATCACAAACTTGTATAGATGTGACTGGAGGAAATTGACTCCATTCATTCTGGTAGAATATACAGGTTAATATGGAAGGAGGCAGTCCCACTGATAATTCCATAAGGGGCCAAGGGAGGTTTCATAAGTAACAACCATTTTCAGGTGACAAAGGCTGCATGAGGAGAACGGGAGCTGGCTGTGGACCTGTCTGGACATGAGGCAAGATCAGAGGTGGTATTCAGCAGGTTCTGACCAGTTCTGTAGAACTTGTAGTGGACATTTTGAGTAGTTCAGAGAACCGGCAAATACCATCTCTGACTGGAAATTTTACAGTATTCTTCCCCTGCCATGCCCACCAAGCCATGCCCACAGAACCTGTAGTAAAAAAATTTGAATCCCACCACTCAGCAAGATCACCACTCGGCCAGAAGCAGTCACCAGTCCCAAACAGTGCTAGCCAGGTAGCGCAAGCTACTTTGCCACTGTAGCAGACTGTGGATAAGTTCACAAGCACAAAACTAAACAACCTAAAAATTAGGCTGTCAGGACTACTCTGTAAATATAGCATTGTAACTCTCCTGACAAATGTATGCCTTATGAAATAAATACACCACTACATGGAAGCTAACTGGTAACGGATGCAGCTCTCAGAATAATAGTCATTATGTAAGTATGTCAGGATATGGCCATCATTTTTTTAGGCTGCCACATTTTGTACCAAATATAGCTTCCTAACTCTTTCTAAGATGAGTGACTGTGAACAGGGCCTTCCAGTGATTGAGCTGCAAGTCTAGAAAGTTTTCCAGACAGAAGAAAAGACCTGAATTGTAATTTTGATGAGATGATTAAATATTTAGGAATAGGATATTCACAAAATTCTGTAAAATTCCACTCCCATTCTGGACCATGCCAGATCTCCTTTCCCATCATGCTATTCTGGGAGTAGCTCAGCAGTATCCAGTACTAAATCCTATGAAGTTGAAGGAATATTGAATAACTGGGAGAGTTTTGCCCATTTTTAATGGACATATGAATGTGAGAGAAGGTAGGAGAGCTGAAATATATTTTCTTATCTTTGCAAAACAGAAGCAACAAAGCAACGGGATCAGTGTTTGGTTAGTTTGTAGAAAGAGTGAGTGGTGAATGGCTGGCATTCTATAAGCTTAGTTATTGCCTAGCTGAGAGTTGTGGGTATTCTGTTTGAGCTCTATGCTTGCAAACAAAAATGATAGCATACTGCAAGTGTCTGCAATCTTCAGATTGTGATGGAGAATTTGTGGATCAGGTTTAAAGCATATCTGGTTTAGCAATGGAGCTGATGATGATATAGCAAAGCATCTTTATTTAGTCTCCATGACAGTCTTTTATAGCATTCAGTATTTTTTTCTGTGCCTTTTATTTCAAATTAATAGAGGAGTCACTGTTCAAGCCTACATACCCACTACATTAAAAAAAATAATACAATGCTGAGATCTCATTATTGCCTAGATATTATTTGGACCATTTATTCACAGTGGGCTAATGCATGCTACAAGATTGTTAATGTCACATGTGTCAGTGCTTTTGACAGGTCTAATTAGGCAAAGGTTATCAATTCTGTAGAGAGTGAGGATGGTCCAAAATGAAAAGTGATTGCAATAGATACTTTATAACTCTGCATACAAAAAGAGAGAGTCTCTGAACAGATAAACATAAAAGAATGAATCATGTTTTTTAAAGGAAATGTGGAGAACATTTTCTCCCAGAAATGCATTTGGCAGCAGCATATGTGGATGAATAGGACAAGATGTTCTCCATATTATCAAACTTAAATTTAGAAAACAATTATTGCATATCCTAAATATGGAAGAGCAGAGGTGGAACCAATTAATAAAAGCTTTTAGAAAGCACTAGTCATTTTATCAGCATGCCCCATTTGCAGGATAAAGTATACCCATATAATGACCTAAATCAAGCCAGTAATAAAAAGCAACACACAAATAATATAAACTGTGGTCCACACAGTACAATTTCTGAGCCCCCTAATTCAATGGGGAGATATTTTCATAGAAAATATGAAATCTATTTCAAAGATAATGGATAAGCACCAAAGAATTTAATATGCTTTTTTTTAGCTTGGTCTCCTTTATATAGAACATACTGGGCATATTATAGCAATGCAAGTTTACAATTCACTTTGATGTATCAATTCTTGCCTTGGAAACAACCAAACCTGATTCATTTTGCTGAAATAAAGAGGTCCCCTGATGCCATCTAACTAGCCTTAAACTATTCCATGCCAGAGATGTAAAAGAACATTTCTCTTACTTGGCTGAAGACTTTCCAGGCTAAGAACCACTAGCCTCCAAAGGGTACACTTAGGAGAGTCAATTTGCTTTTCCTCAGTGTATTCTGTGGCAATCCTAAAGTATTTGATGAAGCTTTGTTGACTAAAAAATTTCAGTTGGTTTTCGTCTCAGCCTTTTCTCTCCCACTGACACTGGCTGAAGTGGTTTTAGTCCTAGACAGGCAGGCAGGCAGGCAGGCAGGCAGGCAGGCAGGCAGGCAGGCAGACAATGCAGTAGAATTTAAGTCCTCCTTTCTCATTGAAGCTCTAGACTGGGAGGGGGGAGGAAGTCTATATGTAAATCTGCAAGTAGGGTAGATTATACTCCAAAACCGTTAATTGAGAAGTCACCCTATGATGCACTGATTGTTAGTGATTATTAAATACTCACAAATTATTAGCTTGTGTTTTCCAGCTTTTTTATTTGTGATTTAATACCATAAAGGATATTAGTTGCATATTTCAGTAATAAGCCTAATGTATACTAGAATTCAAATCTTCTTTTCATCATCCTGAATGCATTACATTAGGGAGGGGAAACATCTTTAGCAACTTTAGAAACATTTTGAAATAGGTTTGATTATAACTGTACTCTTTCCCCCTTTTATTTATTCTTTTTCTTGTCATAGAAAAATTGCTGGTCTTTTAGACATGGGAAACTCCTATAGCATCTCTTACAGATTTTTTGGTAGCCTCTTCATATTTATGCCTCCTAAAAATCTTATAACTGAACCAGCTGCAGTAGTTTATCAGAGACTTAAAATGAGTTGTTAGGGTGGAAGAAAAGCCATCCTGGTAATGTGATTATCAGCTCTGTGGATGACACTGACACCAGTGGTGCTGTCTGACATTAGTCAGGTTGGCTGTCATAGCAACTATTCTGGAAGCAACATAACATTTATCCATCTATGTGTGAAATTAAACTAAACACAAATTAATGGAAGAGAAACTGATGTAATATAATCCTGGATGGGCTGTAAATTCTTTGAAAAAATTGTATTAATTAAGGTGAATGGTTAGCCAATGGTTAGCTTGTTTTGTGTGGAATTTAAATAAACTTTAACGGCATGCAGTCATATGAATAAACATGTGCACATTTTATACTGATTTACCTGTTCAAACCTTCTATGTACATTGATTGTTCATTTAGTAATAAGTTTTATCTCTTTATTGGATAAAACATGCTTGTGATCTGGGTTCCTCAAGAAAAGGTTGAATAATGCAATATGAATATACTATCCCCTCAATAAAAATATTGAAGCAGACAAAATCCATTTGGTGGATTGTTTCTTATCTTTCTTAAGCAGGATACAAAAATGCAATTTCAACAAGAAATCAAATATGATTTGGAATTCCATTTCTCAATGGATATAAAAGTCAAGACTTAAAAAAAACACAGAATTTTAATTTTAACTTTACTTTTAGTTTGTCCCAATGTTTGCATTTCTTCTTTCTCTTTTATTTTTAAGAAATAAGATCCTGTTTTCCTTTCTCTTTTGTTTTTATTCCCCAGATAACATGCTTAGAAGAAATTATTAGAAAGATATTGTATTATATTCATTATTGAATATAATGAAATGACTACTAAAGTTATTTTACAAAGCCCCCTGTCTACTGTCCTTCAGTGACTGAAAATTTAAAGTTCTCAAAACAAAATGTAATGAGATGTACTTCCAATGAACAGTTTAACTGAGTTTCATGTCTGGGTCACTGTGGAGACACCCAGGTTTCATACCTCTCAAGAAAGCTACATGCATGAAAGAGCACTGATCAAATATCTCAACATAATGGACAGCAACAAGATATTGGAGATAAGAGAAGCCTTCCTCAGCAGTTCCTTGAATATGATGAATGATCCTACAGCAGATCTTGCCTTATGTCATTAACATACGCAAGAGTTACTTTTCAGAGGCTGTCCCAAGGATAAAATGAATCTGTAATATTGCTTGGAGTTTGAATAGCACAGATCTCTACATAGAAAACGCATTGAGTGCAAAAGCAACATTTTGCAAATCAGACATTAGCATATTGATTGCTATGCCTTAAAGGGGACACTAAATATGCTGATTACTTTTTAAAAAAATCTACAAAACTGTCTGACTGATTCTGCAGCATTGATTTTGGTATAAATGTTAACCCAAGGGTAATTGCCACCTGTTACAAGTTATGCCAAAATAGGTTTTCAATAGTTTTTCACAGTCCCTTACCTCTGTATTAGACTATAAGCTACATTCACATGTCCTACATGCTTATAATGAGAATCACAGTTATGTTTTACAAGACCTGAAATTGTTACACTGTTTTATGTGTGTGTGTGTGTGTGTGTGTGTGTGTATGTTTTCGTAGATTTTCACGGGTAAAGGTATGTAGGTCTTGGTGTATTCGGGTCTTGTCCCGTGTAATATTGAGAATACCTTGGCAACGTTTTGACGAAATCTCATCCGTCATCTTCAGGCTGGTGTCTTCAGCTTCGTTCTCCCGTTTATTCATGTTATGGGGGTGTTTCTCTATTTCGATGGCTTCCCTAATTATTCTCTTGTTGAAGTGTTCAGTATTGGAGATAAGTTTGGATCCCTCAAAATCAATTTCATGTCCTGTGGCTTTAAGGTGCTGGAAAAGGGAGGAAGTTTTTTCTTCTTTTCTGACTGCGTTCTTGTGTTCTGCGATGCGTGCATTTATTCTCCTGTTGGTTTGTCCAATGTATGTGGCTGGGCAAATTTTGCATGGTATTTTATAAACTCCTTGGTTTTCTAGCTGGATCTTGTCTTTGGGGTTTCTTAAGATGTTGGCTATTTTTTGGTCAGTGCCAAAGGCTGTCCTGATATTGTGTTTGTGGAGAATTTTGCTGATTTTATCTGTGGTGCCTTTGATGTAAGGGAGGAGGGTGATGCCATTGTCCTGTTCTGTGTCTTGGTTTTGGAGGGGAGTCTCCCTTAGGATTAGATTGGTGATTGTGCTTCTTTGGAATCCATTGGACATTAATACGTTAGTGAGGATGAGAAAACCCCAGCCACAGAATCATCAGAGAAGCAATAGAAATTGATAAAAGACCTAATAGTATGAATAAAAGAGATGATTCCACCAGACTATCAATCATCTGGAAGCCTGCACTGACAAATAAAAGGATCTCTATACCACAATACAAACAAACACCTGGACACAAACAACCCCCCCAATACCTCCAACCCAAACACACCCCCAATACACAAAACACAATGTTGCCAGCCAATCAAGAACACAGCAACTCGAACACCAATGAACACAGACCTAGACTCCCAGCCAATAGGGATGAAAAGAGGGCCATTCAAATAAAACACAGGGCCAGAACCAAATTCAAACTGTCAACGGCTGCCAAGCCTGAAACACACGATTAATAAAGAACCCAATATGCAAGCCTGAAGATGGCAGATGGGATTCTGCTGAAACGTTGCTATAAAAGCACAACTATTACGTGGGAAAACACCCGAAGAAACCTAAATACCATGCATATATATATGTGTGTATGTGTATGTGTATGTATATGTATATGTGTGTGTGTGTGTGTGTGTATATATATATATATATATATATATATATATATATATATATATATAGTTTTAGATTTTCACGGGTAAAGGTATGTAGGTCTTGGTGTATTGGTCTTGTCCCGTGTAAGATTGAGAATACCTTGGCAGCGTTTGACGAAATCTCATCCGTCATCTTCAGGCTGGTGTCTTCAGCTTCGTTCTCCTGGGAGAAGTGTGTGACCGTGGCTGTTTCTCCCTTTTAAACTCCAGAGTTGGATGTGTTGTTACTTTTTGATTGGTTTGTGGAGTTGATGTATGCAGATTGGATGGCTTTTTCCTGAGACCCTGTGTGGCTGAGGTGCTGGCTGTGTGTCTCTCAGCCTTTTGTGTTGTAACGACCTGGGTAATGGGCTGTGTGATGACCTTCTGAGTTCTATTGTTGTGACGTCCTGGAAGCTGAAGACACCAGCCTGAAGATGACGGATGAGATTTGAGCGTTGCCAAGGTATTCTCAATCTTACACGGGACAAGACCCGAATACACCAAGACCTACATATATATATATATATATATACACATACATACATACAGTGTAATATATATATTCAACTTAATTACTGAAACAAAGAAAATATATACAAACAGCTAATTATGATTGATGAGGTGTATAACTCTAAATGGTTTTTATTTCCCCTTTTGTCTCTCCTTTCTGTCTCTGTCTAGGCAATGATTAGCTAGATTTTTACTATTTTAGATGTTGGTAATCACCTGTCTTACTCCTATTTGATACTGAAAGTAATATAATGCACTTACATGTACAATAATTTGGCCAGATGGTTATATACATTTTATTTTATTATATATTATCAGAATATAATAGAATAACAGAATTGGACTTAGAAGTCTTCTAGTCCAACCCCTGCTTCGGCAGGAAACTCTATACCATTTCAGGCAAATGGTTATTCAATCTTTTCTTTAAAACTTCAAGTTTTGGAGCATTTACAACTTTTGGAGGCAAGATGTTCTACTGATGAATTGTTCTAACTGTCAGGAAATTTCTTCTTAGTTCTAGGTTGTTTCTTTCCTTGAGTGGTTTCCACCCATTTCTTCTTCTGCAGCCCTCAGGTGCTTTGGAGAATAGATTGACTTGTTTGTGGCAGCCCCTGAGATATTGTAACACTGCTATCATGTCATCCCTAGTCCTTCTGTTCATTAAACTAGACATGCCCAGTTCCTGCAACCATTTTTTATGTGCTTCAGCCTCCAGTTCCCTAATCAATCATACCTGTGCATTTGCTCTTTTCTGCACTTTTTCTAGAACCTCAACATCTTTTTTTACATTGTGGTGACTAAAACTTGATGCAGTATTCCAAGTGTGGCCTTACTAAGGCATTATAAAGTGGCACTAACACTTCCCATGATCTTTATTCTATCCCTCTGTTTATGAATCCTAGAACTGTATTGGCTTTTTTGGCAGCTGCAATACATTGCTGGCTCATATTTAAATGGTTGTCCACTAGGACTCCAAGATCCCTCTCACAGTTACTAATATTGAGTGAGGTCAGCCAGTTATGAATCCATCTGGTGGTGATACTGCCTAACCCACATTTTTATATATTATCAAGTAGTAGGTTATGTCTGCTTTATCAAATGCCTTGCTGAAGTCCAAGTAAATTATATCAGCATTATTATTATTATTATTATTATTATTATTATTATTATTATTTGCACAGTCAGCCATATGTTCAGATTTGGTTTGACATTTTTGTTATTATTATTATTGTTCATCACATGGTCAGCCAGATGCTCGGACTGGATTTGGTATTTTTGTGTACCTATTGAGTCCTTACCAAAGACCTGGGATAGGCATATATATATGTTTGATGATGTTACATTGTCACAGAATGGAAACTGTTCTGACTAAAGCTGCCTTTTGCAATATTGGTTTAATCTTCAATTTGAGTCAAAGTCTGGAACTAGTAAAAACTTCAAGTCCTAACCAGTTCAAGTCCTAACCAAGGTCCTAAGAACTAAGTATATAGGCAGTTCCGAGTAAGGTGGATTTTTTTTTTGCAAAATCAGAATATTCAGGTCTAATAAATTCAAAATTTCCATGCATCTAGGCAACCTTTTGGGTATTGCTCCAAAGGCTCCTATAACTATTGGGACAACCATATTATTAACCATATTTTGAGACAGTCTCTACCAGATATTTGTTATCATGACACTATGGGTTTCAATCTAATTCATTTTTACAGTATAAATGCTGCCCCTCCTCTGGATCAATATTCATTCATTTTCATTTATCACCAACAGAATTTTTAATAATAGGTTTCCACATTTCTGGTACAAGTTCTGGCTTCTACTACACTGTCACAGGATATGTTATTTTCATATATCACAAGCTAAAAAATATCCTGTGGTAGCTCTAGCTACCATGTGGATTTAGATTATTCTGTTTTCAGACTGAGAACCACACTTAACCTTTAACTGGTAGTGATGGAGTATCCTTCAGATTAGAGAGTTGTACAAAAACTATTGGATTTAACTTCATATATATTACATTCATTTCATTAAATTAACATTAATTTGAATGTATTAAATACAATAAACATAATTTTAGAAGGCTCCAAGGTGCTGCATTCAATAGTAGCTATTTCATTATACATGAAAGCAAAATGTAGATTATTTTTTCTAAAATTCTTGTATAATTTATCAACTTTATTCAATAATATATGCTAAAATATTTCTATAACCCCTTTAAACCTAACATACAGATGAATAAGATGAAAAAAGTAAAGAAAAACCATGGTAAAATAAATTATAGTATCTTTTAACATATATTTCAGCACATATTAAAAACAGATGCTTTGAGGGACACAATCCTTCATATAAATTATCTATTACTACATTTTAATACAAAATTAAATTTATTATGGTGGTGGATTTGGCAAGAAATTATCTTGGCTTGAACACTAACCTTTGTTTATTGATATTGAAATTTAAGAACACATTCTGTGGTGTGAAAGTCCAAATATTTGCAACTCAAATACAAGAATTAGCACTAGAGGTATTTAAATTATAATGCAGAAGTGATATACTCAAGTACTGCTGGATAAACTATAATACATAAAGTATTTTTGCATCTTTACTTTTAGTTATGTCATTCATGAACTTGTCGCCCCTCCCTGACAGGAATCCTTCCCTCTCCCAAAGGCAAGCTGCAGCGGTGGTCTTAAAATGGCCACCACGAAGATGAAGAACACGCCAGGAAACTAAGACTGTGCTGGAGTGGAAAAGCAGCAAGCAGAGTGTGAACCAAGCAACTTATTTTGAATATCCAGAAGCAAAGAAAAAAGAATTAAAAATATTTGTAAATGAGCATTATTTTGTTATTATGACATCATACAAATAATATGGCTTATATATTGTTGTCAGATGTCATGTTGCAAATGTTTAATTGTGGCCTTTGCATGAAGACATAATTGTTCATATATTGGCATTTGATATATGTAATCTTGGCTTGCTACAGACAACATTGAAGAAAAAGGATCCATAATTCATCAATTCCCAATATTCTTTTATTTGTAACATCTAGTTTTATAGTAATACAAGCTTGTTTGCCTTTAAAGAAATTCTTCAAAAGCTGGTTGTAAACAATATAAATATTGGATTTTCCCATCCACATTTTAACAAGATTTTAAAAAGCATTTCCTGGTAAATAAATTTTGTTTGCACAACAATTTATCTGTTACTATTCCATGTTCAACAATAGAGCTTTTTGTGTAATTAAATTAATAGCTGTGCCAGGAAAAGAGCTGTGCTATTTGCATGAAAATGGTGGAATGGCTTGAAGACTGTCTTGACTTACAAAGAAAGTGATAATAACCCTTTTATTACAATTTGTTAATTAAAACTATTTTCTAAAATCATTATACTATAAGTTTAATCAAATCCCTTTGTTATGATTGATAACCAGTTTCCAGACACACAGTGTTTCTATTGATACAGATTGATATTTGATTTTCCAAATTAGAAATGGTAGGAATATAAATTTGTTTATGAATTGTTCCATGTTCAGATATAGAAGGATGAGTTGTGAAAAGTGTCAATATACAGCCCAAAATTCTAGGTTTATTCTGTACTGTTTTCAGAATGAAAAAGAGAAAGATTATAGTTCTAAAAAATAAAATTGTAAAATAAGGAACTTTTCATAGGCATAGGGTGACACTGTAGCATATGCTACAGAGAGTAGTCCATTCTATACAAATATTATCTCATGTTCATATATTTATATAGATTAATATATAATATTAATAAATACTAATTAATAAAGAGTCATGGTGGTGCAGTGGTTAGAATGCAGTACTGCAGGCTAATTTCTGCTCACTGCCTGCTGACTGCAATTTGGCAATTTGAATCTCACCAGACTCAAGGTTACCTCAGCCTTCCATCCTTCCGAGGCTGGTAAAATGAGGACCCAGATTGTTGAGGGCAATATGCTGACTCTGTAAACCTCTTAGAGAGGGCTGTAAAGCATTGTGAAGTGGTATATAAGTCTAAGTGATATTTCTATTAATATTTTATTTATTTACTTGTCAAATTTATTAGCTTCTCCCACATACAAAGTGACTGTGGGTAGTATACAATACAGACAACTGTTAAAATAGAATGTAACATGTATACTAAAGGAGGAAGAAGGAGGAGGAGGAGGAGGAGAAATTGTTTCACTTTGCCAATTCTTGCTTCTTTCTAATCCTTCTTTTCTTTAACTTTTAAAATAGTTTTCCCTCATTGTCTAATTTCTTTGTTTCCCCAAGGAACTATAGAAAAAGGAAGATGGAATGACCATGCTCTTTAGCTTTTGTTTAAGCCATATATGGTTTGGGTACTTCAGGCTACTGTGAGAACAGAACACCTAATCAGAAAGGTCTTTCATCTGTGTCCTTATGGAAGATTCTATTGAGGAAGAAAGGTGAATATGCCTTTACTCAGATAAGTCTGAATCTACTTACTAATCACATATATGATTAGAGCTTCATCAAATACAATGTCAGTTGGGATATATCTTTGAACTAATGTTTAATGCAAGCCACATTCAATATCTTTATTAGTATATTTCTTTTTTGTATTTGACAAAAAAAGTCTCATTTCATTACCAAGGGAAAACGTGTCCTTCATGTTGTGATCATTGCTAGCAATAGAAATTATCTTGAACTGGTCTTTTCTGATACTGACAGTGACAGCAGGCATCAGGCATCAGGCACAGATTGTCTGTGGAAATGAGTTGCTTTGGGTATAGCAAAAGAACAGAAATCTGCATTGCCACAACTGTTTTTTTGGCAGACAAGACTGATCAGCATGCTGCCCTTTATCTTCCTACCAGGGGAGTCACCGCAATATGAAATAACATTATTGCACATTTTTGAAAGAGATGTCAACATCTCTTTCATAAGTTTTTTCACTTTTTTTAACAAAACACCCTTTAACGTACTTTGCTATCCTTAGCAATCTGTCAACATTTATTTGATATGTCACTTCAAAACACTTATAACTGTATATTAAAAATCTTTATCTAGATCCTTGTTCCGATATTTTTGAACTTGTGTATTTAATGGTTATAGAAAATGGAATAGAAATGGTCATACTTTTCCCCCAGGCAGCAATCATCAGAAAAATAGCCTTATTGATATAAATAAAACAAATAAAGGAACAAACAATTTATATTTATATCCCTGCATTTCTCAGTTCTGAGAATCCTAGAAAGGAGGGAGCAGTTTTAGGACAACCAAATTAAAATGTCCCCAAGAGATCTGTGTTTTGCTTTTCCTTGACCACATCTAGGAACTGCAGCCCATAATTTGGGGATAATTTGTTCCACTGTTGAATGACTCTTTCTGTCTCTTGGCAATTTTCCACCAGAAACCCATTGCTTCATTTGGTTCACATGGGAACCATTTATTATTTTGTGAACAAATATGTGTTTCTGCACTGAGTAATGGTTTGCCTTTGCAGCCTCCTTTGAGTATCATGCATTCTGTCTTCTACATGCACACACAGCACAAAGTGTAAGCATGTGTATACCCCACACTTACAAATTAGTCTGTGTGCTTACTACAAAGCAACAGCAGTAGCAACATAGTGACACTGTTTCTGTATCAGAAGTAATGAATTAAAATTTAATGTAAACATTGGTAGAATGTGCCAGAAAATAGAGAAGCAGAGATGGAGAAAAAGAGAGAAATATTTGCTCTTTTATGTGCCTGCTTGTTTAACATAATGTGCACTCTGGTGCTTTTCTTTTTCTCTTTTTCTTTCTCTCTCTTTCGAACACAAATGTTATGGAGAATGTCATCTAAAGCAATCACTTCATTTGTCTGCATATAATTATGCAACCACAGCAACAAGCCAATATAATATTTATTGCACATCAAAAAGTAAAAACAAACATGAGCATCTCACCAACAGCATTCCACACTGCAACATTTCTGAAGAAAAAAAAGAGGATTTAAATAATGTACTTTGTATGAAAAAAATAAAACACTTTCCTAGAGCTGCATGAATTAATATGAGTAATAATTTGAAGAAATAAATTATTGCATAATTTAAAATAAAACTCCAGTTATGTTATTGATATCCCAATAACATTTGGTGAATAATTCATTGAAGAAGACTTTTCTCATTTATTTAATAAATTATTCACAAGAAAATCACAAAGAAACTCACAAGGAAAATTAGTCTAATAACTTTCTGAAAGACTGAAAATCCAATTGACCTCCAGTAAAATATTTCTAAAATCTGGGATATTAAAAAAAAAAAGCTTTGTTCTCACTTAGAATGAGAAAGCAAATGACATGATTAATAATTCAACCAGGTTAGTTTAGTTTAGTTTAGTTTTATTTGATTTGTATGCCGCCCCCTCTCCAAAAGGACTCGGGGAGGCTCACAACTAAAAACAGACAATAAATTAGTTATCTAAAACACTATTAAATAATACAAGCCAATTGATCTAAAACCCATTATAAAATTTAAAATTTAACCACCACCCCCAAGAGGTCAGCACAGCACAGCCTGTTCAAATAGCCAGGTTTTCAAATCGTGGCAGAAGGTGCGAAGGTCAGGGGCCAGATAGAGTCCCAGGGGCAATTGATTACACAAGGCGGGAACCGCCACAGAGTAGGCCCTCCCCCAGGGCACCACCAAATGACACTGGCTCGCAGACAGCACCCTGAGGAGCCCTTGCCTGTGCACTCGTACAGGGCGGTTGGCATTTGATGCCGGCAGGAGACGCTCCCGTAAATATCCCGGACCCATGCCTTGCAGGACTTTGAATGTTAACACCAAAACCTTGAATCTCACCCGGAGAGCAACCGGTAACCAATGCAGGTCGCGCAGGAGGAGTGTAACATGGGAGTACCGGGAAACTCCCATCACAACCCGCGCAGCCACATTCTTCACCAGCTGAAGCCTCCGGATGGTATGCAAGGGCAGTCCTAAATAGAGAGCATTGCAGTAGTCGAGTCGAGAGGTAATGAGTGCCTGAGTGATTGTGCGCAGGGCATCTCAGTTCAAGTATGGGCATAACTGGTGAATCAGCCAGATTACAGGGCATCCTTGAGTAGTCTTAAGGACCACAACCAGTCAAGGGTATGGGAAATATCACACACAGCTCTGCCTGACATATTTTGGAAGCTTGTCCATCTCTCTTCCTTGCAGATTATCCAAACAACGAAAAAGTATAACTGCAACACTCAAGGTATAACCAACCATGCCTGCCTCCAATACATGGCCTGGATTTGCAGCTTTTGTGCCTACTTGTTCAGTAATCAAGCAGCACTAACAGCACTGTTACTGTTTGCAAGTAAAGAACCTGAAAGGAACAAATAGCACTGCTGCTGCCAGTTCAGTAGAATGGAAGCAGATGGCATCTTAGCAAAAACATTGGGAGGACATGCTGTAGCTTCTTGCCACCCATAGCCCTTATTTCCCAGCAACCTGGTTTTACAGCTCACTGCTGGTATCAAATGATACTAATTTAATCTATGAAATAGTAGATAATGTGTTCCATATTATCAGTAGGTTGGGCAATGAAAAATCTAAGTCAAGCTCAAATTCTGGTTCTTCATGGAAACAACTTTGTAGCTCTAATGTATAATATGGAAGCAGTTTGTTATTTCCTCTCCTCCTCCTCCTCCTCCTCCTCCTCCTCCTCCTCCTCCTCCTCCTCCTCCTTTTCCCTGTCTAAGCCTACAGTCCTGGGATTTTCAAATGATTTCCTATCCTTGTACTAACAAACACCAATCAATGTTTGCTGTTTAGAGTCACAGTCACAGTCAACTACATGTTAGCAGCTATTGTGGGGGTAAATTATCCATTAAATCTTGATAAAGTTGATACACTTTAAAAAATGACATACATTTCTTATATCCAGGTTTTACACCAGATTTTTGTTCCTGTGTAATGATATTATGCTTATACATATATGGATTATTAGACTTTCACCCAGTCTTTGCTTATTCTGTACTATATACCTATTGCTTTATCCATCCCATTTTTCTCCCTACTACAATATGCCCCTGAAGTAGACTAGGTTGAAACTGTCTGGCTTATTGATAATTTAACCTTTATTCTTCCAATTAAAGCCTACCACTTTAACCAGGGGTGGGATTCTCCCGGTTTAGACCAGTTCTATAAAACCAGTTGTTATGATTCTGTGCAGTTTGGAGAACCGGCAATTCATGTCCCTGGCTGGCCCCACCCCTCTCCACCCACCCCTCCCCTCCCAGTCAGTCCTTATTGCGCATGTGCAACATCGCGTGTATGCCCGACATCGCTGACTGTATTCTCCCCTCCCAGTCATTCCTTAAGGTGTTTCTTTTTTCCCTTTCCCAATGATCAGCTGTTCTGATGATCAGCTATGCAAGGATCCCCCTTGCTATCTTACTGCTTCACCCAGGAAGCTTCCTAAGGCACAGGAAAAAAAAGGGGGCATGGAGGGGAGTGTGGGGGGGAGCTGCACCACCCCCACATTCCATTTTTTTGCCTTCCTGGGAGCAAAACTGCCCCCCAAGGAGGCTTCCCTGAGGTCCAAGAGGCCCAAAAACAGACCGGGGGGGGTGCAGCACCAGGCTCTATTTTTTGCCTTCCTGGGCCCCAGGGAAGCCTTCTGGGAACAAAAATGCCCCACCAGGAAGCTTCCCTGTGGCCCAGGAGCCAAAAAAAAAACAGGGGGAAAGGGGTGCTGCCAAAAAAAAATGAAGCCACGCCCATCCAGTCACATGGCCACATCCACCTAGCCACACCCACAGAACCGGTTGTTAAAAAATTTGAATCCCACCACTGACTTTAACCACTGCATCATACCAGCTTTTCACTAGATCTAACATGTTTCATTTCTCATCCTATTATATACAATTTGTTTCTTAACAGATATTCTTAAATATTTTATTTGAATACTTTATTTGGCAAAGTGTGATTAGATACTCAAGGAATTTGTCTCTGGTATGTCCCGAAGGAAGGAGTTGAAACAGTTTATGTCTAGGATGTGATGATGTAAGAGTCTGCAGAAGTCTTCTCGGCTCTCCTTCTGACCCACACAATATACAGATCTTCTATGGAAAACAGGCTGGTTGCCATTGTTCTTTTTGCACTTAATATAAGAGTATAAATTACATTTGTAGTAACTACCTTTTTGCTATCTCATTGATATCTGAGATTGATTTATTATTATTATTATTATTTTGGAACTCCAAGACTCTGCTTTCAGTAGTTGATTCACTTTGGGAATCATTTTCAGGTCATTTAGTTATGCTAGTATTTATTTTCTGTATAGCAAGTAGGTCTTACATGTTTAAAAAAAGTCCCAACTATGCAACCAAAGCTTCATCCATATAATATTTTTGCATATAAGGCTAAGGCTTCTATGAGTGATCATCACCACTCTCTTGACTATTTGGACATTTCCTTATGCATGATGGAGCCCAGAAACAGGTGAAATATCAAAGGTTATATTCCAACTCTTAATTTCCCATGAAGAAGCTGCAGGCCAGAAATTGTTGAGAAGGGGCTCACAAGGCAGCATTTGCAGTCACTAATTTCAGCATTTGCGACAGAATCCCTTGATGCATTCTCATTTTTTAAAAAATAAATTATTTTGTCTAGCTGTAGGTATTCTAGTTGAAAATCTTTCAGAAGTTTGGAGCCTTGGTGGTGCAGGCTGTTAAATGCCTAGCACTTAGTTCCAGCTGCCTGCAATTAGTGCAGGCTCAAATCCCACCAGGCTCAAGGTTGACTCAGCCTTCCATCCTCTCAAGGTAGGTAAATTGAGGACCCAAGATTGTTGGGGCCAATAAGCTGACTTTGTAAAAATGCTGCTTGGGAGGGCCAAAAAAAACCCTAGTAATAAGCAGGCATATACAGTGGAATGAAGGCTATTGCTGAGTGCATTGGGTTCTGCTCCAAAAAATTGTAAGCCGCCCTGAGTCTCCGGAGAAGGGCGGGATATAAATATGAATTTTTAAAAAAGTATATTTTATGAAATATTATGACATGCTTGAAGCTAAAACAGTTGATAACACTTATTCAGAAGAATATTCAAAACAGCTCTTAACTGAGAATATTAAGTCAATTCAATATAAATCTGATAGGAATATAAATGAACTTTTGTATAGGAAACTTTACATTTTACCCTTCTAATCCCTTTGACTTCTGGACTGTTCAGAAAAAGAACTATGAAATACTGTTTAACCCTATCCCAAAACTGTCAAGACTATGGCAATTTCCAATGATTAGTATCCCATCTTATCTTGATTAATTTCCATATTTGTCTGATTGCTTCATCTAACTGAAAATTAATGGCAAACACCAAAACTCTACAGTTTCTTTATCCTCAAACATTAGAGTCCTACTAAATTATCTCACTCTAGTGGTTTCATATGGATGCTAAAATAGCACAGTATTCCTAAATTCAACCCACAAGATCTTTTTATTGGCAGAAAATGATGCTGTGTGTGTCTTCCAGCTAAGAATTCTTGTGGAATCTCAACTGTGTGGAAGGGATGCCTCCCTAGAACTTTTGTACATAAGGATTTCATTTGCTAATTTTTTTTTAGTAGACAGAGGATATTAGCAGTACAAAGGGAAGTCTTATTTAAACCAATTAGTTATTTTAGCATTCATATAGAATATTCAGAGGAAAAAAGCCTTAATAGATTTTTAATGTTCAACAGGAGTGCTAGAAAACTTGTAGACACCTACAGTATTAGCTAAAGAGACTTCCATATTACCACTAGGAATAATATTACCCCAGTGAATAGTATTTAAATGTGAATTTTAGTCCTGTGCATTTTCTGGCCACTTGCAGTTATGCTTTTTGTGTATGTTGCTGGTCAGACCATCATCTTGTTCTTTTCTACTTTCCTCTTTTCAATTATTTTTATTTTTTATATTTAATTTAATTTAATTGTTTTTATATTGTGACCTGACCAGAGTTAATATGGAAAGAATAGAACCTAATTTTATTAAAATTAAATTTTAAATTAAATTAAATGAGGTGATTACTGAAAATTCCCAATTCAAAATACTCATGTTTCCCTTCAGCCATGATTAATGTGGAAAAGGTATGCAAGATTCTTTACAATTACAAGTAATCCTACAATCACTCATTTAGCAACCATTTAAAGTTACAATGTTCTGAAAAAAGTGACTTAAAACCAGTCCTCACACTTATGACCATTCAGTATCCCCACAGGCACTTGTTAACCACCATGTGTTTATGATGGTTGTACCATCCCAGGGGTTGCCATTTATTTATTTAGAAAATTTATATTGCCATTTACTAGTTCATGGCAATTCAAGGTGGATTACAAGGACATAAAAGCACAATATAAAAGAAATAAAAATAATAAATAAAATATAAAATAATTATTGAGAGTTTTGCAGCGATAATTCAGCACCAGAAAAATAAACACAGATGGCTGATGCTTCATTTAACATCTTTATAAACATAAGTAGATTTTACAAACCAGTTGTAGATTTTTCCAACATGGAGCAAACTCAAACAGAAACATGTTGCATGTTCAGAGCAGAGCTCCAGTCTTCAGCAAGCAAGTTAGTTTTATCTTCAGTAGACAGACTCAGAGCTCAACATAGGTGCAGAGTTGCAGAGCTTAATATAGACCCATGCCTAGACTACTTTAGTTTCAGTTTTCAGCCTAGGCTACTTCTAGTTTCAATTTCCAAACTATCCTCATTGGCTGATTTAGTTGCTATGCCTATTCATTGGCTGACCTTGTTACCAAGCTCTATTCCTGTTCATGAATATATTCTGATAATAATAACCTCCCACCCACCCACATCATGGCTACAACAAACATTCATACAAGCCATGGGTTCTGGGTTCCCCGGGCAGAACCACCTCTTCAGGGATTTCTGAAAGAATGGAGTGGAAGCCAGTCTAGTTTCTGCAGAGATGGTGTTCCAGAGACAGGATACCACTATGGGGAAGGTCCTTCTTCTGGGTCCCGCCAGATGTATCTCCTTAGGGAATGGGACCATTTTTCAGTTTCCCAGTCGATTTCTAAGAAACAAAGTCAATGGGGAGAACCAGATTAGCTTAATGATCACATGATCACATGATTCTCTTAACAACTGCAGTGAGTCTCTTACAACCAATCAAAAAAAAAAAACTCCAGCAAAACTCACTAGCAATGAAAATTCTGGTCATAAGTTGAGGACTACCTGGTAAGAAATATATAATTGGAACAAACAAACAAAGATTGCACCTAGTTTCTGCAAAGTTTTTTTCCTCATACTTTTATGAATTCTATTTGGGACAAATTAACGTCTAAATTGTGCCTCAGTCATTATCACTATGAAGAAGACCTCTTGCTGAATCTGCAGTCATTAAAATCAGCAGCAAGTAATTGCCTTCCTTTCTTCCTTCAAACCTGCACTGCAAGATTTTTAATAAATAGCTCTAGTTCAGTTTTTTAGAGTCTAGTATTGTAGAGCTCACCAGCGGGAAGGTGAAGGAGGGCAAACTGCCAAGCCATTCTAGGCATTACAAAATCAATATCCCTTCATAGTAGAGGTTGATCTCCCTTGGGCTGGAGGGAGTGGGGAACACAACCCTTTCCTTTAAGAGCTAAGTGCCAAAGCAGTGACTTTTTCATTTGGTGATGACTCACTTAATGGCAAATTTTATAATAACAGTGTTTTAAAGCAGATGCCAAAAGAAACCTTGCTTTGAATGGAGACATGTAGCATCACAACTAAATTAAGCTGCCAAAGCAAGACACCAGAGTGCTACTTTTGTTGTTATTTTTTCCCCATCTTGAACACTTCTTGAAATTGTTGTCATACTTGGCTTCTTGTGCAGTGTGTCATAAATGTGTTAGATTGGGAGTGGGCAGCTATAACCCTGCTTCAGAATAGAGACAATGAGCAAAAAGGAGGCTGTAATCTGTTGTAGCTGAACAATGAATATCAATAAAATACTTCTTTCTTTTGAATTTTGCAACTATGACAGTGTTAACAAATTGAAGTACATGTGAAAAGATACTCCTTGGAACAAAAAGGGTGCTTAATGGTTAGAGCTGAATCGTTTTTCTAAAGAAATTGTCCCAGTTCATGATTCTGTGTGGAGATTGCAGTGCTGTTCATCTTTGCAGATTTAAAATGAAATGCTTAACAGTAATAAGACCGTGTGTGTTGCATTATTTTTAAGTCTATAGTTTGAGGCATAAATGAGGTAGACAGATTTGGGTGAAAACATCCAAAATGATCCACCTGTAGTTTAGAGCAAAGATGAGAGAATTTTTAACCAGCTTCTGTCCTAGTTTTCTTATTTTTTTATTCCATCTCTATTACTTTACATATATTCTGGTTTTATTCAAATATGTAGAGCAAACCACTTTCTATGACAGGAGAGCAGATAAAACCTAATGAGCCAAACTCTATCAGTCCTATTAATTTATACAAAATCTAAAAAATAGGTTTAAACAAGATTTAATTATATTTTATAATGTCATTAAAATTATGTATTGAAATGTATCAATGTGCACAATACGTTATACTTATATTTACATTACATTTACATTATACTTACATTATATACATTTCCCACAAAAGTAATACTTATACAACTGCAAATATGACTTCCTGTTTGGAACTAATCACTGTCTAATGTTAAAGCTAAGAATATGGTTTAAGCAACATTCTAAGCTAAAAAGATTATTCAAGATGAATTTGCCAGTTTTGCTTTATCTTGACAATGTACATGTAGCATACATTTCTTTAAAGTTGCTGTTGAGTCAGTGTTTGTCCTGCTTTATAATTTATGTGTTATTTTTACCATAGAGGAATCCCATACAAGGACTTCAAGCCATGGCATTTTCAGGAGAACAAAAATATTTGCCAACAAATTGTCTTCTTATAACTTCAAATAAATTAAAATGTTTTCAATTGAGTGAAGCACAAGCAATAGGACCAATAGAATGGTCCTATTGCACAGTACATACACTGACACCAACTTTTATTTTCTCATAGAAACAGTAGAATGTGGTGACTGATATTGACTTTGTGAGTATTAGCATGGCAGCCACATAGACACCCTCAAGCATCAAGTACAGACCAATAGACAAGGTGCCAGACACAGAAGCCCACTCCAGAGCAGACCTACCATCAGTTCATACCTTGCTGATGAAAGCCCAGACATGCTGGGCAGGCCATGTTGCAAATATGCCAGACCATTGCATCCCTAATCAATTCCTCTATGGTGAACTGTCTCAAGGGAAGTGATCTCAAAAGGGACAAAGGAAGCAATACAAAGATACGTTGAAAGCCTCCTTTAAGTCCCTGGACATTGACACCATCTCCTGGCAAACCCTAGTACAAGATGGTGCACATTGATCCACCAAGGCTGCCAGACATTTGAAGACAGAAGAACAATCACAGCACAAAAGAAGCGAGCACTCTGCAAAGCCAGAGCTGCAAATGCTGCAATAATGGTGCCCACACACAATTCTGCCCCACATGTGGCAGAACATTTTGTGCCTATATAGGTCTTACCAGCCACCTGCAGACATACCGTATGGACAATCTACAAACTGTTAGATGTCAAGGTCCTCTTCGAACATGATGGACGAACATCATCATATAATTTATCTATCATTTTCTATCTATTTTAGGACAAAATTCTATCTCCACCCCATTTAATGTTGCCCCCCTTTTATCAAGTTTTTCTATTGTTGTTTTTAATTTTAATAGTTTAATTTTTATTCTTCAATGTTTTCTACAATTTTATATTGTGCTTTTATGATATAAGCTACACAGATTTGATGAGAAATAGGTAGCATTAGGGCTGGTATTCAGCTGGTTTGGACTGATTTAGTGAACCGGTAGGAATAATTTCAATTAGTTCTGAGAACCAGCAAATAGCACCTCTGGCTGGCCCCACCCCAGCTGCCCACTCGCCTGCTCACCACTTGCCCTGGCTGTGTGCTCATCCCACACCAACTTGCCCAGTAACTCCTCATCTCACCCACTCGCCCGCCATTGCTAGCCTGCCTTCACCCTCCATAATTGCTGCCTACCTTCCGCTGTGGCCTGGAGAGGTGAATGAGCCTCAAGGAAGCCCCAGTTGAGTTGACTCCAAGACTGGCCTACCTGCCTCCACTGCTGCTGCAAGCCCCTGTTGAGTGTCAACTGACTCCCGGGCCACCTCAGGTGGGCCCGGTGAGGCTTGGCTGCCTTTTGGACCTGGTTCTCTCCATCCTTCCACCCACATAAAGCCTGCTTGCCCATCCACCAGCCTTGTTGCGGGCTGGATGTGGGACTTAAGTCAGAGTGGAAAGCATGCAAGCAGTAGCCCAGAGTAGGGCCCAAAAGGTGGCTGAGCCTGAGAAGCCTGCAGCCTCCACCTCTTTGCCAGCATGAGAAGCCTCCAGCCACCACTCCCAGATTGGTTTCAGCTGGCAAAGAGGCAGCTGCTTCATGCAAGCAAAAAGCTTCATGAGAATCCTGCAGCTGCTACCTCTTTGCCGGTGTGAGAAGCCTCCAGCCTCTGCTCCCAGCTCAGTTCCAGCCAGTAAAGAGGTGGCTGCTGCGGACCCTTCATGCCGGCAAAAAGCTGCATGAGAATCCTGCAGCTGCTACCTCTTTGCTGGTGTGAGAAGCCTCCAGCAACAGCTCCCAGCTCAGTTCCAGCCCGCAAAGAGGTGGCTGCTGCGGACCCTTCATGCCGGCAAAAAGTGGCACGAGAATCCTGCAGTCACTACCTCTTTGCCAGCACGAGAAGCCTCCAGCTGCTACTCCCAGCTCAGTTCTGGCCAGAAAAAGCAGCAGCTACAGGCTTTTCATGGTGGGAAAAAGCGGCAGCTACAGGCTTTTCGCACTGAAAAAAAAGGCTTTTTGCTTGCCCATGCACCAACACGGAAGGTCCCAGTCCTGGTGCCATGAGATGTGTGCATGTTTGCTCTGTGTGTATGAGGCTGAGAAGGAGGAGAGAAGCAGCCAAGTTGAATGCTGTTTCTGTCAGTGTGGCTGCAGAGAGAAACAGCATTCAACCTGGCTGCTTTCCTTCTCCTTCTCAGCCTCATACACACAGAGCAAACATCCACCCATCTCATGGCACCAAGACTGGGATCTTCTGTGAGGAGACAGCGCATAGGCTCTGGTGCTGTGAGACATGCGCATGTTTGCTCTGTGTGTATGAGGCCAAGAAGGAGAAGGAAAGCAGCCAGGTTGAATGCTGTATCTGCCACCACACTTTCTGGGTGGGACATGCAGGAGTGAGTAGCTGAGTAGGCTTTATGCTTTTTCCACCCTTCCCTTCTTTTTTCCCTTCTCAGACCTTCTCTCTCCCACCCCCAACCTCCTTTTGCCAGCATTCAGCAGGCAGGCTCAGCAGGCAATCACAATCTTTAGATGGACTTTTTATTTTGTCAGCCAAGGGCTGTGGGGAGGAGGTATGTAGGAAATCGCCCTGTCTCTATAGCATTGGTCGTGTGACTGAGTTTGCATGGCCAACTCAATGTCACTCACAGTAAGGTGTCGCTCCACCTTGCAATGTGTCACTGCGTTTTTTTGGTTTGTCTGTTTCAAGCTTCTAAGCTCATATTCTAGCAAGCAGGTGTCTGCCAGCCAGCACTGTGTTATCTTGTCTCCATAGTAATAAGATAAGAAAGTTTTGTAATGTTTTGATTCACTGTGCATGTGTACAAAGTTTATACTTCACTTCCTGTAACTTCCGTTATATTTTTCCTTTGTTTCTTTTTCTATATGCCTTGGTGGAGATTAGTTTGCAAACATGTAGCTTCATTAGGTTTTCTTATTTTATAAATAAAAATGGTTTTAGATTACTTTCCTAGTCTCATTTTTATCATCATTGACAGCAGAGAAGAACACGGTTTATCACCTCTAATTAGCAGGGATGTTTTGGAAGAATTTTTACTCCCTGACAAAAGGTTTTTCCAAGCCTTTGAAAATGGTAGCAGAGAAAGGCTTGACACAGTGAGTGATGTTGAGTTAGCCATGCCCACTCAGTCACATGGCCCCACCAAGCCACAGCCACCAAGCCATGCCCACAGAACTGGGAGTGGTAAATTTTGAATCCCACCACTGGGCAGCATATATCTTTAATAAAAATTAATAAATATGATTGCAAGTGCATTTACTTTCCAATAAAGCTTAGCAAAGACATCCCTTGTGCTTTTTGAGGAATCATTCTTGAAGACAATGATTAATTTTCCCACATAAAAGTATTTAAATATAATAATTACTATTAATAATATGCATTTTTGTTGTTTGTTTGCTTATGCACATGCTCAAAATGACTCAGGTAGGATACAATTAAAAACAAAAAAATACATATAAAAAACTGCTGGCAATTCAATAATCAAAACAGTCATATGAATGGACATTGCATGTTGACTGAATGCCTGAGGATGGGGTGGGGACAGGTCTTTAAAACCCTATGAAATGAAGCTTCCTGTGTTCTTTTCCTTAGCTCCTATTACCTTAATGAAACTCATCCAGTAAAATTCTTGTGACCTTTAAAATATGTATTTTAATATATTTTAGGATTTTCTAAATTTGCAATATGCATTAAAAATACAAAACTCCTAAGGGTAGAAAATGATAGTGGTATACTGTTACAAAAACAGATGAAGTCAGTATTAAAAGGCACTGTTAGATTACAGGTTATGTAATGCTTTAAAAATATTAAGTAAAATATTTCTTATAGCTGCTTTAATAAATCAAATATTGTAAGGGCTTCATTGAGTACTTTCTTAGCCGCTTATTATGTCCCAAGTGTTTGGCAACCTTATGATCAAATAAAAAATGGAATATTAAATGTTTTTCAAAAAGTGCAGCAATTGACAAAGTTTAGCCCTTTCAGTATCCCGGCTTTGAGAAAGGCAAATAGATATTTTAATTCGTTGATTATTAAAATAAGAAAAGCTCTGGGGAATAAGGTCAAGTGCCATAAAGTAAATGTTCAGAATTTTCCCAAAGAGACCAGGATTGTAAGAGTATGCAGTTCTGAGCTGGAAGTGGGAGGAGGAAAGATACCCACACCCTAGAACAGGAATGTCAAACTCAATTTCATTGAAGGCCAGATCAGGGTTGTATTTTATCTTGGGGGGCTAGGATGGGCATGGCCAGTTCAACGTCATCCGTGTCAGTGCCTGTGGCAGCCCGAGCACTCAACTCTGTTTTTTGGTTACAATGGCCTCCTGCAACCCTCTGCAGTGAAAACAGAACTTGGGATGGTTGCAGGCTGTCTCTGCTGAAAAATGGAGCTTGGGAGCCCGTTCCACTGGCAGAGGCACTGTGGGTTAATCCTTCATTGTTTCTTGGTGGCCCCACGGGCCAGATCTAAGCACCCCATGGGCCTTGAGTTTGACACCGCTGCCCTAGAATGTCTCCAGATATATCTATCAAGTTAAAATTATAGCTTTGGCAAGATAATGTCCATTAGGTATAAGCAGATAAAAGATTTAATCCAATTGGGTATTATTGTCTGTTACCTAGGCATGGGTCTAATATAACCTCTTTTATGACAAAGTTTCTAGTTTTTGATGAGCTGAGATATGTCTGATTTCAAGAAGAATAACTGAAAAGGAAGAACAGTAATAGCAGCATGCAAGCTTCTTACAATTTTTTGCTTACTCTGAAGTATTAGAGAATTCCATCCACCACCTGAAGGACAAATTGTTCATAAAAAGGAGAAGCAGTTTTCAGTAAAATAGATTAAAGGCTCTAATGATTGTGCCATTAATTATTTTAGAATTTAATCCTGCATTTTTATAAAAAGGACCAGTCTTCACTATTCAATTATCTTTTAGAACTTGATTTATGAAATAATTCCATCAGCCTTGCATAGGTAGTTGTCATGGTACATGAAATGGGTGACAGGACTGCTATTAGGAAATAAATGTATACTATTTGAACTTCAGTACAGTTTATATTCCACCTCATTAATAAACATGCTAGGCTAGGGAATAAAAGACTGTGTGTATGTGTGTGAATCATTCACTTACTCCTCCCTGTCTCCCCCTCCTGTGTCTGTGTGTGTTTGTCTTTTTCCTTGAAAAGGACTTTATAGATGATATACAATCTAAATAGCTTTTTAGAGAAATGTCAAACAAAAAGCAGAATAAAAATAAAAACATAAGGATACAAACTACTTTTAAACCAAAACCTAATTTATAACTTCTTAAAATCTAAATAAAGATGCTACCTACCTAACTTTTAATGGAAAGATCTGATGGTCAGAGCTCCTAGAGAAGGTTTTGAATGTCATTAGATCCCAAAAGTGTTTTTCAAAAGGCAACTGGACTTTCTTAGTTCTCTGAAGAAGCTTCTTGTATGAGAAGTAAAACATTTTCAAGGAAAGAAAGGAAAAAAAAGTCCAGTTACATTTTGAAAAGCACATTTGGGACAACCATGACCTGGATGATTGACAGTCTCCATAGATGGTTGTCAATAGGGTTTTTAATGAAGATATACCTGTAAGGTAAAGAACAAATTTATTTTATTGAACCCACCTTTATTATTTGTATAAATAACTTAAGGTGGCAAACATATGTTATACTCTTTCTTCTTCTTATTTTCCACAAAATAACAACCCTGTTAGGTGAATTGAACTGAGAGAAAGAGTGACTGGTCCAAAATCACCCAGCTGGCTTCATGCCCAAGGCTGAACTAGAATTCACTATGTCTGCTTTCTACTCTGGTAAGTTAACAACTAGGCCAAGCTGACTCTCAAAGAAAAGGCCATAATCATCTTCCAGATATTCTGTTTCCTACTGATTCTGGACTTAAAACTTTCTTGAAACTTTCTTGCAAAATGTAGCAGAATAACTTGCACTCCCTAACCCAGACTGCCAAATACCTATCGGAATCTCTATACTAAACTGTTAATCAACATGAATTAAATATTACACTCAGATTAATGCTGAAAATTAACTGCAAAATTGGATCTACTGAATTTATGCTTTATTACAAATGAACCATGTTTTTGTTACTATCATTGATATAGTTTGAACTTAAGTTTGTATTTAAGTTATTTCAGCTGTAGCCTTCCTTCACATAGCTGTAGCTATTTGTCCAAGTTCTTTGTTCCTCTAAGACCCTAAATGGCCATATGTTGTTATGCCACTTAAAAACAATATCAATATTTTCTGTTGATTTCTAGCTTTAAAATCCTGCTGAGCGTCTGAGTATCTTTTTACACATTGATGATTTGTTTTCAGTATAATTCATTACACAGAAATTAAGAGTCCAGCGTAAATAAATCCATTAGATAGTGCCATGGAGATGGCAATACATTTCTTTTGAACTGCCCTATCAATTTCAATCGAGCCAGTAATCAGAATGTTTCAATCTTCTCCTTTGCAATAATTTGTTTAAGGCTAAATGTTATCCAAAACTGATAACTTAGATTTTAATAATTATTGTCCATTGCTAGAATGTTATGAAAATGTGAAAGCATCATACAGGAAAAGTTGCTTATTTAATAGTGTTTGGATGGGAAGAAATATACATATTTTTGTACGAATAAGACAGAAAAATAACTCAGGAAAAATGACCATACTCATTAAAAGCTGAAAGAACTCAGAGCAGGATACCATTAGGGCCATACTCAAGGGCAGTCACAGAATTCAAAACAAATAATACAAACGATACCATGAGTCCAAAGCCATCCAAAGCTATTCCAAAAAAACCCTAAAATAACAAATTTTTGAAATTCAGAAATTAAAGGCAGATTTCTTTCATTGAACAGAATGAAGCATTACAAAAATAATGCAACTGGAAAGATAAACCTTTAATCATGTGGCCCAGTTTAAGACAGGGCACTTCAGCATTGATCTATTTCTCATCAAGACTCTGGATATATCAACATAAAACTACACGAATTCTCTTTTTTAAGTGAGGAGTTGGAAAGTAGTATTGCATATCAAATAATGAAACTGCAAGGTTGGAAGGAACATTGGAAGTCATTCTGTCCAACCACTCTCTGGTGAAGCATTAAAGTCTTGAAGTTTGAAGCTGTACAGATAATTTTCTGGCTAGCTTGGAATCCTTCAGAACTCTAAGCTCATTATTGGCAATTTCTAGACTACTGCTTTGGCACCTTTTCAGGGAAAATGAATTATTTAGATTGAGCAATATGATGCCATAACACAGAAAACATAAAGTACGCATATGTGGAAAGCTACCTCTTCTCATCAGTATAATCTTTGAAAAATCTTTCAGGACCAGCTCCTTGCCAAAACTATGGTCACAAGCCATAGTCATCCCCATCTTCAGAAAGGGAGATCCCAGCCTCGTTGAAAATTACAGACCAATCAGAATGGTCAAACAAATGGCAACTTCAAATCTCAACAAATAAATGCTCTGTCTTACATATTTGCAAAAATAATCAGAAAATAAAATACAGGCTAAATAGTCAAGACCTTGTTGATGATCCAAACTCTGTCAAGGATCTTGGAATACTTATCTCTAATGATCTAAGTGCTAGAGCCCACTGTAACTACATAGCCAAAAAAGCATTAAGAGTTGTTAACCTAATCTTACGTAGCTTTTTTTCTGGTAATATCACACTACTAACTAGAGCATACAAAACATTTGCTAGACCAATTCTCAAATACAGCTCATCAGTCTGGAACCCACATTATGTATCGGATATTAACACAGTTGAGAAAGTCCAGAAATATTTCACAAGAAGAGTTCTCCACTCCTCTACTCATTGAAGAATACCTTATGCCACCAGACTTGAAATTTTAGACCTAGAAAACCTAGAACTACACTGCCTTCGGTCCGATCTAAGTATAGTATATAAAATCATACATTGCAATGTCCTACCTGTCAATGAATACTTCAGCTTCAATCATAACAATACAAGAGCACACAATAGATACAAACTCAAGGTTAACCGCACCAAACTTGATTGCAGGAAATACAACTTCAGCAACAGAGTGGTCTGGAATTTGCTACCCGTCTGTGGTTTCTTCCCCAAACCCCCAAAACTTTAACCTTAGACTGTCTACTATTGACCTCACCCCTTTCCTAAGAGGTCTGTAAGGGGCGTGCATAAGCGCACCAACGTGCCTAGCGTCCCTGTCCTATTGATTCTTTTTATTTTTATTTTTCTTATATGTATCCATTCCATGTATTCATAATTATGTTTATACTTATACCTATTATCTTGTAAGCGATTGACAAATCAAATAAATAAATAAATAAATCTTCTTGCCAATACTATCTTGAATATAAGTCACACATCTTTATACTTTACCCCATTGATGCCAAGGTCATGTGGACATGTTAATTTTGATATACAAAACAGATACATATTGTATATGTTATATGAATAAATACTACGTGAAGAAGTAAAGAGATGGAATCATGGGATAGGATCTATTAAATAATAAAGGGGGAAAGAAAAGAGAGAATGGGGACCAGGTTTTGATTTACATATCAAAACTATTAGGTTTTGTTCACTATACATGAACTTGCTTGATGATTCAGCAGATCCAATTCCAGCTACCACCAACCATGAGAACACTGAAAATGAAATGGAGCAAGTCATTTTTCAAGAGGAACCCTTGCTGGCCATATTCTTCTGTCTGCGGTTGAAATGGTTGAAGAAAGACTGAAGAACTTATTACTTCTGACATTTCCAAATCTCTTAATAAGGTTCTTGCTTTATTTCAGTTCCAGCTACAAAGTTCCAGTTCCTCATTTGTACAGATGAAATATTTGTTTATACAGGAAAGCAAGGAATAGTAGATTTTATTATAAATAGGCAATGGTTGTTGGCTGAATAAGATTTAATCTTCTACTTTATATTTGATCTACAGTAAAGTATGCCAGTGTTTACCAGAAAGTTTTACTTTTCATGACAGAGCATATGGTATCTGCTGTTTCCTTTCTTGGCTCCAAAGATAAATTTTGAGTTAGCAGACCATGAGAAAGGAAGAAAATAAGGAAGAAAATGCCTTTGATATCTATTTCATTACATGAATGAATGCTACATTCAATATAAAAAATATCAACCATTTAAACACTTATAGATGGAACACTATAGACACACAGCATTAACATCCTTTTCAGCTTTTCTTTCAATTTTTAGATAAAAGAAATATTGAAATTATAAAGTTACCACAGAGATAGAAAAGGAACAAGTTGCTTTTTATTTTATTTTTATCCCCAAGCCTTTTTTTTTTTTACTAAAAATTATCTCCTTTCTCCAGCTTCTATAAAGTTAACATATCATAGCAAACATAGATGGGATTTTATGCCAGAGGACTTTCGATATGCTGGCTCACTAGATAGGCCTATCTACAGTTTGCATTTTGTTGATATTATTCTGACATTTGGACTCGTTCATTTTGTTCCAGACAAAACAGGAGAGATGGAGGCTTGGGAAGCTAATAGAAATAGAAATCTCTGGAGGTTGCCATCTATCTGTACATTCTTGTAAAACTGTTATTCACACAGATCCACCAACTTAAAAAAAATACATAGTAAATTAAAATTAGTGGAGGATGAAATTACAGAAATAATTTGCAATAAGTCTGTTTCACAAAATTATCTTTCTTATTTTTCCCAAATGCATAGCCCAAGGATAAATATTTTAGACAAAAATTTGGCAACCAACTATGATAGATTCCATCTCTTTACACAATTATCATTTTAATTAAGCAACAGTGAGTACCAGTAAGTTAAAATCAGTTCTCTGAGATTAAGCAGATCCCTGATTAAGCATGCCCCGATTAAGTTGAGTGCACAGAATAAGTGTTTTATTATTATGTGCCAGTGGATGTTTTGAATTGCTCAATTAAACAATTCCTAATCCTCTCCCCAGAAGGATTAAAGAACATCCCTGAATGAATATGAGGAAAAGATTATTGCTGCACAATGCCACTTACTTTCAGTGAAAGGGGCATTGAAATTGTTAGTTAACCAAGATATGCACCTCTGGATAATTTTTTATACCCACACGCAATAGCAAGTAAATCAAAGCTTGGAATGTAAAAATGTTAAATGTGCAAACACTTTGAAATAATTTTTGGAAAAGAAAGGAATAAAAGTGTATTGGAGATAGCTAATCTCCATTTGTTTTTTTTTAACGTTATGAATGTATTTGAATTACTGCACTTCTTGACATTTTTTTCATGCTCATTTATGTTTTATCATAATATTTTATTCTGTTTGCTTTACTGATACTGATTATCTTGATTTATCACAGCCAGAGCATTTGAAAGAGCCAATTTTCTTCTATATTACAAAGCTGAGGCTAAATGGGTAAAAAATAATAATGAAATAAAACTGCTGAATGAGGAAAATAGATTTTCTCAACTGCAGCACTGATTATACACATAGTTTCATCAAACAGCAAGGGATGTAATGACCTCTCGGCTATCTGCTCTTAGAAACATTCCCTTTCATCTCCAATGAAGCATTTTAAAGTGAATTAACATAAAACAAAGGTGGGAAAAGAAAATATTTTGCACTAAGGAAAATACTTGTCCTACATAATTTAATGTTGCTACTTTCTACAATTAAATGTTGAAATTATTGACCATTTCATTGCATGGTTCATATACACAGCACTTTTAGAATCCTAGTCTTATACAGATAAGTTCAAAAAAATAATAATGTAAGAATTAAATCACTGGGGAGCTCCCATTAAATCAACAGAGAGTTCTTATGTAGTTATCCTGGTGTTCAAATACCTGTATTTTCTACTTGGGACATAAAATCATGAAATGTCATTAAAACCTAATTACATAAAATAAAATGACAATGAAATCCCATTAACTAATAATATAACATTCAAGAACTTAAAAAATATAAGTCTAAGGAAATAAATTACTTTATTTCAATAGGCACAAAGTTACTGCAAACTTTCTTGGATCTCTGAAAATCTTTCATTAAACAAACCTGAGAAGAGGTAGTATCAGAAAAGAAAAGATAACACAGATACCTTATATAAAAGATAAAACAGGAAAGGAGGAAGGGTTAAATGAACATTTAAAGTATCCACATCCTCTTAGAATTACCCTGATTCTTAGAAATACAAGAATTTAATGGAGATAGTACCTGAGATAAAAGAAATAATGTTTTGTGTGTGTGTGTGTGTGTGTGTATACAGTTTTATAAAAGTTTTGATTAACTTTCCAACCATGAAGAAAATTTGGATTATGTTTTATATAAACAAATCACATATTTTATTTTAAAAGATCAGAAGAAAAATGGACATTATTAATCAGGCCTGTTATATTGCAAATCAGGAGTAGTACATGACAAGTTTGGTGATGGTAAAACATACCATTCCCTCCCCACTACCAATTGATCTGCATTCATTATCAAATCTATGGGATGCTTCCTCTCTATGCACATGTGAAATGCTTAACCATGACGGCACAGTGATTAGAATGCAGTATTGAAGGCTGATTCTGTCGACTGCTAGGAGTTTGATTCTAACCAGTTCAAGGTTGACTTAGCTTGTCATCCTTCTGAGGTTGGTAAGATGAGGACTCATGATTCTGTAGACCACTTAGAGAAGGCTGTAATGCACTATGAAGTGGTATATAATCCTAGGTGCTAGTGCTATTAACATGTCCTTGCAAAAACTGACTTGACCCTAAGTGGCAACAGGATGAAAAATCAGCCAGGAACCTGTGCCCAGTAAACCAAATTGTTTATATTCCCTGGACATAACTTAGAGCTAACATAGTCTCTTAGTAAAAAAGAATAAATAATAATAAGGTCACATGCATAGGTTTGTCAAAAATATTCCAACATACTGATACAATTTCCACATTTTTCTTGCCTATCCATGCATATGTCTCATTCAGTTCAATGAAATTTGTATAGAAGTGCTTTGAGTAGCTTCTTTCAGCTTAATGAAAGAAATAAAGTAATCCTAGTCATAATAGCTATTTGAAAATATTTCCATTTGATGCCACTTTGAATTAATTTTTTTTAACTTATCAAAGTCTCAAATACAATGCACTGAAATAGAAAAGTATGCCAGGCTTTCTAACAGCATAGGCAGAAATCACTGAACCAACCCATTATTATATCTCTATGACCATGAATGTGTTTCCTCTCACTTTAAGAAACAACGAATATTTTTTTAAAAATGATCAGAGAATTGTCAGTTACCCCATCATTGTTACTTGGCATTCCTATGAATCTGATCTTCTCATGCTGCTTAAGCTATGGGAATCTTTGAAGTTTAAAAATGGTACCAGAGAATCTCCTAGTGCTTGAAATTAAGACTCAGTGTGTCAAATCAAAGAAGAAACACTATCAAGTATGTACAGTTCCTTCCATAACGAATAAAGGAAGAGGAAAGGGAAAGGAAAGGAAAGCAAGCTGGAAGCCATGATAATAAATCAATTGGCTCTGCTTTTCAGGAAGAAAAGACCTTTAACTTGTTATGTTACAATTCATTCCCATCTGGCATCCAAGATCAATTAATTCCTCTTCAGCTGCAAGCTTTATGAGCTTTTTCTGTTCAAAAGAAAGGAAAAAAAGAAAGAAGAGGTTCTATATTCCCAGTGGACTGAATGTGAGCCTTCTATCCCATTGTAGGTGCAATTATTTTCTTTTCTGATAGTAGCTGTTTTCTTCACAAATTTCTGCTGTTGCTTTAAAGCTGAGCAGGCAAAACCATAATATAAAAGGATTATTGGTACAACTCCTATCATGACACACAGAGCCCCGAGAGCCTTGTGTTCTAGTTAGCAAGCCTACCTTTTCATGTCATAATATACTAAATATATCAACTATGCAACATTCTCATAAAAACAAATTGAAGAGGTCTCTAATTGGAAGCATTCTAAAGATACCCTGCTACCTTAATCTGCTTACTATAGATAAACGACATAGATTTTTAGATAAGGGAGAGCAGGAGATTTCATTAAAATTGGTGAAGCCTTTACTTTTTCCCTTATCTCTGCTATTTTTTATAGGTCTGTTTTACTTCCAGACAAGTTATAGTATTGGGAATGATAAAATATATGGCAAGCAGCCAGTGAAAAATTTTGGAGTTAATTTCTTTTTTTACATTTTTAAAAATGGCATAGAGAGACAAGATAAAATGGTGGTAGAAACAATCATAACTTGTCATCCTAATTAGGACTTTTAAAATATATTTTCAGAAACAGGAACTGAGCAATCAACATTGTTAAACTACACAAAAAAGAGAGAGATTTATCAGTGTGAGCATGCTATTAGTTTTTATCTCCTAATTTTCAAGGATTTCTAGAATAGTTGTCATAGGGATGGGAAAATAAAAAACTCAGTTTCTTTGCTATAAACGTAAGGCCATATATCAATGGTATTCAAATGGTGTTCCAATTGTTTTGGGATTGCACCTAAGGTGCTTATAGTGATTATGATTTTGGTGCTTGCTAATACTAGTATATAACCACTTCAGACAGCCAGACAGCAGCACCTCCTTTGTTTCTTCTAGTTCTTACAAAAGGATTCTTCAAATTAGAAACCAAGGTGCATCCCATTTAGTGAAATTATGCCTTTATTAGAGTGAAAAAGAGCTAGTAATAAAAAGGTTAAGTCTGAGTTAAGAGAACCAGTGTGATGTAGGGATTAAGGCATCAGGGTAGAAGACCATGAGTTCTAGTCCCATCTTAGGCATTAAGCCAGTTGAGTGACCTTTGACCAGTCACTTTTTCTTGGCCTACTGAAAGAAGCAATGGCAAACCACTTCTGGAAAGAACCTTGCCAAGAAATCTGCAGGGACTTGTCCAGATAGTCTTTAAGAATTGTACATGACTGAATGGAAGAAAAAAGGGTGTGGGATGGTGGTGGGAGGGAATAAACTAGCTAGCTAGCCTTCTTCAGCATGGGGAGGAAACGAAAAGTGAGCGTGCTGATTTTTTAAATAAAACAACTTTCTCTTTCTCTCTCTCTCTCTCCCCTCCCCCCATGTTTGTGTGTGTGTGAATGTGTTTAGGAGGTAGTTTCATTGCAAACAAGGTGGGCAAAGAGAAAGTTTGAAGCTGAAACTGGTTGCTGCCTAATTTAGACAACAGCCTTTCTAGGATGTTAAACATTTCACTTTATTTGGGAGGCTGTTATCACAGTAAATACATTAAACAGCAATTTAAATGCACAGACAGGTTACTGTTTTCCATATGTGCATTTGTGAAATCATGATCATAGTTTTAATTCCAGACCACCAGAGAATATAAATTCTTGGTTAAAGAATATTTACTATCACATGGTCTAGATCAGGGGTTGCTAACCTTTTGGACCTCAGGGACCACCAAACTCATAATTTTAAATCCAACAGAGACCCTGGGAAAATCCCCCAAAAAGTTTGCAGGGAAATTCCCTACCCCATTTTCCTACTGATCAATCATTCTTTATTTGGGATCGTAGGATACTGTCTCCAGCTCCATTCTCAGGGGAGAGAGAGAGAGAGAGAGACACAGAGAGAGAGATTTTTGGCTTCATGCAAGGAAAGCAGCAGAAGTCTTTCTTTCTCTCCCCCAAACTCCACCAGAAATGAGTCTTTGTGAGACTTGTCATGCAGGCCCAGACTCTTGAAGCAGGATACCTTGCAGGGTCGCAAAGACTCATTTCTGGCAGAGTTTGGGGGAGAGAAAGAAAGACTTTTGCTGCTTTCCTTGCGTGCAGCCAAAAGCAGAAGAAGAAAGAAGCGGAAAGAAGCACCCCAATGGCCATGTGAGATGCATGGGGCAAGTGGGGCAAGTTCCCCCCTCCGCTCTTTTCCCCTCCCCTCACTATCTCATGTTGTTCACAATGCAAACAATGCAAGCCTTGTATTCCTGCAGGCCATGTGGGTGGCTCAGCCTTGTGTTCCCACACAGCCTGGATTAATTGCTTTGGGGGAAGGTGCTTTGGGGGTGACATTTCTCTCCGGACCACCAAAATTTTCTCACAGACAACCAGTGATTCCTGGCCTACTGGTTGGCAACCACTGGTCTAGATATTTATCAACAGCTGGAAATCACAAAATGCTTAAATATTATTTCTGGCTATAAAATTACTTAAATTATATATGAAATATTTGTGAAATCATGTGGACATAGACATGGAGAAAGACAGGGGAAAATGCATGCACAAATACCAAATGTATAGTCTGAGTTCTTCATTCTCAAAGATACATTACTAATTTTTTCATATTGTTAAGTCATGAAGCAAACTTGACTTATGCATTTGCATCAAACATAAGGATACAATTATGTAAAAACAGGATTTGTGTCACGAAATCACTACAAACATTCAATTCATACAATTCAGTATGAAACCATGAAATTCTGGCAGTTTGATTTTCCTGTAGAAGATAAGATGGTAATAATTGACAGCAGAATTTAATATGAAATACGTTGATCTTCAGTTGGCCAAACTCACCCACGCACCCAAAGAAAGCACTTCAGATATGACTTTTGGGTGCCGTTACAATGAAAGAAAATCAGATTTCATTTTGAAAACATGAAAAACCCTGCAATGCAGTTTGCTTCTTCCTCTTTGTAGTGCTCAGTACCAGAAAGTATATCTTACATGGGGCTACTGCTAAAAGTGATGTCTTTGTACTGAATTTTTTCCCACACACTAATGATGTCTGCCTGCTATGACCTTAGGATTGGTGAATGCAAATAATGTGAGGAAATATATAACAGATGGAAACTACATAAATATTTTGTGTATGGTTCCTTTCGATGAATATGCATTGGGAGACACTATTATGGGAGGAATTTCTTCTGTTCAGCTTGTTCAATGATTTGCTTATGATAAGGAATATTAGCATTGCTTTCAAGATCAGGAGAATATCCAACAGTAAAATAGGAATTTTAAATGACATTCTACTTCATCCTATATACCAGTTAGGAAACGAAGAATTATGAAGAGTTCAATGAAACATAAATAATAACACATATCTTATATCTTTTTTAAGAACTGCATTTCACTATCATATGCAATGAGTATTAAATTTAGAAAGGAGTGTTATATATGTCCTACTGATGAAGAAGAGTGGAATTATAAGAAACACTGAAATATAGGAATGTCTGTTAGTGAGAATTATCCATAGAAAGCCAATCACAAAGCAATTGCGGTGTCCCATAGTTTCACATACTGTTCTGAGCCTTCGTCCTTGATCAGCTGGTTTACTCCAGATCAACATTTCTGGTTTCTGTCACCATGGCATTCCCCCCTTATCCCTGCATATTCCCACACCCAATTCTTACTTCCTAAATTGTCTTCCCCTCCCTTGCATTTTATGGCAGGATGCCAGCAAAGTAAGGTAAGCTGAAGATGGCAGGCCTGACAGCTATTCTTATATTGAAAGATTGATTTACAAGGTCTAAGATCACTCAGTAAAGAACTCAGTGCTGCATGAGTTGCCTTCTGTGAAGCAAAAAGGCAATGTGATTTCCATCAATGATCTGCCTTAACTGGTAGCTGCAATAACTGGAAGTAGGTGCAGTAATCTGGATGTTCTATTTCTTTTTTAAAAGTGAGAATATCATCTTGATTCAAGAAGAAATTTTTTAGAGCCTTTCTGAAACTGAACCACCACCTCAAAGATTACTCATGTCGAACATGTATAATAATGAAGGGTATCCTTGTCTCAATTTATTCCAGGAAAAAAAGTTATTAAAGTTTTCAACACACTGAGAAACTTGTAAGTAGCATAGAACATTTCCAATTTCCAATTTTTGTGTAGCAGGAATGTATCACATTGATCAAAAATCCAGTTGCTCAGAAATTTCCAGGACAGATAATTATTAATTTCTGATGTCCCTGCTTCCAGATAAGTACACATTTATTCCACCCAGAACTTGCTTTTATTTGAGAACTCCCTGCTATGTCCTGATTCCTGAGAACAGATTTTGTACACAGAAGCAGGTAAGAACAATAGGAATGAAAAGCAGTCTTGATTTACACTCAACTGGAGACAGCTAAAAATTTTATGTGCTAGTATTCAGTGTCTGCAAGCAAGTTTTATTTTAGTTATTTTTCAGTGAAATTGTTCTTTGCAATTCTTCTCTCCATGGTGGACAAATGTGAGGTCCATCATTTCTGCAGAAGCAATTCATACTGTGACAAAATAAAGCCTGTGCAATAGTGATGTAGCATGACAGAGATGGCTGAATAATGCCATAAATTGCTAGTGCAGAAATTCTGAGTGACAGAATATTCCAATTTTACATATTTCCATTTCTGAATACATGATTCCGTTTGCTGTCCTGGAAATCAAGACTGATATTGAACCAATCAAGAGGCTGGTATGTTTCTATTTGATGCTGCTGCAGGAATGGGAGTGTAAAGTTATTTTATGATACTCTTCTTTCTATATTGTATCCTGTCTAATAGTCTAATAGTCTTTGACTAGTCTAATAGACAAAGCTATAAATCACATGTTCTTTTTAAATTTTTATTCAAAAAAGTCCATAAGAAGTTTCCAGTCATTAATATATGTAGGTAATATCTTTTATCTAATGAAAACAGTTAGTTATCCATCTCAGAAGATCTGTCAATTATATGAACCATTCTTCTATAATTATAAAATGTTGAATTTTTCCATTTCTGTGCATCTTGCTGCAATAATCATGCACTGAAATAAACTTTTTTTAAAAACTGTTTATTCATCAGTCCTAGAAAGAAATGTTTTGGCTTCAATTGAATATTAATTTTTCATATCCTCTGTATCAATGTATGAAGTTTTTTTACTTGTTCATCAAGCATGGTAAAACATCTTTTCATGTTGTTCACATTTACATCTGAAGTACTTTTATGATTGACAATTTATCTGGTATCAGGTACCAATGATACATCACTTTATAAAACATTTTTATCATTGGTGCACAATTGTATGTGTACTTCAAATTCTGTTTATTTTGCTGCATACCATAAGTCTCTTTATTCATTCTGAATCCTTCTGATAAGTGTAAATGTGTGTGTGTGTGACAATTATGTCTTACTGCTAATTGCTCTCTTGATTGGATTTACCTTTGTTGTTTAATATGCTTCTTGAGCTTCTTGAGATCCAGAAAGTTGTTAAGGCATAACCTGCATATTCTCAATTAACATATCTAATAAAATTATTTTTAAGGTCTATGTTAGCTTTAACTTTATTGTATCATAAATATCCATGTCATCCAAATCACATTTCATGAATTTCTAATTGTGTACGTCTCTTGTTTTTCAGTAGAATTTCAAATTACACTCCCATTCCTGCAGCAATGTTAATAGCCTAGCACTTAGTTCCAGCTGCCTGTAATTATTGCAGGCTCGAATCCCACCAGGCTCAAGGTTGACTCAGCCTTCCATCCTCTCGGGGTAGGTAAACTGAGGACCCAAGATTGTTGGGGGCAATAAGCTGACTTTGTAAAAATGCCGCTTAGTAATAAGCAGACATATACAATGGAATGAAGGCTATTGCTGAGCGCATTGGGTTGTATCCCAAAAATTGTAAGCTGCCCTGAGTCTCCGGAGAAGGGCGGGATATAAATATGAATTTAAAAAAATTGTGCATACCTGGTCAATTGAAGAAATCATTAAAACAAGTAACATCAGTGGCCATATTGCTTGTGTTTTGGGTATGGTCAAAGTCATTTGTTTATGAAAATTTGATGTTCTTCTCTAATAGTTAAAGGAGTGCTTTCTGACCAAAAGACCTCATGGTCCAACTTATCTACATGTTTGAGCTCTGAACACATGTCTTGAAAATAATGCCAAAGTGGCTTGGCAGGTAATCTTCTGGCTTGATTTTGAAGCTTCTTTCCTAGGTCATTTGGGTCCCTTTGATCCTGACTCTCATTAATTAGGTTATTCTTAGCTTCAGTCCTTTTCTTTTGATTTTATGAGCAAGAACAATCATACCAAGAACTCACACACTTCTGCCTTCATCACTATCATGCTCACTTAAGTTACTGATTACTAAGTAGAAATCCTGCAGAAAGAAGGAATCAATTAAAGAAGTCTTATATAGGAAGTTGTGCTTAAATGCTTCCATTGGAAACAGTGATATTTTAAAAAGTTTATATTGTTGTACTCACTATTACCTAATTTTTAAATCACCTATCAGTTGATACTCAAAACACAGTGCTTGGTTAAAATTCAAAATTTAATTAACCATAAACAAAGAGGAATCTATTGAAAATGTTCCTGACTTTTAAAGATTTCTTTATTTTATTGTGAGCCGCTCAAAGTTTTTATTTCCAGTGTCTTGCTTCAGAAAATATTTTTATTTCCATTTTTCTCTTTTAATAAATATCTACTACTTAAAATTATCCTGCTTTTCTTTCAAATCATAAAGTAGCATGTGTATCTCCTGCAGTGAAGTGATTGGATGGCTGTTCAATTCAACCATATTTTTCTCCATGAGAAAATATTTAAAAAAAACCCACTTCCTATTCTAGTGATTCATTTCAGTTGTGATATCAAATAAAATCAGCTTTGCATCTAAGGCTGTCAGATACATGCAATGATCCTGGTCTCAATTTAAAACCCATCAAGGGAATAGAACAGATAACACCTCTCTTATTGCAGCTTGGGGAAACAATATAAATGGCTTTGGATATTGAAGTCAGTCACTGAGCATTTGGATAGATTTCATTTTATATACTAAAAAGAAGCAGTTGTCAACTAAAAAAACACAAAAATAGAAGAACTGCTGCTACTATATCAAAAGTCTATGGATGGTTTTTGTGTATGCACTAGTAAATATTACATTGAGAGTTACATCACTATCTTGAAATATTTAAAAGTATTAATAAATAACAATAATATTGACAAAATCACCATCAGTCAATTGAAAAATTCAGTTTTACTTGAAATAGTTTACATCTTACAATGATACCTTTAACACATACTGTACATATTATCTGAAAGCCCAAATAGCAGTAAGGCTATTGGTTTCTATTTAAGCAAAGCAAATGGACAAGTTAAAACCATTATTTTCTATTTGTCAACAAAAATGTGGGACTGAGGTACAGTATATGAATATCTATAATTTTTTTTAAAGAATCTATATTTTTTTCTGGTGGGATTTAAATTATTTTCATTTGGATTGGGATTTTACTGTTTGACTAAATTCCCTACTAGGCAATCATACCTCAATGCTATAAGATTGATAGGTACATATTTTTGTTCCAAGAAACAAAGGGCTGCTATTTCCATTCAAATAATGCAGAGTGCAGAAGATGTGGCATTGCTGAAAAATGTAGGATAATTCTTTAAATGTGTTGCAGTACCTATATATTTGTCTACTAGTTCTTTTATGCTCAGTAAGAGATATTGTGAAAGAAATACTCTGTGGATATTGAATAGGCCTAATAACACAATTTCTTTTACATATTCCCTGAAAGGGATTAATAAGAAAACAGGAAACATTTCAAAGAAAAGAAGACATCAAAAAGCACAGAAGAGAATAGCAAACTAAGAGAGTTCTGAGAATATGCTTTCTTTCAATGCTGGTTTGTGTGAACATTTTCCTATTGCTCTGGTGACGTGTGTGCGTGTGCATGTTGTTGTTGTTAATCATATTGCTACCTTGAGGCTGATAAAATAAATACTGGCAGGATTTAAAACAGTGAAACTTCTTGTAACTTTTCAGTTGTAATTGCAGCTATCATTACCTCTATGGTAAAATGCCTATTACCCATTATCACTTCCTTTTCGTGCATCAAAGCTATTATAAAAGGGTTTTCAATACAGATATATCTGACATACATGTATTTCACATGTTTAAGGGCATTTACCTTTCTCAAAGCAATTTCAACATTACCAGAATTCAGGAAGGGAGAATCATTACCTTGTCTCTGGTTACTGGAAGTCCTGCACCAACAGCAATAACAGCACAAGTTTTCATCCATATTCCATATAACAATGAAAGAAAGAAGCCAAATTACATTAAAATACCTTGTGTTTTTTTTTAAATACTTAGTTGGACTTCTATGAAAGAAATGGGCATTCCCTTTAATTTTGCAGGCCTGTCAAACTGGCGGCCCGCAGGCTGGAGTCACATGCAGGCCAAACCCACCCGGTTCCACAAAGAAAAGAAACATGACAATATATCACAATAAATCACGTGACACGATCAAGTTTGATACCTGTGCTTAGTTTGACACTAGGGAAGCTTGTGCTTAAGGACGAGGAGAAGGAATGAGGGCATACTACACTCAAATGGAGAATCTGCATCCCCATTCTGTAAAACTCTTTCAATTTCAGCTGAAGACTGGCTAGTAGATGATTTCATTATGCATTTCAAGAGACAGAGTAAATTAAATCATCTGTTGAAGAAACATGACAGTATGAGACCTCAGAGATATCAGATCAATAGGAAATAACACAAACTTACTCTGTGAAGGTATTTTGCTTAATAACCATATGATTCACTTAACAATTACCTGTACACCATAATATTTGGTTGCAGAATTTGCATACACTCTCAAAATTCCCAACCTTCTATGGACCTACCAATCTACAGTTCAATATTTTCATAAAGCATTAGTAAGACCATAATAATTATAGAGTAGTGACATTTATTTTCAGAATAAAAATGCTACCTTTGGCTGACAGAAAACTTCACTCAAATTGTATGTGGAAGGAAAGAGAAAAACCATCTACTCCAGACAAGGAAAAATGTATGGGAGGCCTTTGGGATTTGGGAGAAGTTATGAGAAAAAAGTTAGTTACATATATATTATGCATTTTATATATTACTTTGTTAATATTCTGTGTATATGGTAATTCAGTAAATCTTTCACTGAACATTGCTTAGATTCAAAAAGGCAGCTACACCTACCTGATGCCAAAGTCTTGTGCCAAAGCTAATTAAAACCTAAATACCTGAAATTATCAGTCAAACCTGTTCTTGAAAAAGTAATTGAAACAAACTGCAGGACATGTCAGTTTTATCTAATTACTTCATTGATGCAAACATATTAATTCATGAAGAAAAGGAGAGAGGAAAAAACTTATAGCTGAAGATTTCTGCTCTTTTCATTCTGATAATGATCCACATGCTTTTAGATGTTCAAGCAACTAGGTTATTGTTTTCTTATACCCTTGCAGATTTTATCATCAGACTGACATCTAACAGCCTCATTCTGTCCAGCACTACAAAATAAAAACTCCCATCAAGCCATGGGGCAGATACCCAACTGTTGAGAAGTAGCGAGGCTGTCAATCAATGCTTGCATGAAGGGGCAGCTTGTTTCTACTTTATCTCCAATCTATTCAAGTATAAATGGATGTTTGCAGGGCTTTAAGACCACACAAATCACCTCAGGCAGAATAATAATTGTTCTTGTAGGAGATACTAGGCTATTTCATGGACGTACAGGGTAGGCAGAAAAGTGAATCTATTTGTAAAAGAGTGTGCAATCTTAGATAAAGTCCAAGTGCTGATAGTTTTACCTGATGGGCTTAGTTTTTTTTAAGTGAGTTGCTGAAAATTATTTGCAGCCTTTTAGTAAATGACCTTTTAATTTTATGTGATAACAGACTTGAGATGAAAGTAGAGCTTGCAGTCTACATCTAAGAAGGTTTATCAAACTGAGATCTAATGTTGCTATATGCAGATAATAAATGCAATCAATGTTTGAGAAAGTTAATATTCTTTGCACATTAAAGTGGCATCTCTATGATGATAATTATTGAAAATTTGTACACATAAAAGTACATTAATGCATGTAATGTTATGTTTTCAGAGAAAGTTAAGATTGACCATTATAGATATTGGAAGAAAAATTACTTCAAACATACTACATTGTGGAAAATAACGTATTTGCAAATATAGTCTTCCTGGTGTATTACAAAAATAAATAATGAAAGTTTTGATTGTGGAAATGAAGCTGAAAATAGATATTGCAGTATCAGGATCTTTTCAGATGTCATTCGTATGTTTAAAATGTTTAGAAAATTTGCAAACCAAAAAATGTTCCTATGTATTGTTAGAAACAGAACCTCTTACATGCAAGCTGTGTCTGGAATCCAAAGCATATATAAAATAAGGTCAGTGTAAATATTTCCAATTGATTTCTTCTTGGTCTAGAATTGACTGAAATTAAACTGCAAAACAATTAATGCTAATTTGCATATATCAGTGCATATTTTATTCCTCTTTAGTGTAGAACATGATTCATATAATGCAGTTATTAATGTTCTTGGCATCACATTTCAAAAGGTACTGGGGAGAAGCTGAAGAAGATAAAAAGGAGAACTTTCTGATGATGATCACATAAAATTTAAGTGCTATGAGAAATGGTTAAAGGATGAGCATCCTTAGCTCAGAAATGAGAAGATTAACAGGAATTATGACTGTAACTGCCATGTTGGAATGAGATAGTGTTGATACTGAGAATCAATAGGTATCTTTCAGTTAAAGGAAGCTGTACTGTAAATTAGGAGGAACTAATATTCGGTAAGTCTAGTTTAATGAAAAAATGACTGGATGTCTTCATAGCAGTGTTCCAATTCCCAAAGAAGAGGGAATCAACCTATTCTTCAAAGCAGCTGAAGACAGGACAAGAAGCAATGGATGGAAATTGATCAAGGAGAGAAGCAACCTAGAACTAAGGAGAAATTTCCTGACAGAACAATAATCAGTGGAACAATTTGCCTGTAGAAGTTGTGAATGCTCCAACAATGGAAGTTTTAAAGAAAAGATTGGACAACAATTTGTCTGAAATAGTATAGGGCTTTCTGTCTGTGCAGGGGGTGACTAGAAGACCTCCAATTCTGTTATTCTAGAAGAGGGCTGTCAAACTCACATTGTCATGGCAGCATCACATGATGTATCGGGGCTTTTCCCCCCTTTGTTAAACAAGGCATGGCAGCACGTGATGCATCCAGACTACAGTCCGGGTATTTGACAGCCCTGATCCAGAAGGTAAGGCAGTTAACAGTCAGCCTAGAGGTTACACTCCTCACTAGAGGTTTTAAAAATAGATCTTAATTGCTATCTGTTAAGAATTCAGTCTTTGAGCAGATAGTTTGACTACATAACTTTTTAGACCCTTCTAATTTTTACATTCTATGATCTCCAATTGTTCTACAGTGAATATTGTATAAGGTTATTATCACCTGGCTCTCTTCCAAAATCTCATTAATATTTGTCTCTCTATATTATGTGTCTCCATAGGAGTCTCCCAGCCTTTATATATTGTCCTATATCATATCTTTTAGTTTAAATATCTAACGTATTGTTGATGTTCAGCTATAACGCTTAGCCCTGGATATATTGTTCTCCAGTCTGTACTACAAATCCAAGTGTCTCTGACTGCCATTATCCAAGCTCCTTTTCCTCTTTGAAAACTTATATATCTACAATAAAGCATCTCATTTTGTTTTACAAGCTCTTGCCACTGCATGTAATCTATCTTTTGCTTGCATAGTCATAAAGCTTGTTAATCAGACATGAGGCTTTGCTCTTATATTCTTCTCTTCCCAATGTAATCGTCATATTTTGTTCTTTCTTTACACTATTGCAAAAATAATTGCTCTTTGAAAGATTTGAGATGAAAATAGGTTATTGTAAATGATTTGTACATTTTCTAGAACTGTAGTTACTACAAGGGAAATGTATTAATTTTCAGTTTTTCAGTTTAATTCTTTTAAATATAAATTGTATTATTGATTACATTGTAGTCAAAAACAAATGGCATTATTAAATTATTTGTTTTTTGTGCTTTATTAGTCCCTTTAAAATAATTTTAACAGTAAGAGACTACAAAATAAACAAATGAATTCCTAAATCATGTATTTGCAAGATATTTAATTTTACACACTGCACATTCATTTTATATATACATGTACACACTTCCTTTTCATTCTATTTTTAGTGCATGACAAAAGCATCAAACATTTTGAGAAATAATTAGTCCATTTGACAAGTAAAGGCATTTTCACTCTTAGGCAAGCCTATGTTTAACATTACAAAGAACACATTGATTAGTGGGTGATTATTTGAAAACACAGCTTGAAACAGCTACTATAAAATAAATTCTACTCTTTTGATAAGTCAATACAATATGAATTAATGCTCAACTCCATTTTTAAATTCTTCTTTCCAGTTCTTGAGAATAGATAAGCTGTACAATTAATTTGACATATATTCTTAAATATTTTACTACATATACTATTAGAGTAGCAAAGATAATACAACATTTGACCAATATATTTATAGGATGATATTTTTAATGATTGTTTTCAAAACCAGGAGGAGGAAATATGGTACTCCAAGTACACTGAACTGTAGTCCTAATGTTTGGTTTTATTGGCCATGATTTCTGTCTTAACATGTTATTTACTATTGTTTCACTAATGGATTTATGCTGTACTTTAGTGTACATTCAACTTCCTGAAACATAATTAATAAGAACATTAATATTAACACTGATAGCACTTAAGGGTTGAAATTTGATTCATCACGATGTTTATACATTAGCAAGTTTGAAACTCTCAGTTATATGTGACATTACAGAATAGCTATATGCCAATGTTCAGAAATTTTTGTTGTGGTTCAAGATTCAAATCGTAAACACAAAAATGCAAATATTGTTGATGTTACTGTTACCTCTGAAAACATTTTGTTTAATTTGTGTCAATGGCAGAAGATAAATGTATCTTCATTTTTCAAATGGAATATGTGTGATATGCCAACATTAATTGCTTACTTTCAGCTGTGTTATTCTACAGTGTTTGAAAAGTAGTGTGGCCCTCCTGTACCTTCTGTCCATCTCCATCACTGCTTCAGCCTGCCTTGCTGCCAGTCCCCTCTTGCCGCAACAGCACTATCACCTCATCCTGGCTGGCGAGGGCTGTGCTGTTTTTTTGCAGGTTTACACTTGGCCGAAGGGTGGGGGCCAGTGGGTGGGCAAGCCATGTGGGTGGTGCAACCTTGTGTTCCCATGAAGCATGGATTAATTGCTTTTGGGCAGACAATTCTCTGCTGCCCACCAAAATTTTCTCACAGACCATCAGTGGGCTGTGGCCCACCAGTTGGTGACCCCTGATGTAAAGCACTATAGAGTGGTGTATAAGTCTAAGTGCTATTTCTATTGCTAATGCAAACTATAGGAAAGGCATTGATATATTAGTCCTTTGTCTAATTAGATGATCAAATGAAAGTAGTTGGCTTTTCAAAGCTCTTAATTCCAACTCAGCAAGGTCTGGTTTAGTGTACTGGAATGCCTATGCTCCTGGAGTCTAAGCACTGGAAAGAAAAAAAAAGTTAGCTCCTGTTTAAGGCTCTAACTACTTCATTTCAGTGGAGAAATCTGATTAACCTTTTCTTTCTTAGTGGTTAAAGTGAATAGATCCAGGTTGGATCTGCTAAAGAAACCTTGGTCTCTGGTGACTGACTTAGGTTCTCTGGGATTAGCATAAACTTGCAGTGAGATGGACAGTTGAGAGCTACCTGATCAGTATATTATTCTGTTCCCCTGAGAAACATACATGTATTGTGATTTTATTTTCCCTTCTTCCCATGTATGATACAGTATATTGTGAGTTATTTAGAGGGACTCCTGAATCAGCTCCATGCCCAAGGATAAGCTCAGAAAGAATTATCAGTTTTGATTGCCATAAATCCATGATATCTCTTTCCTCTTGCATTCAACATTATCAACCATTATGATGAGATTTCATAAGCCTATGGCTACCTCCTTGCTCCATTTTCCTTCAGTGGAACTTTTATTTCCATAGGCAACAACAGCATTAGTCCAGGTGAAAGGTCACATTTGCAGAGAAGATGGGGATTATAGAAAGTAAGATTCCTCATGAGCACTGTCAAATAGTAATTTTGTATTGCCTCCAATACTTAAAATGTTTCCTCCTGTATAAGCTTAAAATGGTGCAATGTTAAGATTTTAAGGGTGAAAGCCCCTTAGGAGGAGCTGAAGAGGGGGTATCATCTGATCATATACAATATGGGCCTTAATTATAAAAATATTCTATAGCATTTGTTGATGAGTGTTCAAATATTAATTGCTGTTCAGCTGGGTATGTACATTTTAGGGACAAAGACATGGGTAAAAAGTTTCATTTCCAATATCATATAGTCCAAATAGCACTATGTTAATCTTTCTTCCATACAGTATAACAAAGATTATGCTGATATTTTTAGTAGAAGCAGATTGTAGGAGGTAGAAATATCTGAAGTGCATAGCATTGTTAACAGGACTAGTGGGTATGCTACTATTTAAGCAGGTAAGAAATTAGAGGTAGTTCTCAGCTTATGCCTTTTGTTTGACAACTGTTCACAATTACAGTGGTGATGACAAAAGGAACTTATACTAGACCTCACATTTATGACCATCACAGAATCCTTGTGGTTATGAGATCAAAATTTGGTCACTTGACATGCATTTATGATAGTTGCAGTGCCCTAAAATCATGTGATCCCCATTTGGGAACTTATCACTTTCTGACAAGCAAAACTCAAATGTACTTACTGCTTTCCACCTCCTTATTTAATTAACCTACAGAACAGAAATGTATGCTCTTGGTAGCCTATTGCAAAAAGACAAGTTAGTTAGCATCCTAATTGAGGAAACAGCTTTCAGTATATTTAGGATGTAAATGGATAAGGTTACCCAAAAAAAGGGGGGGGGCATTTCTTACAAATTAATTGTTAGAAGATATGGAGAGGCTGCTCCTAAACATGATCTCATTGAATTAATGCATAAAATAGTGGGGACAAAAAGTATATCTCCTAAAAACAATTGAAAATAATTGAAAACTGGAGGAAGGGGTAGATTGAATTTCTTATTTGAAATTAATACCAATCATGAACCTGATGTCTGGAAATCCATATGCATTCCACAAAACAGAGGAAGTTTTAAATAACCAAGGAAGTTAAGTTTCCATCACTAGAATTGTACAATTTCATGGTGGCAGAATTACAAAGGGAGTCGCAAGGACCTGTTATGGATGTTGCATATTTTAATAGCAACTCATCTTCCCACAGTGAATACAGCTGCAAGCATAACAGCTCAAGTTAGCAAAATACTGAACATTCAGCATATGTTTTAGTTTCACTGAAGTTGATGGATCTGAATTTTATTTCCTAAGGGTTTCTTTTATCAAGACCTACATTTTGCTAAAACTACCATTTCAGAAAAAGGATGCAAAGAAAAACTGATCAGGCATGAAATCTTATGTACCAATCCTTAACAAGTCTTAAAGGTAAAAAGTTGCCTGTTTGCACATATAAATATGTAAACACTGAGAGTGTTTAGTAGTGAACTCTGAGCTGGAAATAATTAAATCTCTGTGGCACCCCAACATCTTTATGGAAATATCCTGATTCAGACTATACCAAAATGACAGAGGTCATTTTTCAGCAACTTCATTTACCTAGATAAATTTTATGTGACAGTATCTTTGAATATGATTGGCTATGGTGAAAAAAACACCTTGTCCTCCTTCTTTTTAAAAAAAGATTCTTGCTAAAATAATCCATATTTTGTTCTAGAGCACACCCAAAGTTCAGAGGTATCTCATACTGGTCTATAGGATAGAGGCAATGACATGAAACTTTTCACAGCAATGTCCTTATTATTTGCTATAGAATTAGCTTTAGGACCCACATTGTTGGGGGTAATATGCTGACTGTGTAAACCACTTAGAGAAGGCTGTAGAGCACTTAAAGCAGTATGTAAGTCTAAGTGCTATTGCTATTTACTAAACCAGTTACTGAATTTGGGGGTAAGTCTTGTTCTTATTCCGATCTTTTTGCTCCTGCTACCTGTGAAGAGCAAATTGCCTTTAGTTTTCATTTCCTTGCTCTGCCTTCTCAACTTCAAGGGAATACTGTAGTTATAATTATCTCAATTAGATGGAAGCACAAATATCCATGTTCCTTGGACTGAGAGGAGATTAAATCAGTAAGTCCTTAAGTATGCAAACAAGACTATTCTTTGGAATGACAGATTTTGAAGCTGAAATTCAAAGACTTTGGCCATCAAATGACAAGAGAGGACTCATTGGAAATGACCCTGATGTTGAAAAGATTGAAGGGGAAAGGAGAAGGGAATAGCAGAGGATGAGATGGCTACATAGTTTCATTGACACAATGAACATGGATTTGGAAGAATGATTGGAGACAATGGAGGATGGGGGGGGCATGCTGTGATCCATGGGATCAGAAGGATTTGGACATGACTTAGGGACCGAACAACAGCAACAACAAATATTTCATACAAGAAATGCTAAAATAAACACACTATGTTTCCTAGAATAATTTTAACATTAAAATGACCCAGTAAAAAGGTTAAGCACGTTTCCCACCCCATACTAATTGGTCAAAATTCTAAAGAAAGTTCAAAATATTGAAAATATATAGGAAAATTAAGATCACATATCTGATCAAATTTCAAAAGTTTTACATATGCATACTTCTGCCCCAAATATTTTATTTAATAAAATTTCTACTTCATTATTCCATCTTATCAAATTGAATTTAAAGCCCAAATTAGATAAAACACAATCCTGCTTTTTCTTTCTTTCTGCCTTTGGCATAAGGCTAGTAAAATTTAAGTTAGGTTAGAAACTCTCAATCACAGCTCTCTGAGCAAGCAGATAAAATTCTTTTGAATATAATTCATTGAATATTTAAAAAATAATTAACAGCAACAGCATTTATGTATGCTATATCACTATATATTATACTAATATGTTATATTAAGTAGATAATTGTAGATAATTAATCCCTGGCTCCAAGCAGTTTTTAATAAAAAACAGAAAATAAAAGGATAAAAATTAAGACATTAACAGTCCTATCAGGAGCTCTGTGAATAAATAATTTGGTGCAATACATTCCAGATGTAATCTTCTCTGACTTGATGTCCAATTTTAGAGCAAGATCTGAAAAAAGTTAGTTTTCTTCTCTTGACAAGAACTGGAAAGGCACAACATCTATTAACTATTTTGTTCTCATTTAGATGAAATTTTAGGAATATTAGACCATTACAAGACTATCTTTTACAATAATTACAGCTTTGCTTTTTGAGCTTTACTTATTTAAAATCTGGTTCTTTAACAACTAAAGATTCTGGAATGTTGTTTGGAACTTGCTGAGGTAGAAAATGGAACTTGCTGAGGTAGAGATCCATATATCCATGTTGAATTCAATGAGTTGGGCTAAAAAAATTATTTCCTTTAGGGAAAAAGGAAATTAGGAATTGGATAGTTAATTGTTGAGACAAGAAAAGCGCTGGTGGCATAAGAAAAATGCTGAACTTGTTGATCTTCTCCATAATATTACTTGCTAAGCCAGGTCAGTTAGTCAACACATCTTCAGAAAAGCTTATCATACTGGTCCGAATGACAGCTGTTTCTCACAGCTGCTTCAATATGCATTCCCAAAGTTCTTACAATAGCAAAAAAAACCTGTCAGCATAATATAGCATCCCCTCTTTTTCTAATGTGGGGCAGACATGATGCTATGGGAGAAGGTGAGTTTTAACAGATGGCAAGCACAATGGATTTAAAAATCTGATTATAGTCATTCGCTAGAGGGCTAGGACTTTATGGTAAAGCAGGATAAGGTCTTTGTTCTGTGTTATGAAGGATTCTTGTAACTTGGAAAGTCGCAAAGATTCGAAACTAAGCCAAGTATCAATTTAAAAGATAACATTGTTTCTGGTTTTAGTTTGACAATAAATTCAGTTTTTCTCACACAAAGAAAAAAATATTTCAAGTAATTAATATTTCATTTAATGTAACAATTGCTTATTTATAAGCTATAAATTCTCAATAGCCTTCCAAAAGAATGAATATTTGCTTCATTTTTTGAACTGACAATGAGCCCAAAGTCTAATAGAGTTCACTGGCTATACAGTAGGTATTTAGCTTCTTGAAAGCCTATTTAAATAATAATTCATGCAATGTTAGTGTCCATGGTAGATTTTTCCAACTTGATAATCATTTTAAATATTTATATATCCATAATATACAACAGATTTATTTTTTTAAAAAAAATCTCCCTTCTCTTTCCTTTTCACTGTTTTCTCCATGGAACTTTTGTTCAGGAAACTAAAACAGTGTTTAAAAGGCCAACAGAAATTATGAAGTATTAGCCCTTTGAATTATTACACAATTTCTTGACAGTCAAGAGAACAAATACAAAAGATAACTTCCAAAATTGATAATATTGGAAAAGAGGAAGACAAAGTACAGCATTAAATTATTCAAAGCATTGCAGATAGAGAAGATAATGTATGTAATATCTATCTAGATCTTTTTTGCCATTTCACTAGTTTGGTCATTTATGTCCAATCATATTTAAACTTCAGCATGGCGAAAATGTGAATACTTTGTTATTGATGAACTGACTGAGGGAAGAGAGCAAAGTGACTCCATATATTTTTTTTATCACCACCTGAGTTAGCCTCAGAGAATGTCAAAGAATGAGTTAGGAAAATCATAGCCAAAAAATATGAATAGAATCAAGTCACAATGATCTTGACATTTTGTATCAAATTCAAACATAATTTACAGTACCCTTTTAGTTTCCCAAAATCTATTTTTCATGCTTGGATATCTATTATTTGTTGAGCAAGAAAGGAACATCTCTGTTTAGGGAAATAATTCATCAATATATTCTGCCTTCACCACTACAAGAGAAAAGTCAATATTTCACCATGACATTCCATATATACTAAAATATCAGAAATAATATGAAATACTTTACATCTGAAGTTTAGCAGCCTTGGAAACAGAGATTTGGAGTTCCATCTGTATTGTTATCTGGTATCTTCCTTCTCATTCTTCTTATTTTCCTTTGTTGGAATTCTACTTTAAGCTTTTTCAAAAACATATGCATGCAAAGAAGAAAATAACAATTTTAGACAACCCACTATGTAGTCTTGAGAAAAAAATAAATAAACTAAAGATTTCCCTCTGGTTCCTTCATTCTTTTTTTCAGTATTTTAATGGGATTCAATTCAATGCATGCAGTGAAGTTTGATCTTATGGCCAATTATATGGTGTAATATGGGCACTTCTGAATATGTATATGGTATACATGGTTTTACTATGAGCATCCTTTCCCTGATCATTTTCAAATGCTGGCAAAAGTAGACTCTCATATGATCGCTAGAACCATCTCCTTTGGGTAATATAAAAAAGATAACACTAAATCTTTTAATTAGTCATATTTTATATCCTGCAGATAAAACCATGAGGTCATGTAGTTCATATTTCAGTGTACTGCAGGACCTTCTATATTACAATTGTATGGCTAAAAATTCTAATGTTTTCCAAAGCAGAAGCTTCTAGGAAGTTGTGTGAATTGGTTATCTACAAAGAGGTATATAATTCTTCATATTTCTCTATAGGAAGAACTACTGAAATATCCAAATGCCTAGGTGTAAATAAAGACACAATAGGACAATTCAGCTTTTTAGACATTACATTTAATCAGAAATCAATAAATTGTGAGAAGAATAAATTGTGGCTATATTTCTTTTATTAGTGATTTCTAGATGTCTATATTAAATTACATACATTAAATTATCCATGGATCTGGAATTAACACAAGTAATATTTGTTAGTGTGGTTTTTCATAGCAGAAAACAATGTGGTAATCACTTGATTTATTATTAGGATTTGAGCAGTGAGACTTTTGTAAGTGATTTATGCAACAGTCACTGGCAACAATGTGGAAAGAAGCTGTGAGAACCCTTTGTTCAGAATTACTTTGTTGAGAGCTTGTATTTCAGATGAAGAAATTCAATCTCAGATCTGATGAGATGTAATGAGAAATACAATCTAAGCCCTTAACTAACAACAGTTGTTTCTATTAATAGAAATAACAAGCTAAAATATAAAGTAACTTAACATAATGCTGTTACTATAGTTCTGGTTTGAGTGAGGAATAAAAAATATTTTCAATATTTAATCTTTTTAGGTACCAAGCCTTATTCTTATAGCTTGAATTCCAAGATTTTCATATTTGTAGTTGATAGTATTTCATGCATTTCCAGGCAATATGAGACTTATTATGAAAGCACAATGCTGATGAGAAACAAAGACACACAACATACATGAATTTAATCACTGTAAGAAATTATCATTTTAGAGAACTGTACATAAAAGTTCTTGAATGTTTTGCATTCTGATGATTTCTTTGTGAACTAGAATAGAGTAGAATAGAATAGAATAGAAAACTTGATTTGGCCAATTGTGATTAGATATACAAGGAATTTGTTTCTGGTGCAGAAGCTTTCAGGATTCAGAGTAATCATCATCATCATTATCATCATCATCATCATCATCATCATCACAACAATAACAATAAGAGGGGGTAGTAAGGAAGATAAGAAAGATACTAATCATGCTACAGTAATACAACGTGGACATTAGAACCAGACATTAGAACATAGACATTAGACATTAGAAATGAAGAAATAACACCTCAACTTGACTATCTCTTTTCTCTAAAACACATTAGCAATAGCAATATACTGCTTCATAGTGCTCTGTAAGCCATTTACAGGATCAACATATTGCCCTCAAACAAACTGCATCTTCATTTTACTGATGTTGGAAGGATAGAAGGATAGAAGTTAGAATCAATCATGAGCCCATCAGGATCAAACTTCTGGCAGTGGGAAGATTTGCCTGCAAAACTGCATTCTAACCACTGCACCACCACTGCTCTTCATGTAGGAATTGTGTGACTTTCAAAGTACATATAAACTGGACTGCCTTTTAAGCTTTATAGAACTTTAGAAGAATACATTTCTGCCTGATCTCATGCATTCTGGGAACTCCATAATCACCAAGATCAGACTGCAGAAACGTCCTTTAACTGAACTGTTGTGAAATCATTTGGGGTAATTGACTGTGAAGTATTTCCACAATTCATGAATTACATAAACTTAAGTACTTTTTTGGGAATAAATAAAAGAGCAAGAAAATAACTCTAGTTTGTTCCCAATACATACAGTATGTCATTAAACTTGTGTCATTAAATATCAGTTTCTCAAGATTTGTATTTAATTCCTACAAATTCGGGTGCAGAAAGAGAATGTTGAAACATAAATTTAGGAGTCAAAAAATGTCTCACCTTTACAGTTTAAAATAAAATCAAAATGACAATTTATAGAGTTCAGGTTCAACTTTGAAACATCATAATTGATTATGCGCCATCAAATCAGTGCCAACTCTTAGTGCTCATATAAATCATATCTATCTGCTACAAAGTAAGTCTAATTGAATTTAATGAGACATATTTATTTATTTTATTATTTTATTTTATTTTTGAGACTTGTATGCCACCCCATCTCCGAAGACTCGGAGCGGCTCACAGCTAAAACAGTAACAATAAATAATTAAAAGATTAAACAAATTACAAGCCCAAAAACTTAAAAAATATAAAACCACCCTCCCACAGGGGTCACAGCCTGAATTGGTCGAACAACCAGGTTTTAAGTCATGGCGGAAGGTGCGGAGGTCAGGGGCCAGGTGGAGCCCAGGGAAGTTGGTTCCAGAGGTCCGGGGCCACAACAGAATAGGCTCATCATCGGGGGACCGCCAGCCAGCATTGGCCCACCGACGGGACCCCAAGGAGTCCCTGCCTATGTGCGCGCACAGGGCGGCTGGCAATCGCTATCGGCAGGAGTCGCTCCCTTAAATATTGAGGACCCATGTCGTGAAGGATATTATGTTTATATGTAGCATTAGTTACTATTTTCCTTTTTATTGGAATTTTAAATGGTGAAGATAAATTACACTTCCCCTAAGTCTGGAAATAGAATTGATTTCTTTATCTCTACTTCAAGTCTTTTGACTAGGAATATAAGCCTTCTCTGACCCATCTATCTGTAAAACAGAATGATTAGTGTAATCAAGTCAACATTGCTTATGGAAATAAAAATACTGAAAAGGTAATTGGGAGATTTTGGAGACAAAATCCTTAGTCTTGCTACTTGTTCTATTTATTGTTGCTTAACTTTAGTCAAGTTAACGTGTGGGTATTTTAAGTATCTTGCCCATATAACTGATTTTGTTAATGGGTAATTATTATTTTTAAACAACAGGCAGCTCCATCACATTCTGGATGCTCCTCAAATGCTCTCCTCCCCGCCCCTATAAACAACAATTCAATGAATGCATTTGAAATTTGATAAACATGTTCCGAGTAACAGTATGAATTTATATCAAATTTGTAACATTCTATACTGAAGTATTATTTTATTACTATTACTTATTATACTGGCATGATATTGCAGTCTCTTTTTGCCACAAAAACATTTTTAAAGCAGCTCAAACCTCACCACATAGCTTTTAATGAAATTCTGCATGATCTATCTTTTAATAGAAACTTAATTTGCTTGTAAATCCTTTTTCACTGGAATCTCATGTGCACACAGACAAAGATACACCAACACAGAAACAGATAGACAGAGAGATCTACTTATAATATTCTCATTCTTAGACTATGGGAGAACAGAGTTCCATTTTTCTCCAGACATTGATTCTTAAGTGATTACTCAATTTCTGATGATTGGGCTCATAAATTGAAATAGTTTATACCCATATACTTATATTAAATAACTGTAGTGATAAATACCAGCACAATGAATGCTATGTAATTGGTTGAAGTCCTCAAGAAAAGAGTTCCATCAAGATGACTAAGTTAGCAAATCATGCATTGATGCATTCATGACAGACAGAGAAAAAAATGTATTGTTTCTTAAATAATTAAATAAATTGTGACTTAGACATGGTTTGCTAAACTTGAAACTATATTAACTTCTTGACTTCTTGCTACCCATGTGTATCCTTCTTGCTTCTTCATTCATGTCCTTCTGACCTTAATAGGCATTTTAATGATTCCAGGGACATATGCAGAAGCAGAGTCAGGGTGGAAACAAGTGATGAAATATGCATTGTGATACTGAATTGTACTTGCATTTGTTTTATGGCCCAAGTAGAAAAGGAAAGGACTTTGCACTGTCTTGTTATAATGATTTTTATGTCATTTTGCATTTTCTTGGCTAGCTGTGGTACTAGCAAGCAAGAATGTCATATTTTCAGAGAAGGTAAACTGAATTATTCTCTTTTTGAATGAGATACAATAGTGTACCATTTGTAAGTATATTAAGGGATCTCGTCTTCTTTATATTACAATGGGATTTATTAGGCCTGTGCAAAGCTTCAAAGGGATGCTTATCTTGGTGCTGCTTCAGATGAAGTATTATTTGGATCTGATTTGGAGAGAGCAATGTGGTCCCCTTTCCTCCTGCTGCTTTTAAAAGTGAATCGAAGTGTTGTTCTGCTTTTTCTGCTCCAACTGCTTCATCAGACTGACTTCTTTTTGCAGCAGGAAGACTTTCAGAGACTTCATGAAGGAAATAATATTTTAGGGAAAAGCTTGCTGTCTTGCATATCTAGTATTTATCCCAGAACTGAAATCTTTGGAATTTTGGAAAGCAAAGAGGATAAATTCTTCTAAAACAATGGCAAACAGTTATCTTGTTACACTCCACAGGGAAAGGAATTTTCACAATTTATTTTCCTATGTTCCTCCACATTACTAAGTGTGTTTCTTTTGAAGTCCATAATTCACTGCATGCCATATAGAAATATTATATCTGGTGCAATACCTTACATATTCTGCATACAGAAATTTTGACCTTGATTCTATAGCTGAAAATATGTTGAAATATGTTAAATACATTGGTATTTAGTGTGAAATACAAAAAATAAAGGACTTTTGTGGAATCCTGATTTCATCCTAGAAAATCCTTGAGTTGTATATGAAAAAAACAGGCTAAATATCTTTTAAAAATTACATCAAATCATGGAATGCTAATAAAGATCAGAATGAATTATGTTTACTAGGCTTCTGAGCTTTATAATAAAGATTGTCCATTCTCTGGATTTAAATCTGGAAAATTGTTTTGATGTACACATACCTGCAACTACTACAATTTTTCTGGGATTGCAGAGAAGCAAGTTTGCATGCCTTAGAAAATACATAGCTGCTTTAAAGATCTATAGACATATATGTTTACTGGCCCATATATCCAAAGTATATTTTGCAACTGTCTTCAATTTATTGTACTTTTATTAGACATAATGTACATATAAAATTTATTATCATTCTTACTTTTTAACATCAAGACTGAGAAGAGAACAATCATTTTAGGTAATACATTTCTCTTCCAGTATGTGAAGGCAATTGACTCTTTAAAACAAGAATGATTACTTGCTTTTTATTCAAATAGTTTCAGTGACCTTGATGATATGTCATTTACTAGGACCCAAAATTTAGGTGAGTAATCTTGTTATTACAGGAAAGAAATGGAGAATATGTTTTAAACTCATGTGATCTAATCACGTTGACAGCACTATATTCTCCTAAAAGTTAAAAAAAAGTCACTTGGAAGGCATAAATATTTGTATTATTCTAAATGAAAAGATAGATATTATAGATAAAATTAAATGAGCTATCAGTTCTATGCTTATTGTTTTTATCTGTTACATTTGGGTTTAAATAGTCTGCAACATTCTTCAAAATAAGGAAATTTTGATCAGTAAAGAGATGTAGATGTGCCTAAAATCATCTCAGTACAGATTACAGAAGAGTATGATCAGATTCTAAATCAAGCTAGGAGATAGCATCAGTGGTGAAAGGCTACTGGTTTGAGCCGGTTCAGCTGAACCAGTAGCAAAAACTGCTAACCGTTTGGCTGAACCAGTAAGAGAAAGAAGAGAAAAGCACAGGATCAGCCCTCCCACCCACCTCTGTGCTTTTCTGCTCTTTAGCCTCTCAGCTGATTGGCATGGCAGAGCCTCAGCTGGTGTTTGGAAAGCTGCATACATGCACTCATGCACAAAGTGCATGATCACTGAATTGGTAGGAAAACTGGTAGAATTCCACCACTGGACAGCATGTATTAACAATGTCAAGTGTGACAAAGGTAAACTTTAGTTCAAGAATCCTGTTAAATACATTAGCAAGGTAGTAACTACTGATAGTATCTGCCCTGTTGAAGATAAAGTTGGGGCAAGGATAAATGAAATGTCCTTATATTTTTGGATCCATATAGTTTTTTGTCCCAGTACATTGAAAACTAAGAAAATAACAGCATGTTTATAGGATTTGTATAAATATGTGCCCAGAATATTACAAAGTTTTGGTACAAATTCACCATAACCTTTATAAGCCGGGGGACCGCCAGCCGACATTGACTTGCCGATGGGACCCCAAGGAGCCCCTGCCTGTGTGCCCGTACAGGGCAGTTGGCACTCGATATTGGCAGGAGACGCTCCCTTAAATATTGTGGACCCATGTCATGTAGGACATTGAATGTTAAAGCCAAAACCTTGAATCTCACCCAAAGTGCAACTGGTAACCAATGCAGGTCGCGCAGGAGGGGGGTAATATGGGAGAATCAGGTAACTCCCATCACCACCCACACGGCCACATTCTGCACCAGCTGCAATCTCCGGATGGTATGCAAGGGCAGTCCTAAATAGAGGGCGTTGCAGTAGTCGAGTCGTGAAGTAACAAGGGCATGAGTGACTGTATGCAGGGCATTTGGTCCAGAAATGGGTGAAGCTGGCGAACCAGCCGGACCTGGGCAAAGGCCCCCCTGGCAATGGCCCCCACCTGCTCCTCCAACTGGAGCCGCGCATCCAGGAGGACCTCCAGGTTCCGTGCCCTATCCACAGGGGGCAACACCACTCCCCCTATGGTCAACGATGGACATTCCTGACTGGACCGAGATGCCGGTATGTACAGCCAGTCAGTCTTAGCCGGGTTGAGGCGAATCATGTTTCTGTCGATCCAGATCCGCACCGCATCCAGACAGCGAGTCATCACAGAGAGGGCATCACTGATCTGGTTTGGGGTGGAGGTGCATAACTGGGTATCATCAGCATACTGGTGATACCTCACCCCAAAACCACGAATGATCTCACCCAGTGGTTTCATGTAGATATTAAATAAAAGGGGGGAGAGGACCGACCCTGAGGGACCCCACAAGTGAGCCCTTGGGATGACCTCTGTCCCCTGTCAACACCGATGCACCCCGAGAGGTAGGAGGAGAGCCACCAAAGAACAGTGCCCCCACTCCCAGCCCCGAGGCATGCAAAAGATACCATGGTCAATGGTATTGAAAGCCACTGAGAGGTCAAATAGGACCAGGACAGAGGAAAAACCCCTGTCCCGAGCCCTCCAGAGATCATCCATCAGTGCGACCAATGCTGTCTCTGTGCTGAAACCAGGCCAGAAGCCTGATTGGTACAGATCTAGGTAGTCCGCTTCATCCAGGAAAAGTGGAAACTGCTGAGCCACCACACTCTCAACAACCTTCGCCAGAAAACGAAGGTTGGAGACTGGACGAAAGTTGTCTAACATGGTCGGGTCCAGGGCAGGCTTCTTCAGGAGGGGCCTCACCACCGCCTCTTTCAAGGCAGAGGGAAAGACACCCTCCCTCAATGAAGCGTTGACCACTGCCCAGACCCAACCGCAGGTGACCTCCCTGGCAGCATAAGCCAGCCAGGAAGGGCACGGGTCCAACAAACATGTGGTGGAGCTCAGACGCCGCATAATCCTGTCCACTTCATCCTCAGAAACAGGATTGAACTCAGCCCAGATCACATCGGCCAGACTGCTTGTACCACGATCCTCAGACCACTACGAGGTGGAACACAACCTGCCCCGAATCCACGCGATCTTATCTGACAGATATTGACCAAATTCCTCAGCCCTTCCCCGGAGAGGGTCCACCACCTCCCTTGGATGTAGGAGGGAACGGGTGGCTGGGCGGTTATCTGTGGACGCTACGAGGGTGGAGAGATAAGACTTTCTCGCCACCCTCATAGCTACCAGGTAAGTCCTAATGTGGGCTCTTAGCTGGGCTTGATCAGATTGGGAGCGGGTGGCCCTCCACCTGCTCTCTAAACCCCTCCAATGGTGCTTCATCTCCCAGAACTCCTCAGTATACCAAGGAGCCACCCAGGATCCACGGCATGTGAGGGGACGCATGGGGACAACCCTGTCAAGGGCAGCCCCAGCAGCCTGCTGCCAGGCGGCCGCCAGGTCCTCGGCAGAGTTGTGGGCAAGGGAAATGGGGAAAGACCCCAGTTCTGCCTGGAACCTCTCAGGATCCATCAGGCATCTGGGGCGGAACCATCTAAGTGGTTTCTCATCCCAGCAGTGGGGGGCAGCCTGTTGGAAGACCAGCCACAGGAGATAGTGATCAGACCATGGGACGGGCAGTATTGTACAACTGGCCTGCCCTCTATCACTATGCCACTGTTCCGAGACAAAAACTAGGTTGAGAGTGTTTCCCCCCTTGTGAGTCGGGCCTTGAATCAACTGGGTCAGGCCCATGGCCCCCATGGATGCCATGAATTCCTGGGCCAAACCTGACGCCCCCCCAGGGAGGGCAGATTAAAATCACCCAGGACAATAAGCCCTGGAAGATCCACCGCCACCTCCGAGAGGATGCCAAGAAACCCAGGCAGGGTTGCTGCCACACAACTGGGGGAAAGGTATGTCAGCAGCAAACCCACCCGACCACCAGGCCCCCACCTCAGGAGAAGGGTCTCACTTCCGCCTATCTCAGGAACAGCGACCTCCATTGGAGTCAGGGTCTCCCGAATAACCACAGCTACTCCACCACCCTCCCTGAGCCCGTGACCGGTGCAGAATCCAAAAACCTGGGTGGCATAGATCGACCAGAGGGACTCCTCCCTCCGGCCCCAGCCAGGTCTCAGTGATGCAGGCCAGGTCCACAGCCTCCTCCTCATCACCTCGCAGAGGAGGGAAGACTTATTAGCCACAGACCTGGCATTAAAATACACCAGCCTGAGCCCAGGGGTCCCCATTCCCCTGCCCCCAGGTGAGAAGGTCATAGGGTCGGAGTGGGCCACCGCTTGAAGACAGCGAGGGTGCGCTCCCAACACATGATCTGGCCCTATGCCTCGTCATCTCCTGCCGATCCCAACCACCCTAGGGATTGTGGTCCCTGGCCTGCACTCCAGACCCCCACCACCCCCCAACCCCCACCACCCCCCATCACAAGCTGGGCTGCGGTCCAACCCCCCGGCATCATTTCCCACCCTCCTCCCTAACCTGCTTAAAAATTTGTTTAAAAATTTGATTAAAGGGGCCCTAGTAACCCTCTTTTTTATTTTCTTAGAGCCCCAACCCTAGCCCAACTTCCTGCCATGCCATCTCTCCGGGTTCCATAACCCATCCTCAAGGTAGGCTGGTGATAATATAGCAGGCCATGTCCTGGAGGGAGCCTCCTAAAGGCCTGAAGTTCTGCTGCTGTAAAAGTTCGAATATTACTGATCTAAAGATGTCAAGGAACTGGCACAAGGGTCTGCAGATGGAAGTAAAAAAGTCCAGAATATAAGAACTTGGTAAGGTCCTAAGTGCTACCCATTGAGGGGTCCAGGAACCAGGCTGCCCTCTCACGGCAGTCCTATGGTCGATGTTTGAGACCCTCCTCCGGATCAAACCATGCACTCTCACCGCAGGTATCCCCGATGGGTACCGGTTGGACAGATGGTTAAAGGATGTTAAATGGTTATCTAGGAAACAAGTGAGTCCCCCTTGCCGTTCTCTCACCATGGCGCGGGACACAGCAAGATCCGATAGCCACAAACCAAGTTCAAGGATATACAGTCGGTACTGGGAATCCGGGCCCAGGTCACTAGGGTGTCCAAGCCCACCCTTCCTCATACTTATTTGAAAACTGACTGGTAATGTTGGTAGCTACTTGGGTTTTTTTTTTTTTGCAAGTTCAAAGGCAGACCCTCCTACAAATTAAGGAAACTCTTGTGGAGAGAACCATTCTGCTTCCTATTAACTCAGGTGACATCATAATAATACAGATAACAATAAAACAGGATTCTCAAGTTAATTTGTCAGTGAAATTTATAGCATGGATAGCGACAATGTTTAGGAGATATGTATTGTTTTGCAAATTCCTTTTTGCTCTGTAAAAGACTTCTTATATAAATGAACATTTATTAACCTTAGAACAAGAAAGACTCTCAGCATATGAAAGTATTTGGATAAAAAAAGAAATAATCTACTGGTCCAGAATGTCTACTGATAGTTAAAAGACAGTTGATAATTGTCTGTCTAACCTTATATCTTATGCAGAAATCAAACCATGTTCTATTAAAACATATTATATCCTCCAACCATCTTTGGGAAATGTTACCTGCAGATGTTGCTAAACATTGGTTCAGTCAGTTTTTCCCCCCTTGTAATTGATTATTTTTCCAAATATCTGGAAGTGTTGAGTCTTTCTATCAAAACAACAAAATTATTATTATTACCAAGCTTTCAACAAGTGTTAGCCTTCATGTCACAAGGATTGATATGAATAATTATATACTATTTGGCAGACTGGAAGTTTTAGAAGTTGAACAATATTTTATAGTTTTTTACTTTCAAATAGAATGGCTGTGAAGTAACTCCTTAAGAAACTGAGCAATCTAAAGACAATCTATATCTAACGTTGTTGGACCACTAGGATAAACCAGTTATGGAATTTGTCTAGTCAAATGTTAATTGTTAGAATACTGTATAAGTTACTAATCACTACTATGGAGAGCTAATCAATGGGGACCACAGAATTATTTTATTATTTATGTACTTGTATCCTGCTAATTATTTATTAGTTTTGCAAATAACTCAAGCTGGTGAACATATCTAGCACACCTTCTTCCACCCATTTTCCCCACAACAAAAACCTTGTCAGGTGGGTTGGGTTGAGACAAAGTGACTGCTACATGTTGGCTGCTCCAGCTGTCTTTTATGGCTAAAGTGGGACTAGAATTCATAATGTTTCACTTTCTAGCCTGGTACTTTAACAATTAGATGAAACTGGCTCTCTTATTCTAATATAAAATTATATTGCGAATTCTTATGCACTACTTGTGTATAATGTTTATTAGATTTTATACCATTAGACACACAGAAATATTTACATATACAATTTTTAAAAATTTTGTATCATTTCTTAAGGGAAATATGGCTTAAAAATTGTGAGTCTGAAAAAGTGGTTCATTGCAAACCATATTTGCCCTAAACTAATTTTTATTTGCTAATGTTCATAATAACTTTGGAAAACATGTTACGTCAGAAGAGGTTTTTTTAAGCAAGCAAGCAATGGTAATAGACCCAGCATGTATGTATTAGGTGAAGTGAAACAGTGAATTGGGCATATCAAATTCTGTTCCCATGTCTTCCATAACTGTAATAAAAAACAAACAAAATGATGATGGTGATAATAATGCCAGAAACCAAATTAAAATATTTCACACTGAACTATTTTATGCTTCTCATATCCATCATAGCTGTTTAATGAGCAAGATATGCCTCATCATAAACATTTATTTGGCATATTCATGCTGATTCCATTTTTTGTGTGAAAGTATAGGAAGCTTCAAACATATATTGTTTATACTCCAACAAAGAAAGTTTTATACCCTCTTTCAGCAGATATAGTCCTCAGTATTATTCAAATTTATCCTCTATATTTAGTCTTCATGAAATCAAGTAATTCAGGCATACACACTGAAGAGAAAAGATGTAATGCGTGAAATACTGAACAATTTAGTAAAGCTAGATTTTTAGTTTTTGTAACTTGCATCATAAATCAAACTTAAAGAAAGCTCTTAATACATTTTCTTCCCATTTAGGAGGAGATGTAAATGTCAGCCGTCCCAGGTAATATAGATAGGAAATAGGATAGATGAACTAATGCTACTTTATTGTAAGACTGCATTAGCATACTGTTATAAGTTGTTGTTGATAGTGAGATGATGGCATAACTATTTAATACATAAATAAATACAAACTTTCCACTCACCACTTTTAATTCTCTGGTCCATTATGTTGGGTCCTTTCCTAATTTTTTTTCTGTGACTTGTAAGCAATTGCAAGCTCCTTTCCCTCTTGAATGATTGTTTCTTAGGCACCATCTCTGCTTTTCTTTCCTCAAGGCCACTAAACACTGTTTAATTCCAAAGTAAACTGATTTACAAAGTAAATCAAAGTAAATTTACAAAGTAAATCAGTTGGGTTTTCATAAAGCTGTAAAAACTAGGCTCTTCTAACAACCCCTGGTATATGTACGGGGTATAACAATTGATTAATTGAGGGTGGATTGCTTGTCCTTCCTCAATGTATGTCATGTATTTTACAACTAGTTTTTTTTAAAATATGTTGCCATGGTTCAAACTGGATGGAGAATTATTGTGTATAGCAATAGAATGGCAATAGCGCTTAGACTTATTTACTACTTCAAAGTGCTTTACCGCCCTCTCTAAGTGATTTACAAAGTCAGCATATTGCCTAACAATCTGGTCCTCAGAAGAATGGAAGGCCTCAGAAGAATGGAAGACTGAGTCAACCTTTAGCCAGTAAGAATCAAAATGCTGGCAGCCAGCAGAATTAGACTGTGATATTGCATTCTAACCACTGCCATGGGTCTTAATGCAGTATATTGTATCTTATTTCTGACTTTCATATTCCCATTGGAATGTTTGCAAGTGGCTGAATTTTTACTAGCTTTAACATAGATACTGCATTATACACATATCTTATATGCCATGAAAAACTGGAATCATGTTGGAGCAATATGAACACATTTAACTTCAGATCTGAATGCCTAGGAATTGGGCATAGTAGGATACAGAACTGCAGGCATACACCATACCTAGTTTGGATCTCTGCATGTATTCTGGTGAGTGAAATAAAATGTAAGCCATGGATATATTCAGAATGCCTAAACAAAGTTTATCATGCTGTTCAGTTTCTTTTAAAACAAGATTGTAGACAATTCCTGACATCTGTCCTAACATATAAAAAATGTTTTCAGATTACAGTGGATATGCTTTTGAAGATTGCAGAATGACTTGAAACATTTTAGGTTGCAAAGACTACAACTTCCTTCTTCTGCAAAATAAAGACTAGAAGACTTTGTGCTGCTCTCTTTACAATGATTTATTAATATTTGAATTAAAACACAGAGAGGGAAAGAGCATTAGGTAAAGCTGGTATAATTGATTCTAAGGCAGACGTATAATAGCCTTTTCTGCGTGCCTTGTAAACTAGAATTTGGGCAGTTTAGTTCTCCATCCTCATCCTCATATATGCCTTCTGGATTTTTAAAAGTGCAGATGCACAGTTGCTTTTGACAAGCCAGACATAACTTGATAGAACCATTTGTTTTCTTAGATTGTTTTTTAAAAAAACCTTGAGGTAGCGATTGGTAAAGTTGATAAATTACATCTCCTTCATGCTCAAGGAAGAAACATGCTCCAAAGGTAGTTCTGAATTAAATTACATGTTGATATGTTGAGGCAAATTTGCTGTTTTGTTCATTTACAATACCTCATAGATTTTTCAAAAGCTGCAATTTATTGCTAATTGAGCCAGAGGACCCTTCTCTGTCATTTCAAATCCAAATATATTTGCTGGCCCATTCTCAAATTACTCAGGACTTTAGACAACCTATTTAAGAGCCTAGAGTGATTATCATTAATAGCTGTCAGAAGATATCACACTCAAACATGGTAACATCCAGCAAAGTTGATGACACTATGGCCTACAGGAAAAGCCAGAGGGTTTTCTTAAAACAGTGCATGGCTGAGTATCAGTACAAGATATTCCCTTTGGTTATATCTCTAAAGGGAAAGAAAAGAGGAAGTGAAATGGAAATATTCTGGATAATGAACAAAGAAAACTTTAATAATCTGTGTTTTCTAGTACAGTGGGCACCAACTAGTGGGCCACGAGAAAATTTTGGTGGGCCACAGAGAAATCTCATCCCCAGAGCACCCCCCCCAAAGCAATTAATCCAGGCTGTGCAGAAACACAAGGCTGTGCCATCCTCATGGCCTGCAGGAACGCTCCCCGCCCACTCACTCCTTACCCTGCAAACTTGCCTGCTAAAATTGCTATTTTTCCTTTTTCCAACCATCATCTGTTCTGCTGTGCCAGGAGATTTAGATTAGCTAGGAAGCAGGAAATGGTTGCATTTCTTGCTTTCTAGCTAGTCTTTAGATCTTTGGCTCTGCTTTTAAGCACAGCCGAACTTCCCTTAGGACTGAAGTTTCTATTATTCAGTGCAGGTTCACAGCAAGCAAATTTGAGAGACTGAGCTAGCTGATGGCAGATAGATAGATTTCTGAATGAATCTGTGATTCTGTGAGCAACTCAATCTGCCTGCCTGCTTTGCCTGATTTTGGGTAAAAGTTGCTCTTTTTTAATAAAAAATTCAATATTTATATAAATATTTATAATATTTACATACAAGCCATGCCCAGCCAGTTGCATGACCAAGCCACACCCACAAATTAGGCCATGCCCACAAAACTGGTTAGTGGTCCCTGGGATTTAAAATTATGAGTTTGGTGGTCCCTGAGGTCCATAAGGTTAGTGACCCCTGATCTGAAGTAAGGGAAAACCTATAATACATCTGAATGGAGACAGGATAGAAAGATACAGCTGGCAGAATTTGGCTCCCTTCCCTGGTTTAAACCAATCTTCTGTGTGGTACCAGGATTAGAGCTTTACAGAATGTGAGCTAGATATGATTTTTAAACATTGTGCTAACCCTATTTTAGAACACATCTCTAAAACATTTTCAAAAGAGCCTTGCAGAAGTCAGGTGTTTGATCTCTCCTGCAGCTGAAGTCAAAATGTGCCTTGAAGGCAGATTCTAGAAACCAAAGGGGAAAAGACATGGCCACAGAAGTCTAAACTGTGCAATAAAAGCTGGTGAATCCCAGTCACTGTAATGGAAGAAGAAATAAACTTGAGGAAAAAGAACCACAACCAGATAAAAGAAATCTAAGAAATAAAATTTGAGAAAGCATGTCAGACATGATCTTCCCTAGTTTTATGTATAGTAGTATATTCTCCCTCCCCTTAGTGTATTTAGAAGTATACTAAATAGAAGTATATTTAGAGTTGCAAAAGTCAATTAATGTAACTTTACAACAAAAATATTATTAACAATTTTCTAGTCTGGTCTAATTGGAAGGCAAACAGTTATTGGTCATGACAGCAACAACAATGAAAGTGAAGCATGCCATGTAATTTCCATGGCAAAAATAGGTATCAAAAGCAAAGGGAAAATCATTTAAAATTGGAACAACTAAACAGATTTTAAGTTCTCTGAGATTATGAAGGGATGAGATAAAGGAGAAGTCGTGAGGACATAGCAGAAAAAATACAGATTAGGATATTTTCAGGCCACTATTTTAGGACATGATGTGGGCAGCATCATTGGACTGCTGACCAATTATGTATAAGTTGGAAAGAAAGTTACAGACATGTAACTCAAAAAGAAATGAGACAGTTAGACAATTGATCACTTAGGAAGTAGTGGAAGCAGACTGGATAAAAAAAGGAAAATAAACACAAGGATTTTTTATCTGAGTCATACATGAGTTTTAACTGAAAATTCAAAGCCAATCCATTGCAAATCCATTACTGCATGGAAGGGATAGCTCACGACAATATATTGTTTCTGGAAAAGGGCATTTTTCCTCATCTCAGTTGCTATAGACATTATAGCTAAATTAAAAAGGAATAAGGAAGATCAAGAGAGAAAACAGATAGCTAGATAGCCAGATAGCTAGATAGATAGATAGATAGATGATAGATAGATGATAGGTGGGTGGATGGATGGATGGATAGATAGATATAGATTTTAGATAAAGTAGAAATATTACAAGAAAAGATAAAACAAATATATAAAGAAAGGACTTTATATATATATAAACCTCTATATAACCTTCATCACAACAAGAATATAAAAAAATATTTTTCACCCCTCATTTATAATGATTTATATCTTTATCCCATGTTCCAACTCTTGTCAAAAATAAATCCAACATTATCTGCTCAGTCCTGGAAAAAATCCCTAACAGGGTGACCAGAGGTAATAACCTATATTGTTTTAGTATTGATTAAACAAACTGACTTTATTTTCCTTCCTTTTATTTCTATTTTATTTTATTCAATTATTGTGTTAGGATTTGATTTCTCTTTATCCGTTCTTTGCTCCATTGTACAGAGTTTTCCAGAATTTAACAAGCCAGAATTTAACAAGGTCACTCTCTTGGTTTGTCATTTGCATTTCCTTTTTAAATTTTAAAGCCTCTGCCAATTTATTTTTTTAGATCTAGTGAAACATCCTTTTCTAAATCATTCTTTTGGCCTGTCAGTTTTAAATCAACTTTTGGTATCATCTCTATCTTGTCAGCTAAATTTTGTTCTATATCTGTCATTTCTTCAACAACAGGCTTGAACATAATCTATCTATAGAAGAGGACATCATTACTGACATTGTTGATATTGTGTTATTAACTTCTGATTCCATTCTTCAAAAATATCTTCAGTATTTTATTGTTAGGATGTTTTGCAATATGTTGAAGATTTGTAGATCTTTCCTCTATCTAAAAATCTTAGCTCCCTCTAGTGTCCAGTTACAGAAGTCATGAAATTGCTTATCTTAGGAAAAAAATCCATTTCCCATGAGAAGCTGTTTCCTCTTTATAATTAATTCCAACATCTTATTGTAAAATTTTCAATATTCCAATTTTATCTAGACCTTTAGTCTCTTTATAGATTATAAAGTATAGTTTGTAAAAGCTGTATTTGAGGAAACATTTAAATACATATGACAATATATTCAGAGACAATATAAATTTTACTATATGAAACACTAAAAGGATGTCCATCATGAGTACTCTGAGCAATTCTGCATCCATCCTTTAAGAATTACTTAAACAAGTGAGAAATAATTTCAGAGAATGGCTTCAAAAATAACCAGGGATGAGAAATTATGTCCTATGATGAGAAAATGAAGGAGCTGGTAATATTTAGCCTTAAGAAGACAAATCTGAGGAATATTCTACAAATATTTAAAAGTATCACTCTGAAGAAGACAACTTTTATTTTTCAGTGTTCCAAACACCACAACCTGGTTTAATGTTTTAAATTTAAGAAATCATTTAGAGTTTAATGCCAGGAAAAATGTCTTCATATTAAAAGCAGTTAGTAGAGCAAATGATTATTAAGAAATAAGATGGGCTATATTTATTCAGGGACTGGTGATTAATTATTAAGAATAGCTTCATCTTGGATTCCTAAAGTAGGACACTAGAGCTGGTAGGTCTAAAGCCCATTATTTAGTTAGTAAAGAACTTCTTTTCAATTTTTACTAAATGCCAAACTTTGTCTTTAAAAAAAATTGAAAAAGTACTTAAAATAACATCTAATTTGGACGTATTTTATGATTTAATTTTGTTATAAAGTAAATTATTAATATAAGGATTGGCTTTATATTTGTGCATACCATTACACCATATTTGGACAACTTTTCAAGGACAATCTTTTATAAATTGTTTACACTAAAAAGAATGGTTGGATTAAAAAGGGTGCTTAGAATCTATATTGCATGAAATACATATATAGTAGAGCAGAGATTATATTGCTAGTGTCTACTTATATTTTAACACATCATTGCAATTAGAGGTTGAGCATTTCAAAGTGTTCTTAGGAAAAGGGGCTAACAAATGGTTATTTCTTCTTAGTTTTTAAAAAACATGTCATTTGAAAAACATTATTCAATATGCATAGTATGTTGTTTCTTTAAAAATTAAATGAAACAGAGAATACAGTTTTGATCAACAACTTCCTATTATCATTACTGAACAGCACTGTGCAATCAGAGAACATTTTATGAAGATATATTACAGCTAAGTCAAGCACTGCTGTCACATAAGCACTTTAACATACATTTTTTAAAAATAGTATCTGTTAATTATAAAAGGAAGTACTTAGAAAGAAGGAACTGGTGCTGACAGATGCTATTTCTGAAGCTATTTCTGAAGTTTTGCAATGACTTTGAGAGAGAACTAAGAAATTTCCTTAGTTTTCTCAAATCTACAAGCTGATGAAGAACCTACAAATAAAGATATAGTATTTTCTTTCTGAAATTATTTTTCTTTGGTGCCCATGTGTCAATACATTCTTCATAAATACTTCTTTAATGCTTTATGCACAAATCAAGCATATACTTAACTGAATGGAAATGATTTTGTAAGTCATTTCAGTTTTTCTAGTTGAATTTCAGTGAATCATACTCTTTGCAAGGTAGAAGTATAAAAGTAAAATGGGACAATCTATTCTCAATTCAGCACATATCTACACTATGTTCACAAAATGTATTGATCATTTCATGCTGAAGATGTACTCAGCACATTTTCACGACATATAAAGTTTAGTTGCTATTGATCTTTTTGTCTGTTAGGTTATGTCTGTCAAGGTTCTGATTAATGAGTCCAAGCAAATCAGAATTCCAAGGCTTTTGCTTTCCTTTATTGGGCACATCATAGTGGCACAATTAGTATAAAAGCAACTTTGACTCTTTCCTGTGGTGTCAGCATAATTCAAACCAGCAACAACCCTTCCCCTCAAGTCTCACTTGTTAAGTTTGCCAATTATTTTGGTTGGAAGATTTCTCAGACACTCCTTTCCTCCTTCTTTTATCTCCTGGAAGATTACCTTGTTTTCTCACAGGAAAGCCTTGTGTTGTGTCTAGTAGCAATTCCTTCTTTCCCTTCTTCCACCAGAATATGGCAATGGCAAACAGGAAAAATGGCTTCTGCCAGGTTCAATTCTATGTTGATAATGTCCATGGTAGTCTGATTGTCCTTTGATGTCACTGCTTCACATTAATATGCTCAAGGTTGGTGGTCTATATTGAGAGTGGGTTGAATTTTATTGATACTGTTCCTAAAGATAGGGCTATATTAAATACAAAACGAATAAAATGCACTACTTAAATCTCATTATATAAAAAAAATTCACATCAATAGCAGGTTCTTAAGGGCAATTCAGAATCCAAGAATATTTTAGAGGTGCCATCACACTGCTTGGTTTGACAAACAGGTTTTATGCTAGCAATAATCTTTCATGATGATCTCTGAAACTCATAATAATAACAGATATTTGAATAATTAACATTCTAAGTCTTAACAAGTTCCATAAAAAGACTTATGATGTATAGCTGTATAAATATTAAGACATTGGAAGTAAGCCTGATGTGTCCAAAATTTTGGAATTTCCATCCTCCTTGGCTGATGCCAAATCATTATAGGTCTTGCAATCCAAAAATATCAGGAGAGAGAGAAAAAGAGGGAGAGAGAGGGAGGGACAGAAGGACGGAGAGAGAGAGGGAGGGACGGAGGGACAGAGAGAGAGAGAGAAAATATGTAAGGATTTTTTTTTCTGGTTTTCTTGCAAATGGATGTAGTAACAAGGCAAATTATATAAAAACTGGAAAAGTGACAAAGTGAGAGAAACTAATTCTAACATATTTGCTCACTTTCCCCAAAAATACTTTGAATATATTATATTAAATCTAGAAAATATTTCTTGACCTTGAATCTTCAAAACAGACATAATAAAAAAGCTGCTACTGTCTATTTTTATGCTAGCTGGAATATGGCAAAGGTGCTTTTTCAAAAGGCAACTGGACTTTACTGTTTTTCTTTGAAGATGTTTCACTTCTCATCCAAGAAGCATCTTCAGCTCTGACTGGGTGATGGGGAAATGGAAGGTTTTATACTCCTTGCAGACAGCTGGTCATTTCCATTATTTTAGAGAGTCATTGAGGCCATCTGGAGGTTTATCTGTGTCATCAGAGTCACCTGAGTAATTCAAATGGGTGGGGAGCGTTCTTGGAACTGTTGAAATGACTATTATGATGTCAGATCCCACTCACCCACCCACCCCCATGGCTGTTCAGTTTTGACATAGATGGCCTCTTTGACATCTCTTTAAAACCAAACCTCTGTCCAAAATGTTGCTGTCTTCAAAAGAGTTGCCTTTGTCTTTTAACTGCAGATGGACTGCTGAATTTTGCCCTGATGGGTTTGTTCAGTTGCCTTTTGAAAAAAGCACCTTTGAGACAACCAAGACCTTGATAACTGAAAATATCCATAGACAGTTAGCAGAAATGAAATAAAAACAAGCTTTTTCCATAAAATAATGGGAAAAAAATAACATTGATAGGTAGAGAACATTGATAGGTAGAGAAACATAAATCTGTAAAGGGTTTATAAAAACCTTAACCAGGCATAACACAAAGCATATGGAGTGAAGGAGGGAAACTGAAAAGAATTACAATATATAAGGGAGAAGATGGAAACTGCATTATTTAAAAAAAACAGCTTTGGTTTATAGATCAGTGCCAGTTCATGTACCTGCCTCTTTATAGCATTGGATTCTCTCTCCAGTGCCCTATCCTGGGCTTTCTTTTATGAATGAAATTGAACTATGACATTACTCAAAAAAGAGCTAGCTTTATCTTGAAGCTTCAAAGCAGATCCAACAAAAACACCTTGCAACCCAAATAGACTCTAGATAGAAACACTTTTGAATAATTTTAATAGCTTTCTGATATCTTGAGTGCTTGTTGTCTACAAACTGTCAAGTTCATGGCTTTAACTGTATTCAACTTTATGTGCAATAAGTAATTCCTTTAAAATACTCTCAACTTTTTATTCATAGTGATTCCACAGGGCAGTTGATTGTAAATAATAATTATATAACAGAGGAACTTTGAAGACAAGAGAGTCAACAAGGCAGAGAAGGAAATAAAGATAAAGAAAGAAAAAGATAAATCTGAGCCATTTGATTACTCATTTTCATTAAGAAGCTGAATTGGAAAAAGATAAACTTCTATCAGTTTAATTTTAGCCTAAAAGGCATAATCATTCTATTCTTATCAGTCACATATTACCTTTACTGATTAAATAGTTCCCTATCAAGTCATTCATTCATTTGTTCATTTATTCATACAGCCCTGATACTGTTATCGGTTTAATTTTTCACATATAATAGTGTAGAAGTAGAAACATCAAAATAATAATGTTTCTTTTTAAAAAGCATGTCTAGTTTAATTATATACTTGTATAAGGAAAAATAGTTCTGAAGCTCCAATATACCAACAGAGGTTAAAAAAAATTCCTTCATAGATCCTGTTGGAAGAGAATTTGGATGAAAGTAAGGAAAATTACTTTACTAAATATATGGTTTTGGCTACATTATCTATTTCAGTTTTCTTCAACATTCTAAAATTCTTCTCAATTTAGAATAATGTTGGTTTTTTTGTACACTAGGGTTTTCTTCCCTGGAGCCTTCTGTATTTACCAAATGATCACAATCATGTCAAAACACAATTTTAAGATGTGCAAGGAAATAAAGTTCCCCACAAAAATTCAGCACTCTTATATGCATGCCAGGCTTTTAAACTGTTAAAATATAACCACAAAATATTGCTCACACCCTTGTACATCTTAGAAAAAGTAGCCCTTAGTTATCACCTTGAATATAGTCTGGTTATTAAAAACTGATTATTCAGTTCAGATGTCAGTCCTGAGAAGCAGACAGGTGAATAGAGAGAACTTAGAGAGAGAAAGAGAATACAGAATTGACTTAATTCTTTTTAGTAGATTTTTTAATGTTTACATTATATTTATAATAATTTACAATATTATAAATATAATATATGTAACATTATTTTCATCTTACAAATTCATTATATTTCTAAACAAAGAATCATGGGAGGAAAATAGAAATAGAATATAGAATATAGAAATCCAGACTTTTGCAACATCCATGAATTAGTTCAAATCTTCTACCACATCTCATTTTTGGACAGATATCAACAAGTCTATAATTAGTATGTTGATAGTAATGGACTTCAATACAGTGGAATCCCTTCATATAAATATTGAATAAAATAGATGAGAGGATCAATTGATGGGTCTCCATACTATGAGTATTCAACTTGTCTCCTTCCATCACTAATTGGGACAATCTAAGTTTCCAAATAATGCCTAGTTTGAGCCAAACCACTTCCTCAACACAGAAATGCCAGATTGGAAACTGAACAATAATGATCTAAGTCAGCTGGATTCAAAGATGAGGAGGATCACCTGCCCATCATTTTCAAGGATGCTGGTATTGAACACCCCCTCAAAGATCCAGAACATCCAGAATCTTATTGTGTCCTCTCTAGTCAACTGTGCTACAACAGGAAAGGAAAAGTATATTCTATAGCTAGCTAAGTTCATATCACAGAGGAGCTTTAGAAAGTCAAATTCTCAGGCACACTCCCGGTACCATAGAACAACATACCCAACATTTTCCCCTTAAATATCTTAATGTCCTTGGGTACATTTATGCTTGTTTTTAAAAATAATACTATGCATTCCTCACTTGATTTGAAATGAATATAGATGGGCTGTATCTTTTTCAGGACCTGGCAACTCTATGCTAATTTAGTTCTTGGGCAAAGCAAGTCCTAGGTCTATCTTATCCTGCATGGTAGCTTTGTATCCACCCTGCAGAGGCAAATCTGATAGATTGTACTATGCCAATATCAGCTTTACTTAGTTTAGGCATTGATAAAAGTGTTGGTAGAACTCAGAAGGTTAGCAGTTAAATATTTAGACACACAGGGCCAAAATATTCCATCTCTAGTATAATAGAATTGCTTTGGACTAGCTTTAATAAAAATCACAAATACTGTGCATAGGAAGCTTTTTTCCTCTGGACTGAATTGTGGTACAAACAATCTGGGCAACAACTGGAAAATATTTCAATGTCTTATATGAAAAATATTTTTGTGTATTTTCAAATGCAGAGGTTGACTCTATTCATGTTCTGTTAAAATGTCCACTCTATACACAATTGCAATTAAAAGATATAATCCCAGTTACAAAGTTTAATTTCCCTCATGACAAGAAAATCACTGCTTTCCTTTTAAATGAACAGTTTTAAAGTCTACCAATGGTGATAGCAACATGTTTCTAGCCCTTATGTAATTTATAGTTATGGATTTTTAAGCTATTACATGAGTATTAATATTTGTTGGTTTGGTCTCAGACAGTAAATTAATACACAATACACAAAGGATCCTGTCAACTTCCTCAGGCATCACAAGCTTGAAGAGTCCCAGATGACCTCATAAGACAGGACTTCACAAGACAGGACTTCCAATATGGCCTAAAATAGTCTGACTAACATTTAAAATTTTATTGGAGCACAATGTTCCAGGTTTTGTATGGGATCTGTCTAGGACCAGGTTCCAGTTGAGATTCTATGGGGAAAAAAAGAGATCTGAGATCTTTCTTTACAACAACCATATATGTGCTCATTGCAGCATTGAGATTGAAGACAAATGTTCCTAGGCACTAGAAAAATATTAGTTTCTTTAGTAACTATTTGAAGTTATGACACTTCTATAAGAAATGACTTACAACTAGTCCTCACAATAGTTTTGCAATCAAGTGATCAAAATTCAGAGACTTGACAACTGGCATGGTTTTATGATAATTGAAAGTCATGTGATCATCATTTATGACCTTCCCAGGAGGCTTCCAACAATCAAAGCCAAAGAGGGAAGCCAAATTCACTTAAGGACTATGTGATTTGTTTACTTAGCAACAGATCCCAATTGTGGTCATAAGCCAAGGACTAACAATATTTTATATTGCAAACTTTATGGTAAAAATGAAAATAATTCTACTGGGGGGAGGTAAAAGTCATTTACTCAGTATCTATTGTACAATACTTATTTAGTGACCACACTTGGGAGTGACAACTCATTTGTTAAGTAAAGTGATTCCTAAGTAAAAACATGAGTGTGCTTATGATCTTATTTCACCTTTAATATGTTTTACATGTCTACAAAGGTCATAAACAGTAAGATTGTTCATAAAGTTACTTTTCCAGTACTGTTGCTGCTGTGAATAGTTGCTAAACAATACAATTGCTCAATGAGGACTATCTATAGTAGCTATATACTAGCTTGTACTTTTTTGTTTAATTCAGCAGACAGGAGCTTTATTCCTTTGCAGCAAAATAGCTTGGTTTAATTTTTCTTTGAATAGGGAATGCCCAATGGCCATGGCATTCGATGTGACAGCAGCTATGAGTTTGCTAAGTGGTAAAAACACACTCTAAAATGTAACCCTTCCAAACAAAATGAATGGCTCAATGAACACTGCTGCCTTTATCCTAAGGTTCACAAATCATGTGTTAATAATGTATTCTTTATATAAATGCTATTTATGAGAAATGCCCCAGTAAAAGAATCTCCTTGTGTTTGAATTGTAAAACATGTGGCTAAAATCCTTCATACATTTATTCTGTATTCTTATGTGTCACTGCTTGTTCTACATATAATAAACCTTTATTTCAGTCTATAACCAATGATATAATAAACTTGCCTGCAGTATATATTGACTGTCTAGTCATGCTATCTGGCACTTTGAGTATAGAGAGGCAGATGCTCTATTATGCCACTGAAAATGCAGGACACATTTGTCTGTTGCATGATAAGACAGGAAAAATAGAGAGAAAAAATAATGGCCTCATAGTATGCTAAGTATTCACTGCACAAGAAAAGATGAAATATATGTGCCTAGTGCAAAATGATTCCTTTGTTCTGCAGAGCGTTGATTATACTCAAAGTTGTTTGAGGCTCTGGGGAATATATTTCATGGACAGTAATCATTCCCATTCTGGAAGAAAGCTGTCCAACCATGAATAAATAAGTGAATATGTCTATGTCAGGAATATATATGCAAACCAACAAAACCTTTTGTTTTCCTTAGTAATGGTAAATGTGTACTAGAACTGAAAGACAATCAAGTACTTTGCATGTATGCTATGACAGCACAATATTGCCTGTGCAAGCAAACTTCTCTGCTGGTTTTAATGCCATTCAAATTAATCAAAAAGAAGAAGGACTTTGAGAAAGAAGACAGATTTTGATATGCTTATAGAAAACCAAAATCAGTTATTAGGATGTATTTACAAACTGTAGCTGAATTATGACCCAGAGATGGAAGAAATTAAAACTTCATGATAAAACGGATGCAAAATTTGGAAGAAGTGTAATGGATACATGGAAATAATTATGAAGAAAAAAATCAGTAAGTTCATTTCAAGTTGCAATTTAAGAGAAAACTGGTATAAAGTAATGTACAAATTGTATGTAATGCCATCAAGTCAGATAAAGCATCTAACAAAAATGTTGAAGATACCATCTCAATAAAAGGACCCTTTTAGCACACATAGTAGTTGTGCAAAAAATAAAAACAAAGAAATCAAAAGGAAAGAAATATACCAAATTCTTTTTAAAAGGTTTAAAAATAAATTTTGAATTGAAATTGAAGATATTTTTATTGGACAACATCAGTTTAAAATAATAATTTAGTAAGATATGTGTTGATAGCAGTAAAATCAGGTCTTGCACAATATTGGAAAAGATATACTTTGCTCATGACATCAATCGCAAATACTAAAATAGGAGAATTGACAATATATATCCATAGAAGTAGGACATTGAATTGCCCAGAGAGTGCTGTAAAGATCTATGGGATGATATATAAGTCTAAGTGCTATGGCTATTTGCTATAATATTAGTAATTACTAAATATCAAATACTTAAACTGTGCTTAGTAGATGGTAACACAACCACAAATGGAAGGGAAGGGAAAATCTACAAATTCTTTCCTAACCTTTTTTATTATGTCTGGTTTTTTTTTAAATCCGTATAATAGTCATTGAAGGTTGGGGTGGGGATTTCATTTCATTTTATTTATCTTCTATTGCATTTTAGAACTTTAACAATAAACTATGTTTTTAAAATAATTGTTTTAATAGTGATCTTTTGTAAATAATATGTATAAAAATTCAGTTGTGTTTATTATGATTTAACAATTGAAGCCATATATTCAATTATACTGAAATATTTGTAATATGCATTTTTGTGTATTTACTTTATGTTTATTTATTAAATTTATATGCCAACCATCTCACTATCAAATGACTCTGGATGTTGAACTGTTGAACAATTTTGTTCTTCTTTTGCCACTTTAAAACTTAGATTGTATCTTCAGAGTATATTATTGAAGAGTTGAAGACATTACAGGAGACTGTTGCTTATAAAATACCATATGTTAATCTCATTACATTGGTGTGTGTGTGTGTGTGTGTGTGTGTATATATATACCTTAAGCAATATGTCAAATCTATTTGGCCTCAAAGCTGCATATTGGTATAATTAATGCAAGTGTTTGCTCCCTAGGGGAAACATATATCAATCATATTTTTGGTGATAAAAACAGGATCAGAGATAGTGGTAGGACAATCCTTTTATGCAAAATCTTTCAGATGTAATGACTGACATTTCCTGGAGGAATAGTGAACAATTCTGTTTGAAACCCTACAGAGCCATACGGCATAAACAAAAGACATACTGAAATAAAGTTGGCACTATCAGAATAGATTTGTTCTGTTTGGATCTGTTTTAATTCCTTGCTGCAATATAAGTGAAATCTTTGCAAGTGCTCTGATTGCACATAAATAAGCAATTTTAAAAAAATCAAATATTTGCAAAATGCTCAGAAGGGCCTGCAGAGCGTTCTTTGCTACATTGCTATAGCTGTGCTCTTGTTTTTGAATTTAATAAGAGACTTCAGCGGAGCAACTATTTCAGTTAAACATGATTGGGTCACAACACAGTAGAGAAAGTCCAGAAATATTTCACAAGAAGAGTTCTCCACTCCTCTACTCATTGCAGAATACCTTATGCCACCAGACTTGAGGTTCTAGACCTAGAAAACCTAGAACTACACCGCCTTCGGTCTGATCTAAGTATAGTATATAAAATCATACATTGCAATGTCCTACATGTCAATGAATACTTCAGCTTCAACCATAACAATGCAAGAGCACACAATAGATACAAACTCAAGGTAAACTGCACCAAACTTGATTGAAGGAAATACGACTTCAGCAACAGAGTGGTACCTGACTCTGTGGTTTCTTCCCCAAACCCCAAAAACTTTAACCTTAGACTGTCTACTATTGACCTCACCCCTTTCCTAAGAGGTCTGTAGGGGGTGTGCATAAGCACACTAAAGTGCCTACCGTCCCTGTCCTACTGGTTTTTTTAATTTTTCTTATATGTATCTATGTATTTAGAACTATGTTTATACTTATACCTATTATCTTGTAAGCAATTGACTAATCAAATAAATAAATAAATAAATAAATAAATAAATAAATAAAATCTGAGCCCAAGACTTTGTTAAACACCCCAGCCCTAAATATTTTCCCTAAGATATAAAAAGCTAAGTTTATGATAAGCAAAAGATAAGCACCAAAAGGGGAAAAAAAGTAGGCAATCTTGTTGTTATCAATATATAAACTACACTGGTACACCACAGGTTGTGTGTTGAGTCCCTTACTCCATACTCTTTATGTGCATGACTGTATTCCCACTCATGCTAGTAATACCATTACTAAATTTGCAGATGATACAACAGTGGTGGGACTCATCTCTGCGGGGGATGAGTCTGCCTACCAAGATGAGGTGGGCTGATTGCTTTCATGGCGTGGAGACAATAACTTGGTCCTCAGCACCAATAAGACCAAGGAGCTTATAGTGGACTATAGAAGGAACAGATCAGACATCCAGCCCTTGCTTATTAATAGAGACCGAGTGGAACAAGTGGCCAGTTTTAAGTTTCTGGGTGTTACCATAAAAGAGGACCTGACCTGGGGTGCTCACATTGCAGCACTGGTCAAAAGGGCCCAGCAGAGATTATACTACCTGAGGCTTCTCAGAAAACAACAATTGAATGAAAAACTGGTGGTGATCTTCTACCGCTACACCATAGACAGTATCTTAACTTACTGCAGCTCAGTATGGTTTGCCAATTGCACAGTGGCAGATAGGAAAGCACTCCAGAGGGTTAATGTCATTGCCCAAAAGATCATTGATTGTCCTCTCCCCTCTTTGGAAGAGCTTTATAGCTCCTGCTGCCTTAAGAAAGTTCAAAACATTCTCAAAGATCCATCTCATCCTGGGAACCCTTTTTTTGAACTATTACCATCTGGTAATAAAAACAAGGCCAAATTGGCTGAAAAACAGCTTCTATCCCAGGGCAGTAGCTCTTTTGAAATCTACTGTAGAGTGCAGTGTTGGTGCAGTGTCAGGGGTTTTGGTTCAATGTGTGGAGGGTGAAGGATGTGTGTTTGTGTTTATTTTCATGGTCATGATGTGCACTGAAGATGGTGTTTGATTTCGTTGTACGAGGTGCAATGACAATAAAGTAAACTAAACTAAACTATTGGAGATGATGATGATGATAATGATGATGATGGTTATTATTATTATTATTATTATTATTATTATTATTATTATTATTTAGACTTGTATGCGCCCTCTCCCTAAGGACTCAGGGCGGCTCACAGAATAAAAAATACAATACAATAAGTTAACTAAAAAATAATTAAACAGTACAAGCCTAATATTAAACATTAAAACTATTAAAACCATTAATTTTTTTAAAGAAACCCCCCTCCCCTCTTGGTTCAGTCCAGGTTGGCCTGCTGAAATAACCAAGTCTTTAGGTCACGGCGGAAGGAGTGGAGATCCGGAGCCAAACGAAGGTCCAAGGGGAGTTGATTCCACAGGGTGGGTGCCCCCACAGAGAAGGCCCTACCCCTGGGCCCTGCCAGCCAACAATGTCTGACCGATGGTATCCCAAGGAGGCCCTGTCTGTGGGAGCATACAGGGCGATCAGAATGTGATGCTGGAAGGAGACGTTCCCACAAGTACCCCGGACCCAAGCCATGTAGGACTTTATATATTGTTACTAAAACCTTGAATCTCACCCAGAAGGCAACCGCCAACCAATGCAGGTCGCGTAGGAGGGGTGTAACATGGGAGTATCGGGGCACTCCCATCGCAACCCTTGCGGCTGCATTCTGCACCAGCTGCAACCTCTGGGTGGTCCGCAAGGGCAATCCCATGTAGAGAGCATTGCAGTAGTCAATTCAGGAAGTGACAAGTTCATGAGTGATTAAATAGCAGGTACCCTCTTCTTTTCTAATCCTTTATTTATTTGTTAGTTTTTTTCTCATTTGCAGTATTTTAATACAACTTCTCATTTGAAAACACTTTATAATTCATATAAATGCAAAGAAATGTCAGCTAGCTATAATGTGAAATATAGCACAAACAAGTGGGTGATGGAGACTGCTAATAAAGTCAAGGAAATAAATACATTTTAACAAGAATCTTTCATTCCTAAGAAACAAAAAATTTGTATTGAAGTTAAGAGCTGGGCTTTATTTATATAGAACATTATGGGGACCTAAAAATATAACATTGTGACAGAATATTTAAAGAGTGCAGTCAACATTCATAGACTGGAGATGCTGCAGTCCTGTTAACCAAGGAATGTTGGTGATCATGGGGGCCAGGAGATAGTAGTCTCTGTCCCCTGGAACATTCTTCCTTGAAAGCTCAGGATGGCCCTGGCCTATCAGTTTTTCATAAGGCTCTAAAGGCCTGGCTGTAGGCACAAGCCTGCAGTCTTGAAAGTGTTAGGTATTATCCGTTATATAATTATTATCATAATTCTTAGAAATCTATAGCATAGAATAGAATTGAATACTTTATTGGCCAAGTGTGATTGGACACACAAGGAATATGTCTTGGTGTAAATACTCTCAGTATACATAAAAGAAAAGATACATTCATTAAGAATCAAGAATCATAACGCACAACACTTAATGATAGTCATAGGGTACAATCAGCATATATATATATAATTTATCTTTTTGTAGTTTTAATTGTGATATTGCTGTCTAGAGTCAATTAGATTGAGATGGGCAGTTTTAGAAATTAAATGAAAATGAATGAACAAATGAATGAATGAACGAATGAATGAATGAACATTCATCCCTTGCATATAATATTCATGGTGCTTTTGAATCAGTGCTGGCTCCTGGACTAGTCTTTGCAAGTTTTTTGGCAAGATTTCAGAAATAGTTTGCTATTGACTCTCCTAGAACTGAGGGAGTGACTGGTCTAAGGTCACCAAGCTGGCTTTGTGCCTAGTCCGGTGCTTAACCACTATACCAATTTGGCTCTTTTTGTGGCTAATATTGTGGCTGAATTTGACGGTCATCTCATCTGATAATGTAATATTACCGGAAAATCATCATTCATACCTTTTGAATTAAAACTATGGTATAAATGAAGACTTGCTTAAAAAATGTTTTATTTTTATATATTTTCTTATTTATTTAAGTACAGTAAATTTCCCTTCTCTGAGAGACACATCCACATTTAACAGCTGAACATGGAATGTGCTCTTATTTTGTATGAAGAAATTCTCTGTCTTTTCATCCTAAAGCAGTGTCATTTGGCATATCACTTTTGAGCATGCTTGTTGACACAGAAATCCTTGGAATGTCATACTATGCAGGATATTGTGCCAATAAATACAGGAGGATATATGGAGTGAGGTAGGAACGAGTCTCAGTTTTCATCTCTTCAGCACTTCCTAGATGGAAATGAACATTCCAAGATTTCCTTTCATAACTGAAGAAAGCCAGTAGATAAATTATTACCATTTGATTATAACATTTAAAATCAAGAATAACACTTTCCTTGGGGATGTATCTTAGGTTAAGCAAATATTGAATGCAGGAAAATCATACAACAGCAAGAATGTTGCCTATACTCAATCTTATAAATTCTGCTTTGATACAAGGTTAAGGGAAAGTTACAGTAATCAGTTGGAGAATAATCAAATGGAAAGATGTGAATTGAAGCTTTCTTATCAATGTGCTACCACATTGTCCAGAGGTTGAGGTTCATATTTTACTTAGTTATATTTTACTAACGATATCCAAATGGCTAGTCGAACACACTATTGCAAAATAATTAATAAATATAATTATATGGGGAGATGTGAAGGTTGGCTTTGTTGACTGGAAGGTTGGTAGTTCATAATCCAAGCACTGAATGATGGGGTGAGGTCCAATTCTTGCCTCAGCTCCTGCCAACTTACCAGTTCAAAATTATGCACATGCAAGTAGATAAATAGGTACCACTTTGGTGGGAATTTAACAGTATTCTGTGCACCTCAGCATAGGCTGGCTACATGACCATGGAAGAATATTTGGACAACTCTGTCTCCTTTAGCTGGGAAATAGAGATTAGCACTGTCCCCTAGAGTTGGGCATGACTGGACAGGAGAAACATTTACCTTACCCTTTATAGATATGTGCTGCTGTTATTATAACAATGCTTTTATTGTTAGTATATAAACCACTACAAAATAGGAGGGGTGCCTGTAACAGGTAATCCTAACTTACTATTCATTTAGTGACTGTTCAAAGTTACAGCAATGCTGAAAATAGTAACAGCCTCATACATACCACCATCATAGCCTCGTGGTCACATGATCAAAATTTGGATACTTGGCAACTGGCATCTATTTATAACTGTTGCGGTCTTTTGGGGTCACATGATTGCCATTTGTGATTTTCCCAGATGGCTTCTTACAAGTAAAATCAATGGAGGAAATCAGATTTGCTTCTTAACGATGTAATTCAGTTGATATCGTTGGTAATTCACTTAAGTTCAACAAAAAGATTGTACAATTGGGCACAACTCATTTAACTACTGCTTTATTTAGCAACAGAAATTTTGGTTCCAACTGTGGTCATAAGTGACGACTATCTGTATAGGCAAGGAATAAACACATGATATCTTTATTTAAATGTATGACAATTTATTTAAAATTAAAGCAATATATTTACATTTTATACATTTTTATGAACATAATAATGAATGCAGATTGTTCTTTCTTTAGTTAACTGTTGTAGCACTATTTGAGTCCATTTCTCTACTCAAATCCTAATTCCAATAAGTGTTTGCTTGTTTTCATCTTAGGCAGCTCTTACATAATGATCTGATTCATATAACAAATGAAAATATTTTATAGTTAATAGTCATTTGAACCTAGACCTTGCTGAGATTTGTCTGAAAGGGGGAAAATTCACAATAACTCTAAAATCATTGCTTATTTTAAATATAATTATCTTGACCACAACTTAACTAAAATTTAGTCAGCATATAGAACTGGACATACATTTCAATAGCAGAGACAGCTACTAAGAGTTCCTAAAGCAGGAGCTTTTCTTGTTTGCTTCTTTCTGAATTCTGTGTTTATTCATTATTTTTGAATACCACTGAATTATGAAAGAACTTCCATAGAAATATAGAAAAACCTGCTATATTGAAGACTGCCTACTTCCTGAGTAATATGTCTCTAATGTGGATATATGTTCTTTTTGACATTGAAAGAAAGCACTGGATGTGGTATCTAGCCAATTGTGCAGACAGTTGGTATATAACTACAAACTGCTGAAGATAAGGGTTGGCTATGTTGTTTTAGGTATGCTTTATAGGTAAATCTTAGGCAACATAGATTAGCATTACATATGAATATGCTCAGAAGCACAAAGAATTAGTAATATTTTTTTCCATGATTCAAACATATTGGAAAAGTATAGAATTAAAATGGTTTCCCAGCTTCCTGATATGAATATTCTCAAACAGGCAGGAAAATATTTTTTCTAAGTTAGACTCATAGTCATTCATGCCTTGATCACCTTCCAAATGGATGACTTTAATGTGCTTTACATTGTACTGCCCTTGAAAAACATCTGGAAACAGCAGAAGTGTAGGGTGAGTAGGTGCATTCCTCAATCTGTGCATGTTATACCTCTGCTCTGCAAACTGCATTAGTCATCAGGAAATTTTCATGTTTAATTCAAGGTGTTGTTAGTTACTTATGAAGAATTTCAGGCAGTGGTGTCTTGAAGCTTGTTGATACCAAGTCATGACAGCTGACTGTTAAATTTTTTCAGGAATTTTGAAAACTGATTGAGAGCAGAGCTGATCTAGCATGTTGATCAGATGTTTGGCATAGCAGTGCTTTCATGGCATGGGGCCTGGTTATTTGAGCCTATCCCAGAATATGTCTTTCCATCCTATTAGGTCTGGCAGGAGAGGCATACTCTGTATCCATTTGTTACAAATGTTTTTTTTGTCAGAGTGCCCATAGGCTTTAGAACATATCCTCTGGATATTAGTAGGCCCTTCCCCTGGCTGACCTTTAAGGCACCAAGCTTGGAGTTATGGGTTTGTGGCAAAGGCTGTGCAATGATTCTGTTGATTTGTTGCCAATTGTTTTGGGATACATGTCACCTCAGCTGCTATATATGCATTATTTCTATGGCTATTTGTTGCTTTATGATATTTTAAATTACTGTAAGCTGTTAGCTGTCCAAAATTATGAATCTGAAATAGGCGAAAGGAATGAATGAATGAATGAATGAATGAATGAATGAATGAATGAATGAAAACTTGATTACTAGAGAACAGGGAATAAATCCCTCTCTTTCCTCTTCTTGATTTGGAAGCAGTAGTTTTTTAGCCACTACTGCTATGAACTTTTTGTATCAATTGCTTCTGGCAGTTTCCTATTGTTTGTCATAGCTCCTGATTCACTTTTCTTTAGTGACTTGATTGTGTTCTATCATTTCTTATCCATTCCTGAGATTTCTCTAATACTACTGACCAATCTGATCACTGGATCCACTTTGTTTTACCTTTGATCACTTACAGTATATAGAATGTGAAGTGCTGCTATTGGTAATATGCAATCAGAACAATAATATGTGATATTCCAACTACTATTCTGTCTGATTAGATCTGTCTACCAACTGGGCAGACAGATTAAATTCTGCAACTGTCATGATCTGAGGTATGGAATAGCAAAGCTAATGAAGTTCATGGGGATGTTAATTGGCTTTTAACAAGTATACAAGTAAAGCACTGGTATTAGAAGAAGAAGAAAGGGCAAACCAAGACATTTTAATGCTTAAGGCAGTGTAACAAATGATACCTCTTTCTCTTTGCAAGTAGAGATATGTTAGCCTCAGTGTCAGTTCTTTCAGCATGAATAGTGCCCAAGATAGAAAACTATACAATCACTCCAACTTCTTTCTGAAATGAAAAATAAATAATAATGTATTGTCCTTTCATGACACTAAGATGACCATTTCATTTTTCGATTGAGAGTAAATTGAATAGTTGCTGATTTCCTTCTTATCTTAAACCATTGTCGTGGAAATTAATATTGTTTAATCCCTGGACAGTTAGTACTGTAAAAATCCTCCATATTGTACCCAGATATTTTGCTGAAAATAAAAATATTAGAAGTCTGTGTTCATAAGAAGTTAGCTAGAAGTAGCAAACATACTTATTGTTGTTGTTGTTTCTTATTTAATTAAAGATTTAGAGGAACTTAAAGAACTAGGGGAACAGGGAGCATTAAGATATGTTTCCATAGCACATTGCTATTCATTAATATCATATTGCTTGGAGATGAAAAAATGTAATATTTCCTTTCCTTATTTCCTTTTATACTAAAGAATCTATCCACAAAAATACTTTGGATACTGTATCAGATTAGATCACCCAATAAAGCATTAAAAAATAACGTATAATTATGCTGAAGCATTCTATGCTCAGAAGCATAAACAGAAACCAAACAGAAAATTTAGGTACTGTTTACTTAATGGCAGAATGCAGGAAAAATAACTAAAATAAAATTACTAATTACTCAAACAATGTGAGCTACAGTGAAGAATATTCTATCTGCTAATGATAGAGTGGCTTCAAAACTGATTCTAAAGCAAAACAGCAATCAAATAGAACTTTGCAACATTTCTAGAATATTCATTGCTATAGTAGACTAGTTGAAAAGTTATATCCTTCCTGCCTGAATACTGGGAAGGTTGGCAAGCAGTGGAATTATTCAATATATAGTAGGCATCAGATGTAATAGAACATAAGGAAAATATTCTGGACAAGGGTAAAGGCAATTCTGTGAGGAATTATTTTATCTCTTTTTCAAAACCATTGAGGGACAAAGTCTTGCAAAGAGAAAACTTCTATGGGGAAGAGACAAGATATTTAAGAAGTAATTGAAAAGAATAAAATAATTTTTGAATAGATCACTTTTATAGTATTGTTATGTAGTAATCATAGTATTGTTATGTGGTACTAGCTCTACACTGGCTTTCTTAAAACCAAGGGAATTAAATATAATGTGTAGAGGATGCCACATTTTCTAGAACAATACAAAAATTATGAATTCTGATTTTTAAAACTACTGATATGACAAGTAAGCAGAATGACAATGTATCAGTGTATAACTTTATTCAATGTTCAAGGATAGTAAAATAGAATAAAGAAATATTTTCTCCAAATTAAAGAGTACTTATATAAAATAAGTTCTCCCAAAGTTACTGAAACTCAAAAATTCAGTGTGTAGATGTAAATGCACCTGGTCTATGTTGGGAAATCAAAGCCATGACCATCTTAAAAGCAGACACAGTGCATTAACATGCAATAATATGACAAATACTGTTCCCTTGCAGCTGTTTCTAATACATAGCCCATTGTCTGTATCTTAATTAGGAACTCATCCTTTGTAATTCCATCTCCCTATTTCTGAGAAAGATTTGATCAAGCATCCTATTGTTTTTTTTAAAAAGTATTTTTCCCAAATCAGCTACCCCATTGTTTTTTCACATCCTTCATTACATTATTATTCATCAATGCATGAAACTAATATCTAGAAATGGGACCAAACTCCTAGATAAAAGCATCTTTGGAACCACTCAGCAAGAAAGGCAGCATGCAGATAGTGAAAATAAAACAAGAGACTAAAAATAACAAGAAGGAAAATGCACAATTGTTTGATTTAATGACCACATGGAACAGGTGCAAATTAGCATTATTCTGTAGGCATGCTTTGCTGCTTAAGCCAATAAGAAAACCATTGTTCCCATCAATCCAAGAGTTTCATGTCATTATACAATCGATTAATGTTTGAAATCTGCTTGCTTAATGAGCATATTTTTATGTGACAGAATACTAGAATGTTTAATATACATCAGAGTAACTTAGAAAGATTTGTCCATGAAATATGAATGGTGTTTTTATAGTGTGCAATAAAGCAAAAGAAAAAAGAAAAAAAGAATGATAGGCTGAAAACAAAGACTGAAGATCATTAGATATACAAGGGCATAAAACTAAATAGTTGTCATTATGTGGTAGCATGAAGGCTTCCACATTTTTAATTACACGTATAGGATAAAATATTTTTTTCTATCAAACTAATTCTAAAGCACTATGGAATTATTTACTGTTTACCTAAGTATATTACTTCATATACTTCCCTCAGCAATTATTTATGAGAAATATAAGAAATGTAGATTTACAATAATTAATTCTAGAAAGAGTGCAGAGAAGAGCAATAAAGATGATTAGGGGACTGGAGGCTAGAATGTATGAAGAACGGTTGCAGGGATTGGGTATGTCTAGTCTAATGAAAAGAAGAACTAAGACATGATGGCAGTGTTCCAATATCTCAGGGAATGCCAAAAAAAGAGGGAGCCATTCTCCAAAGCACCTGAGGGCAGGACAAGCAATGGATAGAAACTAATCAAGGAGAGAAGCAACTTAGAATGAAGGAGAAATTTCCTGACAGTTAGAACAATTAATCAGTGGAACAATTTACCTCCGGAAGTTGTGAATGCTCCAACACTGGAAGTTTTTAAGATGAGATTGGGTAACCATTTGTCTAAAGTGGTGTAGGATTTCCTGCCTAGGCAGAGAGTTGGACTAGAAGACCTCCAAGGCCCCTTCCAACTCTCTTTCTATTCTATTCTATTCTATTCTATTCTATTCTATTCTATTCTATTCTATTCTATTCTATTCCTATATGTTGCATCTAGATTTCTTTGTGATGCATAGACAAGAAAATGCAATGTTGTATTAGGATTTCCATTAGTTTTTCCCCGCCATCAGGTTGAACCATGATCAACTGATACGTAAAATTAACTTTCTGGACATTATTATGAATCTAACAGTAGGCATATAACTGCTAACATATAAATGGAATGTAAAAGTTACATCAACTTAATGAGGATGATAATTTTAATATTTATTTATCTGTTCCTTGTGCACATGTGATACTTATGCCTCTGACTTCTACTGAGAACATAGTATAAAATATACAACATTATATAAAGACATGTTATAGGAGAAAACAGCATGTGTTCAGATATATCTGGCAGAGGAAACCAATGAAGGAATTAAATTCAGCATTTATCCAAATGAAATATTCACCCAATAAAGTTTCTATGAAACCAATTGCTCATTCCCTTTTCAAAAAGCAAGAATTATAAGGCCAAAGGGAATAATTCACTACAACATTGGGAAAAGAGGATAGGCATGGGGAAACAACAGAACTCCACTCATTCCAATATTCCAAAATCACATAACATCGTTATGAGTGTTCTATATGTTATGTATGTAGGTTTGAAGTCATTGGTTTAGTTTGAACTGTTCTTGTAAAATGTTGGAAATGATTGGTTTAAAAAGTGTGGGAAAACCCTGCACTCTGATTGGCTGGCAACTGCGGCTGCTGGCTATAAGTAGCAGCCGCAGCCCAGCCAAATTGGGTCCGTTCTGAGCTGTAGTCACTAATAAACAAAGAGCTTGAAGCACTCCGCGTCTGTCTCTTCATGCAAACATAACACTATACATCATCCCAAAGAATATTTCCCTTTCACATGAAGAGCTTGGGTGGCCAGCATCTGCATACTAATAGACATTACTTGTCTCCCTATTTGGCAATCACCAATTCTTAGGCATGCATAGCAGAGGCTACTGGTTGCTGCAAAGAGTTCAGTTTTTCAATTTAATCTTATATCAACACAAGCGGACACTGCCAAATATCATTCCAAAGCAAACAAAGCATCTACAGACTAACAAAGAACATTATACATTTCAGAGTTAAATTGTAAACATAAAAGCAATTCTTCATATCATTGTAAAAGAAATGGCTTTTGATCTCTGAACATGTGGAACCTTTTTAGTCCCAATGCAGTTGCTGGAACAGTTTAACTATTCACTATTATTCTTATCACCATCTATGTGGGAGATTGTAATGTGTTTGGGATTCCATTCAATTAAAGTGAGGGATATAGAACTTGGACATCAATTTGACAATTTTGGCACCTTTGGGTGCCCTAATCCTCTTGTCTTTATTCAATAATGGGTTGTGGACATAATCCAAAGCTACGTTTTAGCTACTAATATCAACTTTAGTTTCATATTTGCTTTTTAGTCAGAACATGTTAGAAAATTAAAATAAAAAATAAATAAAATAAAGGGATTAAATAGAGTGGCAAGCAGTAAAGATGAAGAGTAGCCTCATTACTTTTCCCTATGATAAATTAATGTTTTGTAATTGATTATGCCTTTTTTAAATCCATAACATGCTCTCAAAATCCCATTTTTGCACTTGCTCTATTCAGTTTCCAACACAACAGTTACAACTATTCATTTAATGATGGTCCAAATTTACAATAGCATCAGAAATGGTGTTTTACAGTCTGTAAAACATTTCTGCCAGTTGAAAAATATTGATACTCTTTGCCATGGTCACACGATTGCAATTTGGTCGCTTGGCAACTAGCTCACATTTATGATTTGATGCAATGTCCTATGCTCACATATCACAATTTGTATTTTTTTGGCAGTTTTTAACATTTTTTTGTCCTTAGAGAAATTAACAACCACATGATTTGTCTGCAGTGTCTTACTTTACAACCATTATAAAAATGGTCATAAAATTGGGTCTGCTCATGACTGCTACTTATGACTGCAATGATTTACGATGGAAAATTCAGTCCCTGTTGTGGTTGTAAATCCCTGTTGTGGTTGTAAAGAGTACTTCTGGTTGTTATCTGATTACATTAGGAAGCAGGATAAAGATATTTGTGAAATTGTATTAAAAGCAGTGTATTTGTGGAAAATAACAAGCAAACTATTAAGAACGAAAATTTGATATATACTGAACATATTTTATTTATTTATTTATTTATTTATTTATTTATTTATTCGACTTATATGCCACCCCCTCTCCCAAAGGACTCGGGGCAGCTCACAGATTAAAAGGAAATACAACAATAAATTCCCTAAAAACCATATTAAACAAACTAAGCCGAATTAACATTAAAACCCCCAAAGATTAAAATCAAGAAAACCCAAGGAGTCAGCATAGCCCAGATTGTAAAAACAGCCAGGTTTTTAACTCGTGGCGGAAGGTACGGAGATCAGGAGCAAGCCGGAGCTCCAGTGGAAGGAGATTCCATAAAGTGGGGGCCACAGAATAGGCTCTCCCGAGTCCCCGCCAAGCAACATTGAGTCGCTGACGGCACCCTGAGGAGGCTCTGTCTATGCTCCCGTACCGGGCGGTTGGTACTTGAAACTGGGAGGAGTCATTCTCATAAATATCCTGGACCCATGCCATGTAGGACTTTGAATGTTAAACACTAAAACCTTGAATCTCACCCGAGGGCAACCAGAAGCCAATGCAAGTCGCACAGGAGGGGTGTAATATGGGAGTATCAGGGGGCTCCCAACACTACCCGCGCGGCCGCATTTTGCACCAGCTGAAGCCTCTGAGTGGTATGCAAGGGCAGTCCTAAGTAGAGAGCATTACAGTAGTCCAGTCAGGAGACAATGAGGGCCTGAGTAATCGTGCGCAGGGCATCCCGGTCCAGATATGGGCGCAGCTGGCGAACCAGCCGGACCTGGACAAAGGCCCCCTGGCCACGGCTCCCACCTGCTCCTCCAACTTGAGCTGTGAGTCCAGGAGGACACCCAGGTTCCATGCCCTGTCCACGGGGAAAAACACCTCCCCCCCCATGACCAAAGATGGAACCTCAGAGCTGGACCGGGATGTCGGTATGCACAACCACTCTGTCTTGGCTGGATTGAGTTGGAGCATGTTCCTGTCCATCCAAATTATTATATATAAATAATATAAATATAAATAACCTTTGTTCAATTATGAAAATATTTTTAAACATCCAAATGTTTCAATAGCTCTACAGACGTTCCAAATGAACTTAGGAGTCATAATGAAACAATTTTAAACAATGAGGTAAGATGATTTACCACTATATGTAGTAGTTTATTTATTAATCTTTAATGTATCCTTCTAAAATTCAGAATAGGTTTGAGCATCTTAATTGTTTTCTAGATATTTATAGCTCTAGATCAGTGGTGTCAAACTCACGTCGTCATGGCAGCATCACATGACATATTGGGACTTTTTCCCTTTTGCCAAACCGGGCATGAGCGTGGCCAGCATGTGATGCATCTGGCCTGTGGGTTACGGGTTTAATAGCCCTGCTCTAGATGATAGAAATATTGAAGTAGAAACAAGCCTAATTGCACTGTTCTTTTGTTTTCCTCTGTACCATTTACAATTCTTTGCCTGATCTACTACTTCTGAAACAACAAAATCCTGATAGTATCAGCCTTGAGAGAAGTTGATCTATACAGATAACCTTCCAAAAGAAATCCTTTAAGAAAACCGACTGGTACTTATTTGTAATAGAAGAAGTAGAGTGTAGGGATGTACAGATAAAAAAATTAAAAGCTTACCTTTCATTCTCATTAGCCTGGCTAAATTTAGCAATCTCTCTTACTGTACAATATTTTACTCAGGATACAGGATACACAGGTTACAGATTCTTCCAGTATAGAAGCCAGTACTGAAGGTCAATGTGTTGAATAATGCCAATGATATCTGGAGTTTATACTTCACTGTAAACCCATTTGGAAAATGGCAACTTCATTCAAAATCAATGTATATAAAATTTGGTAATATGGAATAATATTGGGTTATGGAAAAACCAATAGAAATGCAAAGATAATGAACAGGATAGATAAATAAATAAAAGAATAAAAGAAGAATAATGAAGAAGACAAAATGCTGAAAAATTGAAAATAAACTAGAAAAAAGTGAAAGGAAATTTGCTTAAAATGTTCCATTCAGTTAACAGAAAACAGAAAAAAATAACCCAAAGAGATGAACAATACAGCTGGAAAATGTGCATTTTCTAGCATAGGCTGTATAGCAAGGGTTAATACATTTTTTCTTGTCTGGGTTGAAAAGTAAGACAAGTAGAAAAACAAATTGAAAGTAAAAGAAGAGACAGAGATGGCTGCTGTGTTTCTTTTTCATTAAAACTCTTCCAGTGTTGAGCTATTTTTCAAAAAGAAAGACATTTGGGGATGAGTAAGAAAGCAGAAGGCAGAGAAATTCTGGAAAACAGCCATATTCCATGTCCATTTGGGATTCTTTTGTCCACAACAAACAATGTTTCTTCCTGTCTCTTCTCACTCTCAGCTCAATATGCTTCTAGATTAATATCTGGTTTCTGCAATGCCAGAACTTTAGCATTATTAGTTGAGCCATGGTCATTACTACACAAACAGTTGACAAAATGGTGCCTGCACAAGATGAAAACAAAGCACAGAACAGAAGTGAGAGGTATAGACAGAACAGTTTGTCTTCTTCTAGTTTCTTCTCTTCCAGTTTTTCTTGCGATAAATTCTATTCAGCCTGTTTTGTTCAATATTGCATTCATGCTGTGTAGAATGCATATAGAATTGAGTTTATTTTGTGTGCATGGTGCTGTCAGGTCTTGGAATCTTATCAGAGGTTCCTTAAGAAATTAAACTAGAAGCCTACATGAAATAACCATAAATAAATAAATGATCTTCTGCAATGAGTAGCATAATAGTTTATTTAAATAGTAGCAGACTGAAAGGAAAGGAACTAACTGATATTTATGTGATTCTTAAGCCCTGCTTTTTATCTTTAAACCTTCTTAGCCTTTTCTGATTAAATAGAGATACCGAATTTCTTAAAATAGATGGGTTTTTTCCTTCTCTGCTTTACCCATTTCCTCTAGTGTGTGCGTATGTGTGTGTGCATGTGTGTATATTCCATGCACATGTGGTAATACACTTATTTCTTACTTAATTCAATTGTTCATTTACAAACGTGTTTCAATATTAAATGAGTAACAAAGAAATATGATTCTAGGGAAAATTATTTTAATCTAAAACAATGAAATTGTTATTTTATTTTCTCCCAAGATACTGCTATATCTATAAGTTGTAATTATGGCTTATTTATAGAATTGGACAGTAATAATTACAGTTATTAAAAGGCAGTAAAAGAACACTGATAATTAATTGCTGCTCTATAAAAAATTACCTTATGATTCTGCAATCATTGTTAATCCCATGACTGTTTTGACCATCTTTTGACAGAAAGCAACATCTGCTTCCCAAGTTTCCAGCTGGCTTTATGCTATCTAGAGGTAGCCAATTGCAGATAGATGTGACTTTTACTTGACATATTATATTGACATCATTAGCACTCACCTTATTAAAACAACAAAAAACAGATTATTTCAACATTCCAAAATCTAAAATGATTCTATTGCAGTAAAGTTGTGTTGTAAATCAATCATTTGGGATTTGTAGTCATCTTCATTGTATCCCTCTCCAGTTGTTGTGTAAAGATTACCTCATCTGCACCATACTCATAAATAACTAAATAAATAATAAAAATAAACTAACAGAGATGTGCATGAATTACTCTGCTTTGTAATACTGAAACCATTAACAAAATTCATTATATAGTCCACACTAACACAATTGAGCCATATGTGTTTTTGTTTCATGAAAATTAGAATTTGAATTAATTTGTTTTAAAGCTCTAATTCATTTTTAATTCCACTCCAAAATTTACATCTTTATATTTTCAAAATATGATGTTTGCTTTTTGTAACTATTGTTTCATGTTCTATTTATAGCAAGTCATTTTCCACTCTAGTTGTAAGATATCAGCTTTGGTTAGATTTATACATCATGCCAAGAGATAATGTAAATTTTAGTTTTGGTCTAGCATAGCGTTGTGATTTCTATATGACAATTTATGGCTTAGAATTATTGCTGAACATGGCTAGAACAAGCATGGCATAGTACAATATATGATCCCAGCTAATGGAAAGTAACACTGCCATTTAGAACTGCTGTCCTTTTCTACTGTATAGTTTTGAGAATTTTGTATACTCAGTGGGTTATTTAGTACTGTTCCTAAAGCATTTTAAAGTGAGTATGTAATTTTAAAAAGGAGTTTTATTATTGATTTGTTTATGATATTTGTTTTACATCCCATGTTCTATAATATGAAAGAGTCATTTTATTTTGTTTTATAGGAGCATTGTCTTTTTCTAAGCATACAGTGATGATAGCAACCCTTATGGTCACAGATGGATGAGAATGGGTAGCTGTAGATGATTTCCATTGTTTTCTGTTTTTCGCTAGTTTGATTAAGACAAAGTGGATAAAATTATTTATGTGATGGAAGCATGCATAGTTTGCTGCACCTTTAATTTCCCCTTTCCCTGTTAAAGGTTAATTTATTTTCCTGGTTTAGGTAAAAGTGCATGATTTCCAGAAAACCAACAAATATCTTGGAGCGATGATTCCTGTTATGTATGCAGGTTTGAATGTCATTGGTTTAGTTTGAACTGTTCTTGTAAAATGTCAGAAATGATTGGTTTAAAAAGTGCGGGAAAATCCTGCACTCTGATTGGCTGGCAACTGCGGCTGCTGGCTATAAGTAGCAGCCGCAGCCCAGCCAAATCGGGTCTGTTATGAGCTGTAGTCACTAATAAACTCTTCACTGAAGCACTCCGCGTCTGACTCTTCATGCAAACTTAACAATTCCGCTATACATTTAATGAAGTCAAGAATCTGAATAATTCCATTACCCTTTCACAACATAGAAAATAAAAAGCAGTGGGGTACTTTTAATACACACACATAAATAGCTATGGTATTACCTTGAGGGTTAGTAATGTTATGTACAGCATAAAAATGTTTTTAAAAACCCTAAATAAATTAAAGATACCAAAAAGAAAAAGAATAAAAAACTTACTAACTTAGTTTATACCAAATTAATTGTATCTTCCCACAGCTTTCCATCCTGCCAAACATGTCCTATTTCCACCATTTCCATACATCATTTAATTAATACATTGTCTTTTTTCTTTAGACTTCACATATCTTTCTCTCTTGCAGAATCTTGTGATTTCTATATTTCACAAACACTACATACTAATTTTCTTTTTTTTACACAATAAACTTTATTAAAGATTAAAAAGAAAAATATATACAGTGTATAAAATACCACAATTCATTACAAACAAAACCAATATATAAATACAAATATTGACATAAAACATATATATTTCTTATCAGCTAAGACAGTGCGATCATTTATTGAAAACAATTTTACTAATATTCATTTTCTATTTTGGTATATGCTTTTAGTCTAACCACTTCATTTTTCAAATCCTTATCTTTTAATTTCCTGATTTTTCTCCTTCATCCAATTGTACCATTTTTCCCAAGCTGTAGTATATTTTGAGTCTACCTTCTCTCTAAGTTTTTGTGTAAGTAGGTCCATTTCAGCGCAGTCAAGAACTTTCTGAATTATCCAATTATTTGTTGGCATTTGGTCACCCTTCCAGCATTGTGCCAACGCAATTTTTGCTGCTGTGATTATATGGAGAATTAAGTATTTCATTTCTTTTGCAGAGTCCCCTTTTAACATACCCAACAAAAATATTTTGGCCTTAAATTCTATATTTGTAATTTCTTTTATCCAAATTCTAATTTTTTTCCCAGTACTTTTTACTTTTTGGACAAAGCCACCAAGCATGAAAGAAGGTACCCTCGTTTGCTTACATTTCCAACAGGTCGGATTTACTTATCGATGCCATATCGATTCTGGACCATGATTTGTGGGGAATAGAGTAAAAGGTTTTCTTTTGAGTTATATATTCTTCATATATCTATTAAGTTTTGTTCTTCTACCATATTAAAGAATGTTTTTGGAAGGGTGTTCTTTTTTTTCTTTTTTTTACTAGTACTTTGATAATCTTTTTTTATGTCCGCAACTGCATACTAATTTTCTATCAGTATCTGTAACTTTTAAAATTATTGTCCCATCTTTATTATCCATTTTGTATAGTCAAGTGCACAAATTCATGCACTCACTTTAGGTAATACCTTTATGGTATTTGCACTTTAGGTGAGGTATTTTGGAACTCCAAAAGTTGGTAACAAATTTGGTAAAAATTGTATAAATATATCATTAATCTTTAGATTCATGCTTGATCTTCATTTTTTCAATGCAGGTAAAAAGTGATTTGGTGAGCAAATTTAGAAATTAAAATGTTGATTAATAGGTTGTCCTGTGATCAGCTTGACAACTGACTCGCACATACAGTGGTTACAGAGTCCTGAAATAATGTAATCGTGAGTTGTGATATTTTCTTCAACTTCCCTCAAGCAAAATCAATGAGAAAAGCAATAGGGAAGATTTCAAGTACTCTCATCTATGCACCCTCCTGGCCATTCATGCACCCTCACTGCCATCCACATACTTTTGCCAAGCTGCATTTATGCTGTATGTCCCCCACTACTTGCACATACTTATGTGCCTTCCCCACCTACCAACATGTCACCCCAAGCCCCATCATGTTCATGCCTCTCTACCACCCACACACCTATCAATGGCTTCCCATGCATCTCTGGCATACATACCCTCTCCAGCCACTCATTCATCTTCACATGCCCATCAGCACTTGGCATAGCCATCCCAAGTCCCACCACAGTAGTTCCCAGACTACTGGGTCTCTCTTTCATCCAGAATCAGTCACTTATCTGTGTGCCTCCTGGGACTTGCAACCTTGGACTATTGAATACTGACTTGGACTATTGGATGCTGGCAGAAAGTTACAAGTAAATCCTTGCTTAATGATCCATGTCCTTACTTAACAACAGCAACAGGAATTATAGGGTTTGCTGTTGCTAAGCAATGCAGTTATAGGATATATCACTTAGTGACAGAAATTCTGGTTCCAATTCCTGTCATAACTCAAGTGACTGTGGCCTTCTATATTGCAGCAATGTCTGCAGAAGCAATTGTTTTAAGGTAATTGTATATAGTCATACTAGGTACAATGGGTCCTAATAAAGATTGTACACAGAGATTCTGATCTAAAGAGCACTTCAGTGTATATGCTATATATGTTGCAGACAAAATTACTTTTACAGCATAGCCATGTGAGCAAAGTTGAATATCTTAAGGAACTATACCTATTTTCAATAAACAACAATAAAAAAAAAGGTTAGTAAGTAAGAACTGAAGAGAGACATTTCAGGCAATTTTATATGCCTGAAATCAGTTGTGCAATCAATGTAAAGGAAATTGAGGGATTGAGGGATTGGTTGTAATTGGTGTAAATAATTCTACGAAAAAAAATTGATAGTACTTTATTTTATTATGATCTTCCTCTACAAGCCATTAAGTGTATTTAAAACTTGGAAAAAAAGAATAATGCAGCATTATCAGGAACTGATTAACAAGACTGGATGTTTGTGTCCTTTATTAAAAATGTGAACTCAAGATAATAAAACCAGGGGAAAAAATCTTAATTTGGAAGTGACTGCTGAAAGCAAATTTCTGACATTACATATTTAAATTCCAGTCTTGAATCATGTGTTAGATTTTCAAATATGCAAAGAATTTTAACTTAACTTTTTCTTCTTTAATTATGTGATGGCATCCAATTATTTAGCAGCCTGTTTTTAGGCCAATTCTGTCTCTTTTGTCTGTAGACCGTGTCTTATTGCTCATAAAGCATTAAGAAACTGATGACAAAAGGTTCTGCTCAATTTATCTTTATTACTAAGCACATCAGCAAAGATTCAGTGGACATCACTCAATGGACTCTGTAAAATCCTGATACATTATGCCCTCCTTGCCATTCAAAGCCCCTTAAACTATTTAGAAGCATGCATGGAAATGACAATCCTATTTTTAAGGAAATATCCCTGTACTTTTAAGGCAAGTGTAGCTGAAACCTTTGAAGCATTTGTTAGCACACATTCATGCACTCCCTATTAGAGATTTACTATTTGAATAGTAAGGTTTATACAGCAAAATTATACTTTTCTTTCTCCTTTAGTAGTACTTTGTGCATATATATGCCTGCATTTATTCAATGTTTAGACTACCTCCTTAAGCAGCAAAAAGACAATAGATAAAAATACCGTAGTTCTGTAATGCCAAATATAAAAAAGAAGCAAAAAAAGCAAAAAGTCCTAAGCTGTTAAAAAGGTGATATATGGTGCAATGAAGTAAATTACTTGTAATTTGTTTGCAAAATGGTTTTGAGTGAGCTCACATCTCGTTATGCTAGCACAGAAATGGATCAATCATACAAGTTGTTAGACTTTAATTCTTATTTTGCTACTTGTCACTAGAAGAAACAGAGTAACCTACCATTTCAGAGAATATATGAAATAATTTTCCAGAATGTATGTGATAATTTTAAGGAAATATTTCTTATTATCAATAGGCTGCCACACTGCCACAGTAAGTGGAATGTTTAGCTCCAGAGACTGGATGGTCTATGTGTCAGAGATGTTTCAGTGGATCCAGGAAGGGGTTTGCATGTGATATCTTCTAAGGCCCTTTTCAAATAGTCTCTCCTCTTGAGGTTGGGCCCTGGGGGTCAGTTGGGTCTGTTGCTCACGTACCTATCTCCCAGCTGCGTGGCTACAGCCCTGCCTGCCCCTGCTCGATGTCCTCTTGGAGGTGGCAGTTGAGTTCCCCAGGCTTATGGTGCTGGGGGATTTTAACTTGCCTTCTCTGGGAAAGGCATTGGGGTTGGTGCAGGAGTTCATGGCCTCCATGACAGCCTTGGACCTGACTCAAGTAATACAAGGTCCGACTCATGAGGGGGGACACATGCTCGACAGTGGAGAAATGATTTGGGGGGGGTCTCCAACTATAGAACCCCTGTCATGGACCGACCATTATCTCCTCTGACTGGCCTTCCAATATGCCACCCCTTGGCACTGGGAGGCGGAACCGGTGAGATGGTTCCGCCCCAGGCACCTAATGGACCCGGAAGGGTTCCTGATGGTGCTTGGGCCAATTCCGGCCTCCTTAGCCCACAGCTCGGTGGAGACCCTGGTGGACGCCTGGCAGACGGCAGCCGCTGGGGTGCTGGACTGAGTTGTTCCTTTGTGGCCTCTGAACCACCGCAGATCCCGAGTAGCTCCCTGGTTTTCTGTGGAGCTCCGGGAAATGAAGTGGCGGAAGAGAGACCTAGAGAACTGTTGGGGGTCCAGCAGGTCTGAATCTGACTGATCGCAGCTAAGAACCTATATTAGGTCTGATCTTGCTGCAATGAGAGCGGAGAAGTGTACGTACTTCTTCACTCTCATCGCGTCTGCAGATAATCGCTCGGCCACCCTGTTCAGGGTCTCCCATTCCCTGAACATATTGATTAATAACATGATTAAAAATAATGTGGAATGAGTTTTCATAAACTTTGATGATCTATCAAATCAGAATCTAGCCAACAAAAGGTCATTCCGGTATAAACGTGTTAGCCTTTAACTCTGCTATTTTGACTATTACAGATAAACAGATTTTTTTCATACTGTTTTTCTTTTTACTTGCAGTCACATAGTGATACAGAAAAACATCCATGAATTCATTTTCAATCCGAATATTGGACACAGCACATCACTGTCAGTTATGCTATTTCCTGAACAAATTACTCAGTTCTTGCTAAAGAGGTTGGTCAAAATAAATTTCAAATGCCAACAAAAATCAATATATATGATTTCATTTCCAAAGTACTGCCTGAATACATCACTGGGAGCTATTAACTAGCATTTTGACTTTATTAAGACAACCAAATAACTCATGTATTAACAAACCAGGGAAATGTTTAATCTCTCCTAAATCCATGAGAATTTTCAAATCAAGCTAATTTGGTAATTTCTTATCCAAACCACTGGTCTAGTAGTTAAGACATCAGTCTAGAAAGCAGGAGACTGTGAGTTTAAGTCCTGCCTTAGACATGAAAGCCAGGTAGGTGACTTTGGGCTAGTCACTCTCTCTCAGCCCAACTCACCTCAAAGGGTTGTTGTTGTGAGGAAAATAGAGAAGGAAACATATTGCAAAAATAATAAAGATGGGTTGCAAACAAACAAACAAACAAACAAAAAAATAAATAAACCACATGCCATAAACCATTAAAAAAAGAACAGAATTATCAGATAATCAGACCTTCAGAACTCATTAAGCAGTGCAGAGCTAACCAAATGTGGCAGTGAAAAATTTATTCATCTCTCCTTTTCTCCATCCTTCATCCATCCAAATAACAGAATAACATAATAACAGTTGGAAGAAACCTTGGAAGTCTTCTAGTCCAACTTACTGCTCAAGCAGGAAAAACCCTACCATTCTAGATGTGGCAATTTATATGGCTGCCTATCTGTCTAAGAAATTTAGAGCAGTAAACAAAATAAAAAGCTTAAAAAAATAAAGTTCCTACTTATAACACAATAAGGTCTCCCTATTCGTACTGGACTTTTGGAAGACTGTGGAGACCTAGTTCTTCCTCCACTCATTATAGCAGAACTCTAAGAACAGACATTCCTGCCCCAATGACTGGCAAGAATGCCCAATGGATTAACAGTCAAAGGGAGAAATTTGGAAGGACCTGACATAATTGTCCAGGAAGTTAACATGATGGTGGGAAGCTGTACCTTCACACTTGCAAGATTTGTATTATCCTTCCAAAACAAACCAGATAGGAAACATGTGGCTAGATAAGCTACATTAACTGAATTTTGTCAGACTCAACATGCCCTCCTAAGTTTCTTCCTCTGACTGATAAATCCACTGCAGCCTCCTTCATCTCTTGTCTCATTACTTCCTAAGCAGTATCTCTTTCCCTCAGCCCCCAAAGTTATTCTTACATTCCATTGCAAATTCAGACTATCTTGTTTATATAATTGAATGTTTAATCATTTGTATCTTTTAATTATATTTCTGATTTGTTTGTAATTTTTTTATTAAAACAAATAGCAATTTTATTATTTAAACACAGAAATTGTATAAAAATGATTAAATACCAATTAAGATAGATATTAAGTTTAGCCTTTTAAGCATGTCATTTAATTTTGATCTAAAGCAGAAATGAGTATGGACATTGTCAGGATTATCTGCAACCACAAACTGTCACACATTAGAATTAGAATTTAATATTGTGATTTATCCATCTTGAGTTATACTCGGTTAAGGCTGTAAATATATTTCATACTCCATTCTTGGATATTTCTCAATTAAATCAGTTTGACATACACAGAGCTACTTCTTCAGAACAAAAGCCAAATTATTTCTATTCAGCAGGGATATAAAATATCAAAATATTCCAAAACAAGGTTTTCATATTCTATTATTAAATTCTCTAGGGTACATATTTCTGTAACACTGTAGAAATTCATGATTATTTTAAAGTGCTCTGGGCATCAATTATAATATTCTATCCACTGGAAATTTCTCCAGTAAGGCTCATATAGTTCTTTGAAATAAAAAATATATATTTCCCTCTATATAGTTCATTCACCTTAAGGTTAGATTCAGGTATAAGAAAACAAGTTGGTTTTATCGACCAGTCAACAACAGAAAATGTCATGGCTGCTTAAAAGCTAAGCACAGACTCCTTCAACCATTATAATAGACTGATGTACACAGGACCACAGGTCTTAAATTAAAAGCTGCTACTCATACATTACTCAAGCCATAGATAGGAATTAGATTTACAGAAAAAGAAAGCAATTTACTTGAAACACCTTTGATAGTTTTATTTAAGCTATAGATATAGATATAGTTAAACTTACAATATGTATGTTGTTAAACTTTTTTTGTTTTCTCTTAAAATTTGCATGTGTTATTCCATAGTTTTATTTAAGCTATGGAATAACACATGCAAAATTTTAATATTTTAAGAGAAAATAAAAAAAGTTTAACAACATAGATATTGTAAGTTTAACTATATCTATATAATACTATATATCTATATCTATATCTATATATATATAAAGTATTATGTTTCAAACTAGATAAACAATATCATTTATGCTTGAATTATCAGCACATTCTGTCTTTTGTAATATAATGCAAGCACATTTTCCTATTTTTGGATGCAACTGAAGAAAAGATACTAGAAAGTTAAAAGTTTAATTAGAATTCCTACAAAACTATAATGTTGCTCATAATGCATTGTCTGGGTTGTGCATAACATACTGGAATTTTCAGGATAAAATTTGGCAAATGTCCAGGCACATATTCAGTAGAATGAGCAATTTTTTAAAATTCATATTTATATCCCGCTCTTCTCCGGAGACTCAGGGCGGCTTACAGTTTTTTGTTTTTTGTTTTGGGATACAACCCAATGCTCAGCAATAGCCTTCATTCCATTGTATATGCCTGCTTATTACTAAGTGGCATTTTTACAAAGTCAGCTTATTGCCCCCAACAATCTTGGGTCCTCAATTTACCTACCCCGAGAGGATGGAAGGCTGAGTCAACCTTGAGCCTGGTGGGATTCGAGCCTGCACTAATTGCAGGCAGCTGGAGCTAAGTGCTAGGCTATTAACAGCCTGCACCACCAAGGCCTCCTACATTGTAATACTTTTTATTACTGGTTAAAAAGTGTACTATTTATTTATTTATTTATTTATTTATTTATTTATTTATTATGTTTAAATCTAATATACACTGTATTCAGAATACATGAAAAATAAATATTTTCCAATAAAACAAGTAATCAATCTCATTGTTATTTTATATGAAGAAAACTTGTGTTTGAAGTCATCAGAATAGACATTTTTACAACATTATCAGCAATGGATAACCTGCCAAACAATGCAAGCACTACTTTCCAATCTTCAACACTCATTCTACTTGTCCATCATCTGTCAGAAGAACCTCAGATATTTATTAAATAAGAAAGGTGATTCCAACAGCAAGAAGATTAACATTTGTGTTCTGGACTTTGTTCTAAAATTATAAGAACTTTTAGGATACAAGTAACATTTATTTGTGCTGTTCTTTTAAAAGTACTTTCTCAAAAAGGCCTTTGTGGTGCAGGCTGTTAATAGCCTACCACTTAGTTCCAGCTGCCTGTAATTATCGCAGGCTCGAATCCCACCAGGCTCAAGGTTGACTCAACCTTCCATCCTCTCGGGGTAGGTAAACTGAGGACCCAAGATTGTTGGGGGCAATAAGCTGACTTTGTAAAAATGCCGCTTAGTAGTAAGCAGGCATATACAATGGAAGGAAGGCTATTGCTAAGCGCATTGGGTTGTATCCTGTTAAATAATATTAATTTGGTCTGGATCTTTAAACCTATATCTATTTCACAGAGTCATTCAATAAATTGCAATGCCAAGTTGTGTCAGATCAAAACAGATTTATTTATAGCAGAACAATCAATAAATATATCATTCTTAAATATATACAGAGTCTTTTCTTCTTTCGTTCCTCTTAATCAGTCCTTCAAGGAACTAGAAGTTACTATGAGAGATTCACACTTCTTCCTCCCATAACCTCTTCTTAGATATAGCTAACCTCTTTAGAAAGTCCCTTTCTCTTTAGGTTATAGATCTTCTCTCAGATCTCTTTGCTATATCTTCTCATACACAGACCTCAGTCTGTCAGATCCTAATATCTCCTCAGAGTCTTGGATCTTCTCAGTATCTCCAATCTCCCTCAGACAAAATGAGTCTCCACAGAATCTCCTTAGAATCTCCTCATTTTCTTTCTCTTTTTCTTATTTCTCCTAAAGAAAATGACAGTTGACAGCCCTTTTATACTTAGGGGCGTGTCCTACAGTATCACAGCGAGGTGCTCAATGCCACCTTGTCATTGGTGAATTTGATCATCCCATCAAAATCCACTAATTTGTAAACTGCATAGTAACTCCAGAAAGTTCTACTTTCTGACATATCCCAAAAATTGTAAGCCGTCCTGAGTCTCCAGAGAAGGGCGGGATATAAATATGAATTTAAAAACAAACAAACATTTGATTGGTCGATTATTGGAATCCTGAATATGATGAGAAAAAGGATGTTTGGAGACAAATCTTCTTTATCCTTTTCCAGACCACAATAGTTTTCTTGAAAAATTTGCCAATAGCTATTGTGTAGGCTTTTAGAAAACTGATTAATTCTGTCTTCCTTTAAGCTTAGTAAGCATAACTATATCCCTAGTTTGTCTTCAAAAGAAGCTAGTATATATATTAATCTTACTCCATTTTCTATCATGGAACATGCATACTTTACATGGATAAAAAGATTGTCCATTATGGTCTAATGCTAAGACATAAAATAATCACTGTAAGAAGCAGAAAAATAACAATTTCCCCAAACCAAGAGACAATTAAAATTAATTTAATAAAAAGAGCCATCATTTTTATGTTTGCAGATAGCTTCTGAATGATTTCGTGAACTGCATTCCAAAACACAGGAGTCTCCACAACAAAAACGTAAGTTAACCAGAGCAAATTGAGATGGAGTATTTTGGAAGAGACAGAAATATATATAAGCTTGAAGCATTCTGCAATTATACTCTCTGATTCAGGCTCCTGTTATTCAATATTTAATGAGAAGAATAGTTGATATATAAATATATGTAATTTCACCCTACGCCATTTCTGTAGACCCATTTTCTACTAATCAAAAGGTAAGGGGTTAAGGCAAAGTGTCCAATTCTTCAGGCATGCAAAAATGAATAGGCAAAGAACATTTGCTTATTCATCCCTGTCTGTCAACAATAAGACTGGAATTTATGGTGACAATGTAATAATTCCTACATATTATGAATCACAATATTTATAAAAAGGAAAAAAGATTTTTACTTACTTGAGATCAAGACAATTTGCATCTTCTTGTCAACTTAGATGTTTGCCAGATGTAAATAAATATGCACATATTACACAGTTCTTCATTTTAACTGTCAGATGACAGAATAACATTGTCACTGGCAAGTTTCCCATCTCTCCAAATTCCTTGAAGACCAAATTTACTTAAATTCATTTCTTTATTTTGTTTTGTTTTCTTACTCCCTTATCCTTTTACAGGATTCTCCCAGGAGAAATTCTAACAATATTATACACTGGTGTTCTCCAGCTGCATGAACATTGGGAAAAAGGCCAAGGTACACGAATACTTGGAGTGTCAGGAGGTCAGCAAAGGCTTGGCCAGTTTTCATTTATTCTCCCCCGAGAAACCAGTGTGTACCTCCTCACAAAGAAAAACACCTTTAACAACCACAGTTGAATTTTCTGTAAACCCAAAGTCACTGTAAGAGAACAGAAAGTAATGGAATGTTGAGGTCAAATCACAGCAATCCAAGAGAATGATTATTACCTTTAGTAAAATATCTGGAAAATAATATTTCTATGTTAACAAAACATTGGTGCAATGAATAGCATATTTAATGCAGAGGCCACCCTTTCACAAGAATGCAATTTCAGGATATAGGGATAGGTGAAACTTTTAATGGGGTTGCTTAGCCTTGATGAAATTTTGATTGAAGTAGTCTTTCAAAATGCTTCAGTGTACTCTATTAATGCTTTAAGTAACTAATATATTGATGCCTTGCTGAAGCAGGATTCCTTTGCATACCTAACTGTACTTCTGTAGAATGAAGCTTCAATTAAATGACATGTGTTACCTTCTTCTTTCAGATGTTGAACTGGAGCCCCCATGCCTCTTCTTTATGATTGAAAATAAGGTATCTACTTACATACTGCACATATAGCACAACAGCAGAAATACCTTATGGTATTTCTCTGCAATTCATGAAGATTTAATTATCATTTTTTAATTATCATTTTCATGGAAATTTATTCTATTGAAAAATAATTTTTATTCCAAAAGCAATGGTACATGTTAAAACAAAACACAATACAAATTGCATATGTCTGACATTATTTTGAACTGGAAATGTGTACAAAAAATAATAATGCTGGGTAATGATGTTATTTATGTTTTTTTCTCTCCAGAACAGTGCAGTTTACAGAGTTATGTATACATAACTCTGTAAACTGCATTGTTCTGGAAAAAGAAAAACATAAATAACATCGTTACCCAGCATTATTTATTATTTTTTCCTTTATTTGAACCCTTAGTAATCAGTTTAAGTCTGATTTATATGTTACCTGGTTGAATCATTTAATTGAATCCCTGAATTATCCAATGATAATTTTCAAGCATGAATTGAGCCATTATGAGTACAGAGCTATAGTAAGATCTTACATTCCACAACATTTCAGTAAATCTGGTTTATAGATTTCCCTCCATACTTTATACAATAATTATAGGTAGATAAATCAAACCATACAGTTATTTGTGAATCATGGCTGGGACGGGTTAAATTTCATGAAGGGTCCTGAAATCCATATTAAAAATAACAGGTAGTGGATTGACATAAAAACTTGGGAAAATTGTTAATAATAAATAAATAATAATAGACAGTACTGAGGCAGATGGAGAAATAATCTTATTTTGTATATTATAGACAGAACTTTGAAGACCTTGTTCTTTCAAAGACATTAGCTTGCTGTGCAAGTTTGAAATGTGTAAATTAAGAAATGTTTTTTATTCTACTATTTCTGAGAAGGATTTCTCCAGATGGAAGAAAAAAGAAAAAAGAAAAGAAAGAAAAGAGAAGAGAAAAGAGAAGAGAAAAGAAAAGAAACGAATCAGCTCTTTTTCCCCCCAAGGACTAAGTCTTAAATTTTCAGAACCTTTTATGTTGACACAAGGATTGCTTAATAAATTTAGTAGTCTATAATGGAGAATTCGGCAAAACTCTAAGTTCTTTCCAAAAAAATTGTCAAATGGCAAATTACAAATCTTATTTCTAGCCATGCATGCTAACTAAAAAGTCAGATTTGCTGTTAAGAGAAAAGAACTTAGACAAGGAATTATCAAGAACTCTTCCACCTATACTGGTGGAAGTGTTCTTGGTGATTATATCAGCAAGCACTGATAAATATCAGCAAGCCACTGATATATAAACAAAGCAAATCCTTCTAGCACTGATGAGGGTATCTCATTTGGTAATTAATTATTGTGCAAAAAATACTGTAACCAAGATCAGAGAACACTAAGGACCCCAACAGATTCAGTGAAAATGTAGATATAGTACCAAAATCAGGTATCATCTGAATACTGTCTAGCCTCCACAGGCTAGCAAATAACAGAGCAACTTGTAATTGAATGAGTAATCTCACAGCTAGAAATTTAAGGATGGTGCTCTGGTGAATTTTCTGTACATAGCAATCCCAAAATTCAAGTCTATGACTTTTTCTCTTGCCTTATATTATAATGGCTTGAGAGATGCTTCGTCCCCCCCAAAAAAGAATAGTAGTAGGCATTTGTATACTATTATTATAATTGATTAATCTTATCTCATTCTTTGTTTCTGATCTTGCCAGCTTTTCCTTTCATACAAACCTGTCATATTATATTATGCATAATTGTGTAGAATTGAAAATATAACCCCTAGCTTTTCGCTTAAAATATTTTCAAAGTTTCAAGTATATTATATTTGTATGTTATCCTAAATGTTAGAATTTAGAATTCCATATAAAGTTCTCATATGTAGATGTTTCAAGGAAACTATAAGTTTAAGTTTATTGAGATTTCTATGCCGCCCTATCTCCCGAGGGACTCAGGGCGGCTCACAACAATAAAAAACAGAAATACAAAATTTAAAAAACTATTAAATCGAAGAACCCCAAGTGTAAACCTTAAAACATTAAAAGCCAATAAGAAAGTTTAAGTTTACTCCTGTCCTTTTTCCCTTTTTTCCCCACCCATCTCTCATTTTTGTCTTTTCCTGATTTTTGTTTTTGACTTTTTTTATTTGAAAATAAGTATAAAATGAGTAGAAAATCAACAGCTCCAGTTTCCCAAATACCAACTCCTTCCTCCTCACCATCTGGGGGACAATGATCAATACAGATGATATTGCAACAGGAGAAGGAAAAGGAGAAGGAAGTGACATTACAGATGATTATGAAAGGAATTCAAAATTTACAAGTAAAAACAGATAATATTGAAAAAAGAATAGAGAATATTGAAAAAAGAATGGAAAAGACAGATGAGAAAGTTGAGAATATTCAACAGAAAATAGAAAAGACAGATGAAAAGTGGAAAATATTCAACAGATGATGATGAAATATAAAGAAAGGATCAAGAAAATTGAAGAACAAGAAGAACAAAGAGACAAGGAAATTGGAGATATCAATACCAGATTGAGTGAAGTTGAAAAAGGCAGGATTGAACCATTGGGATGGGAGATAGACAGGACAGAATTCTACCTGAAACAAAAAATTATAGTTCAGGTGACTTTGGGCTAGTGAAGCAATAGTGTTCTTTGCAATATTAATTTAACTGTCATGAAATGGGCAACACTAAAAGTTTTCAAATAGAGATTATTATTATTTTAATGTGGATGTCTAAACCATTCCCTTTTCTTTTTTTAATAATTGAATCTTTCTAATCAGAGCAATTAAGCTAAATTAGAATGCTCAGGGGTACAATTCTATGTGAGCATAAAATAAGAGGGTTAGAAGAGACTTTGGAAGTCTCCTAGTCCAATTCCCTGCCCATGATAATAATACTGTTGTTGACAAATGATTCTCCAGCCTTTTCTACTCCACTGATGGAGTACCCACAACTTCAAGAAGCAGGCTCTTCCATAGCTCTCACAGTCAAGAAATCACTTTTCAGTTCAAGTTTGAAATGCTCACTCTAAGAAGTTGGTGGAATGCAGCTTTACTCCTAGGAGAAAAGGGTTGCTTTACCCTATTAAGAAATGTTTGTATGAACACTGAGAAAGTTCAATTTTGTTTTCCAGAAAAATACAAGCCACTTAGAATATGCTGGGAATATTTCAAATACTGATATCTTGTTCAAAGCTCCAAATAAAACACATTTCCAATTTTATTAGGAAATTTCCCCATGTTCTAGGTTGGTTACCTCCTTGATTAGTTTCCAACCATTGTCTTGCCTTCAGGTACTTTGGAGGATAGATTGATCTCATATTTTGGGGGCAGCCCCTTAGTTATTTGAACATTGCAAACATGTCACCTCAAGTCCTTCTTTTCATTAAACTAGACATACTTAATTCTTGTTTCTCATATGTTTTAGCCTGCAGTTCCCCCAATCACTTCATTGCTCTTCTCTGCACTCTCTCCAGTGCATATAAAGAAGAGATTTTTGTGTATGTTTATGTTCCTTTGAGTCTAGTCTACCTGAAATAAACCCTTCAATTTCCTTCACAAGGTTTTTCAGAACTAGTTTTCCCCTTGCTTTCTTCTTAGAACTGAGAGATAATAACTGGTCTAAGGTCACTGGCCTGAGTTCCATTTCATTCTTAGTCCAAAAGCTTAATGGGTGTCTTTTGCTAAATCACAATTTTTTAAGATACTTTAACCTATAGAAAAAGAACCAATCTATACATATTACAATCCTTCTTTCTTCTCCATACATGCAGCACATAGAGCTGTGAATATTGGATTTAAAATGAAAGTACTGAGGTTATATAATCCAGTACCTCTCTTATATATTAATATTGGTAGATGGATTATTTCTTGGTTTATTCTATATTAGCAGATAGGACCAAGGGTAAAATGCCCAGTGAATACATTCCTGTGCTCCTTATAATATAATTTGCATTCAAATATAGTTCATCTTATTTTTAAATCCAGATAGTTTACGGAATAATGCAATTAACTCTGTAATCCAAATTTATGCTGTTTTTTTTTAATTGAAAAGCCACACAATCTACCTTAATTGTCAATGAAAATCACAACTGTTTTTTTTAATCTCCAAATAATGAAAACTCATTACTGTTTTTTTCTAATCTCCATGTGATGAAAACTCATTCATCAAAAACTCCGGTTTCTCTAATAAGTTACTGAAAATTGTTTGTTGATAGCTTGAGGCATCTGTCAACTAACAGCAATTTTATTAAAGTCCAAAATAATAGTAAGACTGGATTATATTAGTGGTTGCCTGACTCATTTCTGTGGCAAACACCAATTTGGATAATTAAGTCTTAGGTTGTGTCTTTATGGGCATTTAGCACACCATATTTCTTGTGTTCAGGTTCTGAAAAGGCAAATGCCAGACAAAAAAACTGACTCTTACAGCACTTTGCCTCTAGGTATGGAATTGAAGTACAGACTAATTATAAGCCAGGAAGAAAGAACAGAAATGAATACTGTTTAAACATTTCCTACTATATTAGTTTCAGTCAGATGCTTCTAAAGACATTTTTCCCCCTAGTTGTGTTTACAGTCATTCCCCAGGAGAAAGAAAGGCTTCTAAGTGAACATGGAAACCTAGAAGAAAGTATAAAGATTCAAGCTAGCTATGGATTTATTTAAGGTAATATTTTAAAGCATGATACAACTTTCTCTACTTTCTCTCTAGCTTCCACACAATTACATGCTTAGTGTCTTTAGTAACTGAAGCTTGAAATTGTAGTTATTCGGATATAAATATGGACTAAGAAGTAAGAAGTAGCACTATGAAACACTTTTCATTTAGAAATCCTGGCTTGATGAACATTTGATTTAAAGTAAATGAGCAAAAAGTCCAGTTAAATATTGGTAGATTTTAATTCCTTGTAATGAATTCTGCTGTCAAACAAAATATCTATCTTATTTTTCAGGCTGCCTTCTGGCAATGTTTTTTTTTCCTTCTGCACTATGAGCTGAATAGGTGTATATTGATATGTTTTCTGAATAATTAACTTGATTTTCCCTTATTGTCTAACTAAGCAATAAAAAAAGCAAAATTGCAATGAATAATATGCATACAGGAAAGACTTGCAAATTTTCTGTGCTCTAATCCAATTCTTTAGTTTGACCCTAGTTACCAGCTCTTAAAAATGTTATTGAAACTTTTAACCTAAGTGTCTTTAATAATATAATGCAGTATAATGCATAATGGTATAATGGCTCATTGACCTATATGATTTGATTCTGTGAGTGTCTGGCACTATTTTAGAGTAGTATTTTATTGTAGATAAGTAGATTTATTGGGAATCTTTTAAATCTAAATGATGTTAATGTGATGTTGAATTATATAACAAAACCCTGAAATTTGACTCTATGAAAGGAATTATGGTTTATTGTATGAGGGAGATGGCTAAAACAATATATTGAAAAATTAGAAAAAAATTAGCATCTTAGCAGAAAATAGAATTTCCAGATGCTAAGAAAATGGAAATGTATAACTTCTTCATCCTGGAGAAGGCTATATTTTCTTAAGTTCAAATGAATCAAATGATGAAGCAATAAGTTCATTTTTGGTAGTTTTTATCAAGGCACAGACTTTACGATATTTTATCATAATAATATTTTGTATCTAATTATATTATACAGTGTGATGTATGTATTTATCCAGGTCAAACATCAGAATGACCTATCGTGGTTTGGCTGTTAATTTCAATACTGATGAACTAAGCAAACATCAAACCTGAAATCTCTCTTCTTCTTCACCTGACTATCACAGCATTCAGAAACCAGAACCTGAACAGCCTACTTTGCTTTGTCAGGAGCACTGATATACAATTCAGAATAATCAGCATACTGATCATAATGTACCTCATGATGATAGATGACCTTCTCTCGTAGCTGGTTGATTACTAGGAGATACAGAAAAGCTTATTCCTAAATTGACAGAGGAAAGAAACTTCTACTTTGCCTAAGGCACACAGAAATATAATAAGATATGTATTTAAATACTGGCATGCACCTTTGCATAAACTGAAAAGGTTCTTCTAATCTTTAGCAAAGAGGAGGAAGAGAAGTGAAGGTTAAGGCTTTCTAATGCCCAGCAAAACTTGGAGAAAAAACTGAAAAGATTATAGTATTCTATTTCCCCAAAAATAAGACCTACACAAAAATAAGCCCTAGTTAAGAAGCCATCCACTCTGTTCCACTATCTGTTTTTGTTTTCCCATGGCCACTGCCATGGCCATGACAGGACAGGTGGCAACATGGCATGTCAGGCAGGCTGGATTGCATGCCTCCTCACCCGTTCCGGATTGCTTCATCTTTAGAAAGGGAAAGCCAGCATGGCCATAGCTGGAGAACTGGAGAGAGGCATGAGCAGTAAGGTGGGAGTGAGACTGGGGCTGGGGATCAGCCCCCCACCAGGCTTCAGCAGGAGACAGACAAGGCAGTTGCCCAAAAGACATTGGCTTGCGTGCCTCAGATCAGCTGCAGCGTACTATGGAATATTTTTCAACAAGAAAGTATGTATTCCATTAGAATTAAAAAGTCATTATTGAAAGTTTTACTGAGTAAAATATGATCAGTGAATATGTCTCTGTTTTGGATTTAAATTAACAGGGCGAGATGGATTGCACCATACCATATTAAAAGAAGCATCTCATTGTCTAACACAGTGGTAGTCAACCTGGGCATTCCAGCTTTCCAGCTTTTGTCCCCTACTTTATAAATCACCATTACTGTGAAACCAGTGGACGGTTAGAAAATTTTACTAATAACAGAGATACAAAAGTGGGCAGTAGGTATAAAAAGGTTGACTACCCCTGGTCTAACAACTCTTTGTATTATTTTGGGGAAAACATGGAAACCAGGTATAAAATGCCAATGACTTAAGGAGAACAAATTGTTACTATTTATTTATATTTATATATTGCAATGGTCTCAGTAATCCAGACAACTGCATATTACAATAATCATATAAATACCATCTAATGAAACTAAGATCAATAATTACAAAACAATTATGACCTTTTGGAATAATAAACAATTCAAAAAATCAAAATAAAACATAGGGCAAAAAAATCTCTCATGGTCCCTATTTTTATAATATTGAAGAAGTATGATCCACATAAGTGTACATTATTTAGTTTGATACCAGTTACTTGTATTCTAGACTAGATTTTAAAAAGCTTAATCTGTAAGGACCTCAAAATGTTAGTAATTAGTATATATTTGTCAAAAACAACTTTTTATATTAACCATATTTCATTTTTGGTAACTTCTTTCCTAGATTGTGAGATGGTATAACAACATTATTTTAATTTCAGCAGAGGAATGAAAATTAAGATCACTTGTACCTCACCAAATTTGAACATGTATTACAATTATTACTGATAATTTTAGTACTGGCTCTTTTACTTGTCAATTTTTTGGATAAGACAATATAGAGAGTTCTTACCAAATTTGTTAAAGACTCCAAATTGGGTAAAAGGGGTTATTTTCAAGACAATATAAATGAAATTAAAAAGCTATCTTGATAGACTAACTGGCTAAAAGTAACAATTAAGTTTAATAAAGTATACTGTACTAGTTCCATGCTGGGCCACTTCAGTGCTTGACTTTAAAATTGTTAAAAGATGTTAAAACTGTCATGTTCAAAGCTATGCCAAATCAAAGCATATTTTCATTTCAATTTCTCCCATTTCTAAACAACCAATGTTCCTTAAATTATAGGATGATAGATTTTAGTTGAATTTTAGTTTAGTATATCATGCTGAGGGTGTTGACAATTGAAGCAATTAACTAATAGGTAGTAAGCTATGCTTTTCTGATGTTTTTTCAGAAAATGAATAGCTGTTGGTGATGTTTTAACTTGGAATTTCTTGCATGGAGTAACAGCTTTGAATAATTAGCCCAGGGTTCTATATGGTTTATAAGTCCTCCTCCAATGCATAATTTATGGAATAGAATCATGGTATAATAGTGAATAATCAATCATTATTGATTATTAAAGGATAGAGTAGTGGAAAGAATAGAAGACTAAATTTTCTGAGAACAATCTCATTATGCTTTAAGAAATTTGAAGATTTATTTGGATGATTTAAAAAGGAGTTTGGATTCAATTTAAACATTATTTTGATCTAAGAATATTTTGATTTTCTATAAGACCATATAGAATTTAGAAACAGGATACCTGGAGCATTATCTGCTCCCATATGTGCCAGTTTATTCCTTAAGAGCTTCAGCTTTTTTTCAGATATTTACACTATGTAAATTCCAGCAGATGTTTATAGGGTACAAACTCTATTCACAGTCAATTCTCTTTTTATTGTAAACGAGAATGATCAGTTTTCTAGGTTGGCATAATTCTAGTATCAAGAAAACACCTTTTAATTTTTAAGCTGTGTGTATGAGCTTTTATCAACCTGTGTCTTTCAGATGTTATTGATTTGCAGATCTGAGATAATATTGCTAATGTTAATACAGATATCTTCAAATGAGCAAATGAGCAGATTTTTTTTAGGTATGACAGAAATGTTAAATAAATGAAGTTTGGAACTCCTTTAATAGTGTATTAATTAATTATAAATTACAAGTCAAGCTCATCAGAAAAAAGTATATGAAGCTATTTTTTCCTCCTTTTTTGAACTAGTTTTGGTAGTTTGTTCAAGTTTTCCACCATGAATAATTCCTAGTAAAAATACATTGGCTAAAATGAATAGAACATCATCAAAACAATACATTATCAAAATGAACAGAAAAAAATGAGTTGGTTAATAGAAAAAAAATGGTAGGATGGGTTAATAATCTAATATCTAAAATATAAAAAGGAAAACAAAAGGTTGCCATGTATTCTCTTTAACCTAGTAATAAAATCAAGTATTTAATAAAACAATAATTAAAATAAATAGTTCAAAACATTCATCTCTGTAAGGTGTTTCTGTTGAATACTTAGGTACTTTGGCTCTTTGCCAGTTTTAAATAAGCTCTGATCTAACTGTATCACATCACCCACTCTGTACATGGAATATTCCCCTTCATAATACCTTAGATATCCATTAAGTCTAGGATTTTAATTTTATGGAAAACTTCCAATTCAACTCCATTAGAGTTTTTTTTAGATCAATTAGCAATATGGGCTTTTAACAAATGTCATAAATAGACATAGTTAATGGAAAGATTATCCAAATTACAACCAGACTAAAATAGAAAATACAGCTCACTGTATTCATGTCTCGATCTTCAGAATCCATTTAAAAATTACAACTAAATGAAAATATGACTGAGTCAAGGTCTCATTTTTGTTTTTGTTTTTAATTGTAGTGTGATTTCAGAGAATCTGGAGGAGTTTATGAATAATTTTATTTTTATATTTTGTCCTCTTAACAACTGTATAGGACAGGATGGTTTATAAATAATATAAAGTATATATGTTTTAGGTTATAAATCTGTTGTTCTGAGTGTGCTCATAATAGAGTCCTAGGAAGCTGCAGTGATGGAGAATTTCTTCTTTCAACTTTCTAATTCTGAAATGTCTACTTCCTTTCTACTCTTAGGTTTTCTATGCATTAGAATCTCTCCCACATCTGAGCTGCAGTGATATGAAAGGACTTTGCTAATCCAAAATGTGCTTGTTATCCCCTGAATGAGTCCCCAGGCATAGCTTTCCCATGAGTCAATAACAAACTGAAGCTAGAATTCTTCTTTCTAGCCAAAAAACTTCCAGTCTGCTTTAGTTAGGAAAGATGAATGAATGAAGACTCTTGCTGTCAGTGTCACATTTTCCTTTCCACATGCATTCTCTCCGATTTCTGTATTAATTTATTATTTTAAAACATATCAATAACATTTTCATTTAATTGAGCATTCAGTTCAGGTTTTGTCTAGAATGGGAAGGTATTTTGGTTGAATCTTTGTTGTATAACTACCATAAATAGAAAATAATTCAGAGGGATTGGGCACAATTTTAAGGAGAGCATGTAATTTTTTTATTATTTTAGCCTTTAATGTATTTTGTCTCAAAATTCATTTTGTATATTTATGCTTTTGAATCCAAAGAAGAGTAGCCTACTGAAAGATTTGGGAAGTATGAACGTCAATAGCTAAACAGATTTATGCCTCACATCAATTCAAAAATGCAAATCACTACATGCATTGTCATACATTTATTAGGTTTTCCAGAATATACAATTAGTTGTTGCATGCATAAGAACATAAAGCAATAAGAAGGTAATCTGGAATCAGGGATTCTTCACTTTTGTGTAGGTTCATCATTGTTATCCAACTAAATTTCTGATAGGCCATGAAATGTCTCCAGAATTATTTGCCCATTCTATTGTTAATTGCACTAAATAAATATATTTTCTGCAGCATCATCAGAGGAGGTAATTTGATATGGGTGCTGTGAATATCTTGTCTTTAGTCCATTTTCCCCCATTAGCTTATATTTGCTGACTCAGATAGAAGGCTAGCTTTAGCAGCACAGCATGTCTTAATGTTTCTATTATAAAGAAAGAAGGCATTATTTCTGATATGAAACATGCACTGAAGAAACACAGAGGAATCTAAGATACTTGTTAGCATACCAGATCTAGATAATTGTGAATTTCTTGAAGATCTTATCAAATGAAATGCAGACTATGTGAAATGGCCTTTAATTGGCTTTCATTTGGAAGTTTAGTATTTCCAGCAATATTGGATAAAATAAATTGAGAGAATATCTTCCTTCTTTTTCAAAATAAGGGGTATTGCATGTGTGTGAAAAATGATAATGAAATCTGTGCTGTGCAATTAAGTATCACAGATAATTGGCCTGAAAATGAAATGCTAAACAGAAGTCCTAGATGCATCTGCTAAGTCTGAGAAAGCAATCAGCAAGAATTTACTCTTCCCATGATATTGTAACTAATAACCTAAAATTAGATTGCCAGAGCATTCTCATTCCACATGAATTTACCCAGATGGCCAGGAGAATCAAATAGTTTTTGGGGAGGTCTTCACTGAAGATATTTATACATCTAAATATACTTACAATGGGGAAAAAAGGTAAAGATATACAGGTCATCCATCAGTCTAAAATTTTCCTGCATGAAGGAGTTTGGCAGAAGCTCTCCCATTTCTTATCTTCCCTAATTGATTTTTTTTCACATAGTTTCTTTTACAGATCTTCCATTCATCAGAATCACTTCAACACTAATAATAAATACAAATTTTATTATTTTTTCTGGGTTTCAGTGACATAATTTGATGTCTTTTATTTGATCCTAATTAATTAATTACAGAAACCTGGTGGCTTAGTTGCTAAGATGCTGAGCTTGTCGATAATAAAGCTTGTCGGGTTAGTTCAGCAGTTCGAATCCCTAGCGCCATGTAACAGAGTGAACTCCTGTTACTTGTCCCGGTTTTTGCCAACCTAAAAGTTTGAAAGCATGTAAAAATGCAAGAAGAAAAATAGGGACCACCTTTGGTGGGAAGGTAACAGCATTCCATGCACATTTTGCATGTAGTCATGTCGGCCACATGACCATGGAGTCATCTTCAGACAGCACTGGCTCTTTGGCTTTGAAATGAAGATGAGCACTGCCCACTAGAGTCAGGAACAACTAGTATGTATGTGCAAGGGGAACCTTTACCTTTACCTTAAAGCTAAGTGCATAATTTACATTACAAATCCTACATATTGAACAGGTTTAACCACATGTAAGAGAAGTCTGTTCAGGAAAGGAACAGTGATACATTGAATTGGAAAGCTGGAAAATGTCATCTAATGAGTGAACATCAATATTTTATGTTATGATAAAATTTGTTGTCAAGTTTGTCTTCTGGAAATAGATGCATTTACAAAATGGATAACTTATTTTATAAATAAGGTTTAGGCAGATCAAACCACAGGAGGTATACAACTTCCCAACTTCAGTGCTTAGAAGTATAATATAGTATACAAAAGAACTTATGGAACACATTTTTAACTACTTCTATTTAACTGGAACTGTGTGTATATATGCATGCATGCATGGGTATGTATGCATTTGTTTTGACACTATGGTTAGATTGATTCACTGACTCTCATTCTAGACAGTTTGAGTGAAATTCTCCATCACTGCTAAAAATAGGACCGGTTGAATCATAACGTGGTTTGGATATGATAGAAGGTAAGTTCATTAGTTTCTATTTTTTTTCTTTATTTATTTATCAAATTTATATAGTTACCAATCTCACCTAAAGCTACTCTGGATGGCACAATACCATAAGTAAAAAACAGAAACACAAATATAAAAACCATAATAACAAATATTGTTAAAATCCAGAATTGTCAGGCAGAATTTCTTCCTCTTTCATAAGACATCTTAAGCATTATATATAGAGACAGACTCTCTTAAAATTAACTTTTTGATCCAATATGTCCAATGATTAAAAAAAATGTTTATTCTGAATTTAGGTGTTCTTCTCCTTTAATTTAACCTTCCATTCATCTGGTTGCCTCTACTGTCCATATCCCAAAGTCCTATCCTATCACTTTAAAAAAAAGAATTCAAAATAAAATTTCTTATAATTAATTCCAACAAAATTGTTTAATCCATTTGTAACTTTCTAAAATTGAAGTTCTAATCACCCCGTTGCCATTTATCCCACATACACAGGTTTTAAGTCCTTAACCTTATATTTAAAGCTTCTTTAAATATTGATGTTTTCAGGCTTGTCAATCCAAAGGATAAAGAATAAATGAAGAATAAAAAATACCCTTCATCAAGAAAATTCTCCAATTCTGTGGGACCGCCAAGCCTGGTCACATAAACAGGTCTTGAAGGCCTTTCAGAATATAAAAAGGGGTGGGACCAATATAATTTTAACAAGGATGTTCCATAATAGAAGACATTTCATGTTTCTCATGAAATGTAGATCCCTTGTCTGTGGTATCTGCAGCATACCTTCTCTGCAAGATCTGATGGGGTGGGCTGATATATGTGGAGAAAGGTTGTCACTCAGAAAGAACAGTCCTATGCCATTTTGTTGAAGTGTATCTTGTTATAGAAAGATGAAATTATGAAATGATTAAAGCATTTCAATTGCTTTAATTGTGTAATTAAATCATTTTTAATTAAAATTAGAGTTTAAGTAATTGAATAGTAATTATTGCTGAAAATGTATTTTAGGGTCATTCAGAAGAAAAATAGAAATTAACCTTATATAGAGATGTCATAAAAACACCACATTTTGGATATCTCTTTTTTAACCCTACTAAAACTTTCAGTGAAGATTATGGATCAGGGATTCTAGACGTATTTTAGTCATAACTGCCAACTGTCTTTTACAAAGGAATGCATAATGTTTAGTTTTAAATAACATTCACTATATTTTAACTTACCCTTGTATTGTTCATATTATTTGTAAACTGTTTTAAGAGTATAAATATTTGTGATGATGATGGTGATGATGATGATGAAGAAGATGATTGCATCTGTTACAATGTAAATGGGGTCTCACTTCAGAACTGTCATCATTACATTTCATTCTGATGGCTACAAGTATTCATATAATGATGATATCTACATTAAATAAAGCCTTGAAAAAAATTATATTTATTTACTTACTTTATTTATTTATTTTAGAAAATTTATATAATAGCCTTCTTGCTCACAGCAACTATAGGTGGCTTACAAGAATAAGAAACACAGTATAGAAGAAAAATAAAAAACAATAACCACCCACCCTTCCTAGCACCAACCCATAGTCAAATAAGCCATTTGTTGGACTCTATTCCATTCTGGGTGCCCCAGATCCGATGGTAAAACTAAGGTCTTTACAAAAGAGTGTCAAAGTGGAGGCCCATCTAATTTTGAAAAGCTGATATTCCCAAGGTCGAGAGCCACCACAGATAAAGCCCTTCTATTGGGTCCTGCTAGATGTACCTCCTTAGGAATTGCAGTTTAATAAATACAGCAAATATCCAATGTATTATAATTTCTTCCAAGCTGGACTGCATAAAGCCCACAGCATCGTTAAGGACCCCTTCCATCCAGCCCATAAACTGTTTACTCTGTTTACTTCCATCTGGGAGGAGGTTCAGGTGCCTGCAGTCTAAGACCAGCAGGCTGGGGAACAGCTTTTACCACACAGTGGTTTCCTTGCTGAACTCCTCAGTTCATTTGTCCCCACACATATGCTGATGCTTTCCTTGATAATATATGATATATTTTGTATAATTCTTTGTGCATTTGTTCTTATATTCAATGTGTCCATAAACATTTTGTACAGTTGTATATGTTCATATATGTGCAATCATACTTATCCTTGTGTGCTTGTGGTCATACATTTTGTTGTGTTTTCCATTGACATATTCATAAATGCCTTGCATATTTGCATACATATATTTATATTTTACTGTTGTTTTTCACTTCTGTTTGGATGCTAACTGCATTTTGTTGCCTGTATCTATGGCGATGACAATAAAGTTGAATCTAATCTAATCTAAAAAAAATAGGAGAAAGTAGGAAGATTTTAAAAATGGAGTTCTTGGTACTTTCTGAGCTTGGTTGCTTATAGATATTTCATTACATGACTAGGTAACATCATTAGGACTAGTGAATATAGCCTATTCATAGCTATTTTCTGCCTATTTGTATGCAATATATGAGAATGTGGTTTTCTCCTTGGTAAAACAATAGAGTATTGTTTTCTGTTGTTAATCCCTACTTATTTGGGTGTGAACTACTGAAGCAAATTTGTTCTGATCTTTTTGTTTCTTTCTTAGCTTTTTATTGTCACTTTGGAATAGTGTGTAAATGTGGTTTATCCATTGATCGCTTCAATCCTCAGTTACATATATTCTCCTGTATTGGATAATTTTATCATTTTATTTCAAAGTATAAACTCATAACACAAAATAGAACTTAAGGTTGAAATGATTGGGGTGGGTGGGAATGAGAGGCTAAACTATTATTGTAGATTTTACATGTTTTTTCCCTAATAACTGTACAAGCACCTGTGTAGCAATAAAATAATAATGATTTCAAAATAAAAAAAATGAAAATATCTACAGCTGCATATATTGAGGGGCAATGGGGAGGAATAACTACCTTCCTTTTAAAGCAAGCAGAATCCAAAACTGATTTTCTACCTGTAAAATTCTTTTTTTCCTAACTGAGATAAAAGTTATAAGTGCACTGCAATGAAACACAGAATATCAAAGAGGAAGTAAAATCCGCCTGGAGAAAGAGATATTGTTTCATTGTTTCATTCCAATAGTTTTGCAATATATCTAATATATTTATGAATTTGTATTTGAAAAGTTCATGGATATGCAAAATCCATGCTTCTTGAAATATGCATATTTAAAATCTATAATTGTCTGACAGTGGCTTTTTACAGATCCCCTCACTTGATGCTTTAAAAAGATATTAGAGAAATACTATTTTATCACATAGAAAATAAACCTGTAAAAGATTACTTTCATGAAACTGCTACTTAAGAAATTGATAATTATAAAACAACTGAGAATTTTTAAATATAAATATGGAAGCATCTTTCCTCTTCCCCCATCTTTTCGATCTTTTCTTCTTGGTACCCACTCTCATCCGTGCAATTTAAAATGGCTCACACGTGTCAGTCTTCTGCTTCTCTCACTTGTGTGTCTGTGTGTGGTGTCCTTTGTATGTCCCTTGAGTCGCTATTATGAAAAAGATCCCACACTGCATATTTCAGCTCTTCCACATTAGTAGGCAAGGATAAAGCAAAGTCACCGGATTAAGATTATGCCAGGACCTACCAATGTCTAACATTTATATAATCAGCTTGCTTAAATGGGGATAAAAGTAGTAATTACCTAGCAACTTTGGTAAGTACAAGAAACAGATTTGAAAGCCAAGGAAGGTTCATAGAGATAACAGATTGTAAGGCAGTAGAGGTATCCCAACAGGCCTGTGAATGCAGCCAGTGGTTAATCTTGTTACAATGACAGATTTTATCTCAATTGTTTGTTGAAAGGATTTTCTGAAGCAAGCAGACAGAAGGGAATTGGGACAGTTCCACAGAGCTACAACCTCTCTCTTTTAATTTGCATAAGTCAGTATGCGGTAACACACCATACACACACACACACACACACACACACACACACAGAGGGAGAGGGAGACGGAGAGAGAGAGGGAGAAAGAAAGAGAAAGAGAGAGACTTAACACTTTCAAAGAAATGTCTGATCACTTCTGAATTGTTCCTCTTGTCCTTTAATGTTGTGATGACTTCTGAATGGTTAATTGGTTGTACAATATATCTATAACAAACATGCAGTCAGTAATAAATTGGAGTAATTAGAAGGAAGCCTAAATATGTTTTTTTTCTTTTAATTCTTAAGAATTGAAGGACTAAAACAAGGAATGTGTATAACTTATATAACTGGTTCTCCTTCAAGAGGTAACTCAGTGTCTTAGATCAGGACAGCATATACTTTTTAAATAAATGAATACATAAATGTACTCATATGCACTTTGCCTATTAGATCACATTTTAACCATTGTTCAGGGTCCACACTTGAAATCTATAACTAAACTGAGTGTGTTATTAAAAGCAAAAAAAGTGAATGTGTCTTTCCGTGTGTAAAGGAGACTAATGTTTATGTGATAGTTTTGGAGAAGAAAATTCATTTTAAATTGTAGCTGATGATATACAGGTAGTCCTTTAATTACTACCACAGTTATGAACAGAATTTCCACTGTTAAGCAAGACAGTTGTTAAGTGAAATGTTCTTGATTTTGTGACCTTTTTTGTTATGACTCTTAAGCAAATCCCTCAATTGTTCTATAAATCTGTATTTCTTCATTGATTTTACTGGCTGGAAGGCCACAAATGTCGATCATATGAACCCATGCAATTGTCATAAATACATATCAGTTGCCAAGCACCCAAATTTTGATCACATGAACATGGAGATGCTGTAATAGTTGTAAGTATGAGAACCAGTCATAAATAATCTTTTTCACTGCTATATTGTAACATTTATTTATTTATTTATTTATTTATTTATTTATTTATTTATTTATTTGACTTGTATGCTGCCCCCTCTCCAAAGGGACTTGGGGAGGCTAACAACTAAAAGCCAACAATAAATTAATTACCTAAAAATAGCATTAAATATTACAAGTCAAATTTTTCTAAAACCCACAAATCCTAAACTAAATTTAGCCCCCCCCCCAGAGGTCAGCACAGCCCAGCCTGTTCGAAGAGCCAGGTTTTCAGATCATGGCGGAAGGTATGAAGGTCAGGGGCCAAATGGAGTCCCAGGGGTTGTTGGTTCCATAGGGTGGGGGCTGCCACAGAATAGGCCCTTCCCTGGGGGACCGCCAAGTGACATTAAGTCGCAGATGGCACCCCGAGGAGCCCCTGCCTGTGGGCCCGCACAGGGCAGTTGGTTATCGATGCCGGCAGGAGACGCTCCCGTAGATATCCTCTGAACAGTTATTAAACAAATGATTGGAAGTCCAGGACTATTTGCATACCTGCATATATAATATAATGTCTAAGCATTAGGATGAATGTACACACTGAGCAGAGGTGGTATTCAGCAGGTTCTGACCAGTTCTGGAGCACTGGTAGCAGAAATTTTGAGTAGTTTGGAGAACCAGCAAATACCACCTCTGACTGGATATTTGACAGTATCCTTTTCCTGCCACACCCACCAACCCATGCCCACAGAACTGGTAGTAAAAAATATTTGAATCCCACCACTGACACTAAGCCTGTCTGCTACATCCAGTATATCCTGTTTCGTTGGACAAAATTTCAAGAAAACAGTAATTTTATTCAGTCAGACAAAGAAATAGTTCTGATATATCACTGCTACTAATGGAAAATCCAACCTCATCTGTCCTCCATTATTTGCAAAAACTACACAACTTTGATTTTTTTTCTTTAGCACATTATTAATCAAATTCTCCCCACCTCAAACAGCATATAATAGAAACATGTTGTAACAAATGAACATATTATACCACATTTCTTTCAAGAAAATTAAAGGTGTGAAGGTAAGAGCAAATTCTTCATTTTGCTTCTCTCTACTAAAGGGAAGTTAGATATTACCTGGCTGGAGATGGAATAAGCTTACTGGTCTGGCCAAGATTTGCTTCAGGGAACTACATAAAAATCACTGCAATCCATATAAGCTGTTAAAGGATGAATATAGCCATCTTGCTGCCAGTATAGTTCCTGAACTACTGGTAGCTATTCATTATTCTATAAAGCTCTATTAGATATGTGGAATATGAAGAAGTACACATGGCCAAATTCAATACACAATGAATTAGATGTTTTAAAAATCAATAAAAGAACAGGAAACTAGCTTAGTCTTTTTGTCTCTAATCATTGTGTAGGGAGTGGTGAGGAATAATGAATTGAAAAAAATCAAATAAATAGCTATTTAAAATTAAATATCAAATATTTTTGTCAAGCTTCTTATTTGTCAAATAATCTGTATTGGAGCTATTGAAAAAAAAGTATCAGTGAGAAATGAAAGTGAGGAAACTTTTAATTTTTACTATGAAGAAAAATGAAGAGTATTTTATTTAAGATTTGACAAGTATTGTAACTAAATATACTTTTTTAAATGTTTCCAATTTTTTGCCTAATGATCTACAATAATTTTTAGAATTATAAATCCTTCTTAACAGAGAAAAAATGTAATTTACAATAGCCCCAAACCAACAAAATATAGTTTTGATGGGTTTCTTTAAGGGCTGTTTTGAAAATGCTACCTCCATCACTTTAAATATTTCAAAATATATAATTAAAATACTGTCTTTGCAGCTAAAAATCTTTGAGGCATAGCATAATAATAAATCATATCAATAAAATAGGTTGCACTTTAGTAACGGAAAGACTTCTACCTACAAAATGAGTATATGTTGTTCATTGATAGATGTCACAAGTACCCAAAGGACATTTTAAATGCTGACTGCAGCATAGTGGGAGTTTTGGGGGATTATATTTTTGGAAAAATAGGGCCTTGTTAATGACCACACCAAGGTAGACAATGTGAAAAATCTTATAGCTGGATAAGGATCTCTTTTAGACTAGATTGGGTATGAAGAATTAAAAATCCATATACTTGATTCAACAGCAGTACCGATCAGGGCAACAAATAGGAAAATTGGGCTTTAATGCTAATTCCTCTAGAGACAGACCTTCTCATTACCACTGTTATCATCTCTGTGCACTTAGCTCACCCACATCTTGGTCTACAAACCATTAATTAAAAGAGCAGGTGGCACATTGAGCGCAAGAAAGCATGCTATAATAGTTTCACAGAAAATATTTTATTCAAAAGCTGCTGATCATGCAAGTCTAGTCATATTCTGGACTGTGCACATGCAGCCATTTCTAGGAAACATTTCATACCAGTTGTAGCTACATGGGCGGGGACTCAAAAACCTTTATTAGACTTAAAGTTTATAAGAGATCCCACTATGGATTAGGGTGAGGAAGGAGCAGATTATGTCAAGAAATATGTTTATTAAAAGTCTCACCCTTTTATGTACAGGGTGAATTCCCTCTCTTACTGCACAAATTGAAGTTCATGAACTTCTTCTTCCTCCCCCCCCCCCATCCTACTTTGTTAACTTTTTTACATATAGGATGCGATGGGGAGAAATGGGAAGGGTGAGGAATAGTAATGAGTCACATTACTGGCTATGAGTCACATATGCACTGGCTATTCCAGTTAATGTCCTTATATTGACTTGATAATAGGTAACAGAAAGGAGGTTTCAGTGCTAGGATTTAGGAAAGATACTGAGTTTCAAATAAATCTCTGTGGAGCTGTGGGCTGGGCTGGAATACCAAATAAGTTGAGCTTCAACATTGATTTGTTCTAGCACTGAATTTCTGATCTAGCAAATTGTTTATTAACTGCTTCAATCACAGATGGTTTAAGTTTAAAAAGAAAATAAGCAATGCAGGAACAATAAAATAGAAAATAATAAATTTATAAAAACAATTATAATAAAATAGAATATATGTACCATAATAATATAGGGAACATGGTGGCTCAGTAGCTAAGACGTTGAGCTTGTCAATCAGAAAGGTCAGTAGTTCGGTGGTTCGAATCTATAACACCGCATAACAGAGTTAGCTCCCGTTACTTGTCCCAGATTCTGCCAACCTAACAGTTGGAAGCATGTAAAATGGAAGTAGAAAAATAGGGACCACTTTGGTGGGAAGGTAATAGCATTTCATGTGCCTTCGGCATTTAGTCATGCCAGCCACATGACCGCTGGAGATGTCTTTGGACAGTGATGGCTGTTCGGCTTTGTAACGGAGATGAGCACCGCCCCCTAGAGACAGAAATGACTAGCAGGTATGTACAAAGGGAACCTTTACCTTTGCCTTACCATAATAATAATCATATCTCTCATACCAACAGTATCACAAGAGCCTCTCATCATATATCTCATAGGTTGGGATTGTCAGTAGATATTCTCTGTTTATTAGAACTAGACAAGCATCATGATTTGTGCAATTGAAATATTTGAGTCTTTTGAAAACATAGGAATGGAAGTAAAGACATAAATGTTCAATGAGAGAATGGTGAATTTAAAAATAAATTTGCATAGCTTGTCAGGATTTGCCAAACTATGAGGTATAGTTCACTTGGGGAGTTGAAGATAGAGCTCGGGGAAGTGTGAAGAACCTTTTATTTACATTGTTACAATAAATCTGCTTTTCTCAATGTTTCACTGTTTTGTTTTCATTATTCATTTGCGTTCATTTTTGGTATTTGGATTTTTAGGGGAACAGTTTACATTAAGGTCTACTAATGGGAAATGTGAAGGCAAAACGTTTATGAATCCCAGGTCTGAGTATATAGTTAATTAAGGTTTTTTTGCTTAGATTTTCATCTAACTATGTTACTGTTACTATAACAAGAAAGAATATTGACCTTGATTGTACCTTTTCTTCAAAGTAGTTTTATTATAGTTAATAGTGGTTGACAAATCTAGGTAGCATAGAAAATACAGGTGAAACTCAAAAAATTAGAATATCGTGCAAAAGTTCATTTATTTCAGTAATGCAACTTAAAAGGTGAAACTAATATATGAGATAGACTCATTACATGCAAAACAAGATAGTTCAAGCTGTGATTTGCCATAATTGTGACGATTATGGCTTACAGCTCATGAAAACCCCAAATCCATAATCTCAGAAAATTAGAATATTACATGCAATCAATAAAACAAGGATTGTCCATAGAACAATATCGGACCTCTGAAAAGTATAAGCATGCATATGTACTCAGTACTTGGTTTGGGCCCCTTTTGCAGCAATTACTGTCTCAGTGTGGCATGGCATGGAAGCTATCAGCCTGTGGCACTGCTGAAGTGTTATGGAAGACCAGGATGCTTCAATAGCGACCTTCAGCTCTTCTGCATTGTTCGGTCTCATGTCTCTCATCTTTCTTTTGGCAATGCCCCATAGATTCTCTATGGGGTTCAGGTCAGGTGAGTTTGCTGGCCAATCAAGCACAGTAATCCCATGGTCTTTGAACCAGGTTTTGGTGCTTTTGGCAGTGTGGGCAGGTGCCAAGTCCTGCTGAAAAAAAAAGTCAGCATCCCCATAAAGCTTGTCTGCAGAAGGAAGCGTGAAGTGCTCCAAAATCTCCTGGTAGATGGCTGCATTGACCCTGGACTTAATGAAGCACAGTGGACCAACACCAGCAGATGACATGGCTTCCCAAATCAACACAGACTGTGGAAACTTCACACTGGACTTTAAGAATCTTGCAGTGTGTGCCTCTCCATTCTTCCTCCAGACTCTGGGTCCTTGGTTTCCAAAGAGGACTTTGGACCACTGAGCAACAGACCAGGTCTGTTTTTCTTTAGCCCAGGTAAGACGCTTCTGACATTGTTTGTTGTTCAAGAGTGGCTTGACAAGAGGAATACGACATTTGAAGCCCATGTCCAGGATCCGTCTGTGTGTGATGGCTCTTGATGCACTGACTCCAGCCTCAGTCCACTCCTTGTGAAAGTTCCCAACACTTTTGAATGGCCTTTTCCTGACAATCCTCTCCAGGCTGTGGTCATCGCTGCTGCTTGTGCACCTTTTTCTTCCACACTTTTCCTGTCCACATAACTTTCTATTAATGTGCTTTGATACGGCACTTTGGCAACATCCAACTTCTTTTGCAATTACCTTTTGAGGTTTTCCCTCCTTATGGAGGGTGTCAATGATGGTTTTCTGCACAACTCTCAGGTCAGCAGTCTTTCCCATGATTATGATTCCTACTGAACCACACTGAAAGACCATTTAAAGGCTCAGGAACTCTTTGCAGGTGTTATGGCTTAATTAGCTGATTAGAGTGGAACACTTTGAGCCTAGAATATTGCACCTTTTCACAATATTCTAATTTTCTGAGATTGTGGATTTGGGGTTTTCATGAGCGGTAAGCCATAATCAGCACAATTATGGCAAAATGGCTTGAACTATTTTGCTTTGCATGTAATGAGCCTATCTCATATATTAGTTTCACCTTTTAAGTTGCATTACTGAAATAAATGAACTTTTGCATGGTATTCTAATTTTTCAAGTTTCACCTGTAGTCTCTGAGATGTGGTAGCTCAATGGTTAGAGTGTAGTATTGCAGGCTAACTCTGCATTCTACTTCCAGGAGTTTGATTCTGACAAGCTCAAAGTTGATTCAACCTTCCATCCTTCTGAGGTTGGTAAAATGAGGAGACTGATTGTTGGGAGCAATATGATGACTCTGTAAACCACTCAGAAAAGGCTGTAAAGCACTATGAAATGGCATATAAGTCTAAGTTCTATTGCTATTGAAAGAGTCAAAGCAAGAGTAAAATGTAAATGCAGTGCTTTACAACAGCTGTTTCATTTTCTTCTAGCATTGTTTATATCTTAAAGGCCATGAAAATTCATGGATCCTGATCCAAGTGAAACAGCACAACACACTTCCTTGTGATTTTTTTCTTTTATTAGAAACATTAATTTTGTTTGCAGGTGTGAAAGTAATTTAAGCAGGGTGTAATTACAGCAGCTAAAAACCTGTATGCCTGTCTCTCCTTTTTCTCAGGAGCCTTCTTTTAAGTCTTCAGCTCTCTCCTTTCTCTTGCCTGTACTGAAGCAGTTCCTTATCCTTCATTTTACACAAGGGAAATTATTATCCATGAGAAAGTATGCTATCTTTGCTCTCCATTTCTGCTACCAGCTAAAAAAGAAGAATGTGTCTGCAAGATCACATATTGGAGTGACAGGTAGCCTTGTCCTATAGCATGCTGTCACAGTTTATGTGCAAATAAATTTGCTTGGCAGCCTGCTACATGTTCACTAATTTAATACAATCTCTAATTGATTGTGACTGTACATGTGACCATTCCAAGTTAGAAGACACAGTATTAATAAATGGGGGAATGCACTGAAACAGAATGGTAGCTATCAATCACACACAAAAAAACATTATCAATGAACCAGATTGAGCAAATGTAGGAAAAAAACCAGCTCATTTTGTTGTAAATATGAAAATGGATGAACATTTAGTCCAACTGTAAATGAATGTATAATTCAAACATTTAACATGCAATCTATAATTCAGTTGGAAATCTCTCTATACCTGTGTTTTCCCTGGTTTTGCTTTTTCTTATTTTTGGAACTGAATTGTGTTATAATAGGAGATGAGGAAGAAGGTCTCTATTCTGAAGAGCATTGACAACATGCAAACATAATATAAGTTACAAATCTGAAGATATAGCACTTTAGGTTTAAAATGCAATTTTCCCATTTCAAGTGACCAATTTATTGCAGATATAAAGTTAACATATGGCTATACTTGCTGTTTAAGAAGAAAGGAACATTTACAAAGTGATGAGACTGCTTACTGTCATGCTGATAAGGAATCTATCATCCTGCTGTGTTTCAGAAGCACCAATTAAATTAATTTTTAACATGAAATACATTTATTGTATGAGTTCCCTCCCAATTACCTGTATCATCTGCTCAGAATTATAAAGCTATCTTCAGAAAATCTGCATACACTTGTAGCACTGCAGGATCTTTCAACATCTATGTTGAATGTTTAATGAGAAAATCAGTGATTCTTCTAGGACACTAAATGTATACCCTGGGATCCCTGTAAATGTGGCTAAGGCCTGATCTTCAAACCGAATGAAAGAAATTATGAAGATTACATTTTTGTCTCGATGTAAAAAATTAATATTTGTCTTTTAAAGAATGTGTGTGTGTGTGTGTGTGTGTGTGAGAGAGAGAGAGAGAGAGAGATTTACTATTATAAAGCTCTTCTATCATTCTTTTCAAGTTCTGTGAAGTGTTGGATTCTCAATATTTTCTGAACTTAGTTCTCTTGTTGCAGATGTTTCATCATCAAGCTCTCAGAAGATCACAAAGAAATGAACTTTGTTGGGTATTTATTGGATTAAGTCCTGTGAAATAAAACCCACTTAGGAAGCAACAAGCATATCCTCCCTTATCGTATACCTATACAACCCTAACTACCAGATAAGCAGAAACCAGTGTCTAATTGTCACAGTAAGCACTAGATAATTGCATGTCAATTAAAGGAGAAACAATAACACATCTTGTTCACTCACATAAGACTAGTAGAATAAGGTACTATAAACAACCAACAAACCTTACTTCTCCACTGATGTTACTTAGCATGTAATGAAATATCTGCAAGAAGAAAAACAAGTTCAGAGAACACTAAGAATCCCACAATTTAATCCTGAGTTACATACATTCTCCACTATAACAACTGTATTGGCTGTATACAATTCATTGACATCATAAACTGCAGGAAAAATGGAAGAAGCAACAGTCAGAGAAAAGAAGTAGATGACTGGCTGACCATCATTTTCTTCAGATTCCTTTTATTCAATACTGTTCCCTCTTGACTGATTATATAAACCAGGATAGGACAGAATCTATGATTAGGAGAGGGAACCAATACCTATTTGTAGGAAGGTTATTTTTTCTTGTGTTAGGAAGCAATAATAAGAAAACATTTCTGAACCTGGGATATCTACTTACAGTTTTAAACATTTTATTATGGGAAATATGATAGTTGCTCTCTGAGAATATGAATTATCTTGATTACAAGGATCCATTTTAATTGGAAACTACTTTGTTAATTTGGTGAATAACTTATACTAGAAATTAGGTAAAGGATGTGTGGTCCTGTTAATTCACTTGATATCCTTTTGATATGTCTGTAGGGATTGTTCTTTGTAGTTCACCATTTTAAAGTTAATCCAATTCTTCCTATTCAGCATGATCAGAAAGAAGGATTTGGAGAATATTTTTAACACCCGATTGGTTGAATCTAATTATAATGGTTCGGTAATTCCATATTATTTTTCTCTCACATGCTCTTCATCATATACACAAGGAAAAGTCTTCCATATTGGTGTAAGGTACCAAAAGCTCATTCTGAAGCTGATGAGGTCCCTGACTTTATTATACTTTACTGCAAGCAAGAAATCTGTCCTCTTAAATGTTGCATTGGTCAGTAATGAGATTGGTAACAGAATCTGAATCCCTTCAGATACTGAACAGGATAAAGGAATTAAAGTTCTATTTGTTGTGAGAGAACTAGCACTTCCATGAAAAAGGAGATACATAGTCTGAGAATGTTCCTTGATCTTCTGCTGTTGCTGGATTTACAGGTGGCAGCTGCAAATTGTGCTTCATTAATGCCAAAACCAACTGTTGTGTTTATCAGTTGCTGTCAGATCTACTGCTGTTGATGCCAAAAGATTGTCTAACACATAAGGACATGATCTGAGTTCACCTGAATAACTAAAAAAGTTTTTTTAACTACAAAGTAAAAACCACACACAATTTAAGTTAAAAATAAGAAAAATCAAGAAAATAGAATAGTAAAAAATAAATAGAAAAGAAAGAGAGAATAATGAAAAAGAGGCTTCTGATCTTTTTAAAAGCAGTTGTAAATACATTTATGTTTTACCTTAACCTTAAGGTTACACCAGTTTCCTTCTTTCCATCATTTACCCTTTCTAACTATGAAATCCATACATCTTCAGTTTATATTTTTTCAGCAAAATATATATCCCATTTTCCCTACAACAACAATAACACTGAGGTGTTTTGGGCTGAGAGAGAGTGCCCTAAAGTCACTGAATCAGCTTTCATGTCTAAGGTTGGACTAGATAGAACTTCCAGGCTCCAGGTTTCTAGACTGGTTCCTTAACCACTAAGCTAAACTGCAAGATATTACAATAATATATTCTTATTAGCTAATATTCAAGAAATAATGTGCAAACTTTAAAACTCTTTTTGAATAAGCTGGCAATCAAACAAACAATAATATGAGAAGACATAAACATGGAAATGAACTGATAGAATAATTTCAGCAAGTCATTTATATTTTTGGAATAAAGGGAACAGACCACATAAATGAAAACTGTATCAATTTCAAGAGTTGAAAAATAAATTTCTTATAGTCAGGATAAAGCTAAAAATAGTATTATTATTATTCAGATATGAGTCTTAAATATTACTTTCCAATTCAAGAACTATATCAACATACTGAATGTGAAGAGTGTATTGTATTTTGTGAAACCAGGCCAATCCAGAAGTTTGAAACTGTCAGCCAGTTACAGCAATTGACATTGCTTACTATTATTCCATTTGGAATACCCAGCATGGTTATTTATTATGTTAGATCTGAAGTTTGGGGTATCATGAGATAAGATGCCAAACACTTCCATCCAATGTTGTGCAGTCTGCAACCAAGCAGATATTATGAACTGGTTAAAAACTAAATATGATACATTGCAGAAGAAAATAAAGTATGGCCTTTTCTCTAGAAAATCTGCATTCTTAAATCTTATATAATTCTATACTTTAAAAGTATGGAATTCTTTATACTTTAAAAGTATAGAATTCCTGTTATGCATGAACTGATCAGAAAATAATATCAATTAAACAAAGAAGAGTTAGCAATACTTTTTATCAACATAAGCAGCGTCTTTTTAAAAGATTCCTCTTCTCTTTTAATTTGCCACTATTATTGCATTTTAGAAGAAAATTACTGGATCAGATCAGTTTAGTTCCTTTGCAGAAAGAATGTGGAACTCCCTGGGAAGAAACTTAATTAAAAAACAGGAGGGTGGATATTAAAAATAATTTTTGAAATACTTTTGAAAAGCACTGTTCTACCAATCCCATGTAGACCAATTGTTCTATTGGTAAATAGTCCTATTAATTTAGAATAAATTGAACATATGCAACAAGTTTTTAATTATGTAAGTAGACCAAATTGCATTGATCTTAGCATATCTGGAGAACTATAGAAAAAAAAAACAGGAGCAAACATTTATCAACTGTCGTGGTTGAAGAGCTGGAAAGTGGATGGAGCCATGACATACATGAAAGGGCCTTTTTGATAAGAATTTGGGGAGATTCTTTGGTATCATAATCTCAGATTTCTTTAGCTCATTCCCTATTTTTCAGGCACCATTATTATTTACAGCTTTTTTAAAAAAATTCAAGTTATATGATCACCCATCTCAACCTCATTTCTCTGGGTGGCAAACATCAATTAAAAACAAACAGTGGCAGTGCAATAAATATATAATCAGCAGCCAAATTATTTTATATATGATACATTTGGTTTAAAAGGGAACTTAGTGCATGACCTATGAATGACATTTGTATACAGTTCTGAGTATAAAGAAGTCAATAGTCAGACAGATTGTGATTTCACTAATGTATAGCTCAAAACACTTGATGTATGGAATGCATGTATGCCAGTTGAAAATGTTTCTTCACTTTCTTCAAAAAAAAACAAAAGAAGGAATAAGGGGAGGGAGGAAAGTAGAGAGAGAGAGAGAGAAAGGAAATTGATTTTGCTCAAGACTTTGATAACTTATTGCAATTATAATGGAACAGAGTGAAGGAATTGAGCAGCAGGTGTAAAACTTTAAATTTATGACACAAATTCCTACACTACAAGGTAAGGTTTCGTAGAAACAGTTTCTCTTTACTGTTCTCTGTTAGAATGCTGTAAAACTAGAAAATTCTAAGATTGGAGATGATAATCTTATGGCATATATAAAATGTAGGAGATCTTAGAGATGTTTATGCTTCTACCAATTTAAAAGTTCACTCTTAAGAGTTAAGAACAATAGAATCCAGATTATGTGATGGTTTGGAATGAAGTACTGAAAGTTTATATTAAAATATAATTTCAGAAAATTTGAATATTTATATTTCACTGAAAACTAAAACCTGCTTTCATTATGCAAAGACTAGCTCTCTGGAGAAAGCTGTAATGCTGGGAAAAATAGAACAAAATAGAAGAGGAGGACAAAAAGTGAATAGATTCAGTTACAATGGTAATGGGTGCATTGCTGGTAGATATCACAGCCTAAGTTAGGGATAAATAGCCATGAAGAAAATCTTCTTGACAAGAGTCATTACCAATTTGAAAGCACATATCAATCAATATAATTTTTGGGCCACCCACTCCCAACTGCACAGGTCCAGAAGGACACCATGATTGCCAGTACTAAAAGTCACTAACAGATAAATAAATCCAAGAATTTATTTATTTATTTTATTTATGATGGGATTTATATGCCGCCCTATCTCCCGAAGGATTCAGGGCGGCTCACAACTGTAAGAAGACATAGAGTACAAAAATTTAAATTATTAAAAAATATTAAATAAAATTCCAACAATAATTTAAAAACCCACAACAAGCAATAAAACCAGTAAAAGCCAATAACCACCCCCCTCAGTCCAGGTCGGCCTGCTGGAAGAGCCATGTCTTCAGGTCACGATGGAAGGATCGAAGGTCAGGGGCCATCCGCAGCTCCAAGGGTAGCTGGTTCCACAGGGTGGGCGCTCCCACAGAGAAGGCTCTCCCCCTGGGGGCCGCCAGCCAACACTGCCTGGCCGACAGCACCCTAAGGAGGCCCTGTCTGTGGGAGCGCACCGGGCGCTGGGAAATTGCTGCCAGCAGTAGAAAGTCCCGCAAATACCCAAGCCCTAAGCCATGTAGAGCTTTATAGGCAATTACCAGCACCTCGAATCTCACCCAGAGGGCAACCAGTAACCAATGCAGCTCATGCAGGAGGGGTGTGATATGGGAGTATCGAGATACTCCCATCACAACCTGCATGACCGCATTCTGCACCAGCTGAAGCCTCCGAGTGGTCCTCAAGGGCAACCCCAATATTTATTTATTTATTTATGAGGGCAGAGAGATAAGGTCTTCTCGCCACTCTCATAGCTACCAGATAAGTCCTAATATGGGCTCTTAGCTGGGTTCGATCAGACTGAGAGCGGGTGGACCTCCACCTGCTCTCTAAACCCCTCTGACTATACTTCATCTCCCGGAGCTCCTCCATATACCAAGGAGCCATCCGGGATCCACGGCATGTGAGGGGATGCATGGGGAAAACCCTGTCGAGGGCATCCAACACAGCCTGTTGCCAAGCAGTTACCAGATCCTCGGCAGAGCTGGGGGCAAGGGAAGAGGGAAGAAACCCCAGTTCTGCCTGGAACCTCTCAGGTTCCATCAGGCATCTGGAGTGGAACCATCTAAGTGGCTCCCCATCCCAGCAGCGGGGGACGGCCTGTTGGAAGACCAGCCGTAGGAGATAGTGATCAGACCATGGGACAGGCAATGCCTTAAAAGTGGCTTGCCCTCTGTTACTATGCCACTGTTCAGAGACAAAAACTAGGTCGAGAGTGTTTCCCCCCTCATGAGTCGGGCCTTGAATCAATTGGGTCAGGCCCATGGCTTCCATAGAAGCCATGAATTCCTGGGCCAAACCCGACGCCCTGCCCAGGCAGGGCAGATTGAAGTCCCCCAGGACTATAAGGTAGAGAGCATTGCAGTAGTCCACACAGGAGGTAACGAGTGCATGAGTAACCATACGTAAGGCATCTTGGTCCAGATAGGGGCGCAGCTGGCACACCAGGCGAACCTGAGCAAACACCCCCCTGGCCACGGCTCCCACCTGCTCCTCTAAGCTGAGCCGTGCATCCAGGAGGACATCCAAGCTGCACACCTTCTCTGTGAGGGGTAACAACTCTTCCCCCCACAACCAAAGGTGGAACATCATGGACAATCTGAGATGCCGGTATGTACAGCCACTCGGTCTTGGCTGGGTTGAGTCAAAGCCTGTTCCTCCCCATCCAGACCCGTACCGCTTCCAGGCATCGGGACATCGTGTTGAGGGCATCACTGGGTTGGTCTGGGGTGGAGATAAAAAGCTGGGTATCATCAGCATACTGATGATACCTCACCCCAAAACCACGGATGATCTCACCCAGAGGTTTCATATAGATGTTGAACAAAAGGGGAGAGAGGACCGACCCCTGGGGAACCCCACAAGAGAGGGGCCTCGGTGTCGACCTCTGTCCCCCATCAACACTGACTGCAAGAGACTCGAGAGGTAGGAGGAGAACCACCATAAAACAGTGCCTCCCAGTCCCAACCCCTCGAGGTGTCGCAGTAAGATACCATGGTCAATGCTATAAAAAGCTGCTGAGAGATCTAAAAGGACCAGGATTGAGGAAAAACTTTTATCCCGAACCCACCAGAGATCATCCACCAATGCAACCAATGCTGTCTCTGTGTTGTACCCGGGCCTGAAACGTGACTGATATGGATCCAGATAATCAGTTTCCTCCAGGAACACCGGGAGCTGTCGGGCCACCATGCTCTCAACAACCTTTGCCACAAAGTGAAGGTTGGAGACAGGACAAAAGTTGTTCATAACAGCTGGGTCCAAGGTAGGCTTCTTGAGGAGGGGCCTCACCACCACCTCCTTCAAGGAGAGGGGGAAGATCCCTCACTCAAGGAAGCATTAATCAAAGCTTGAAGCTAACCTCATGTAACCTCCCGGGCAGCATAAACCAGGACACGGTGGTTCTCCTCCTACTTCTCGGGTCATTTGCAAACGGTGTTGGCAGGGGGGGAGAGGTCAAGTCCAAGGCCCCTAGTTTGTGGCGTGCCTCAGGGCTCGGTCCTTTCGCCTCTCCTGTTCAACATCTACATGAAGCCACTGGGAGAGATCATCCGTGGATTCGGGTTGAGGTATTATCAATATGCTGATGATACCCAGTTGTTCATCTCCACTCCAAACCAAATTGGTGATGCTCTCTCCATGATGTGTCATTGCCTGGTTGCGGTACGGACCTGGATGGGGAGGAATAGGTTCCGACTCAACCCGGCCAAGACTGAGTGGCTGTGTATACCGGCATCTCGGATAATCCAAGATGTTCCATCATTGGCCATGGGGGAGAGGTGTTTCCCCCCATGGATAGGGTTCACAATTTGGGTGTCCTCCTGGACCCACAGCTCAGTTTGGAGGAGCAGGTGGGAGCTGTGACCAGGGGGACATTTGCCCAGATTCGTCTGGTGCACCAATTGCGCCCCTATTTGGACTGAGATTCCCTATAGTCAGTTACTCATGCACTCGTGACTTCCCAAATTGACTACTGTAATGCTGTCTACATGGGACTGCCCTTGTAGACCATCTGAAGGCTTCAACTGGTGCAGAATGTGGCTGCTCTCCCACAGGCAGGCCTCCTGGGGGTGCCATTGGCCAGACAGTGTCAGCTGGCGGCCCAGGGATAGGGCCTTCTCTGTGGGAGTACCCACCCTGTGGAATCGACTCCCCTTGGAGCTCCGGTTGGCCCCAGACCTCCGTTCCTTTTGCCACGACCTAAAGACTTGGTTGTTTCAACAGACTGGCCTGGACTGAAGGGTAAGGGGTGGGGTTTTATCTATTTTAAGTTTTAATTGGGTTTTAACTTTTATTGGGCTTAATTTAATTGGTTTAATTGTATTTTAAAATTTGTACTTTCATCTTTTATTGTAAGCCACCCTGAGTCCCTAGGGAGAGAGGGCAGCCTATAAGTCAAATAAATAAATAAATAAATAAATAAATAAATAAATAAACAAACAAACAAACAAACAAACAAACAAACAAGTGGCAGCACTCAGTCTCCCCATCATCCTGTCCACTTCCTCTGGAGTCACAGACTCGAACTCTTCTCAGATGGTATCCACAAGACCCATCCCATCCCCCCGTCAGACTTTACCCAGTCAGAGTCCAGGCCGGCCCAAATCTGAGCGATCTTGTCTGACAGACAATGGCTAAACTCCTCAGCCTGCCCCCGCAAAGGGCCCTCCCTCATCCCCTGATTAAGGAGGGAACAGGTGACCCTAAACAGGGTGGCCGGGAGATTATCCGCGGACGCAATGAGAGCAGAGAAGTAGGCATGCTTTGCCACTTCCATTGCTGCAAGATAAGACCTTGTAAAGGTTCTTAGTTGCAGTCGGTCAGATTCGGATCAACTGGACCTCCAACTGCTCTCTAGGCCCCTCCTTTGGCGCTTCACCTCCCGGAGCTCTGTGGAAAACCAGGGAGCCAACCAGGATCTGTACCAGGTCAGAGGCCGCAAAGGGACAATGTGGTCGAGAGCCTCTGAGGCAGCCCTTTGCCAGGCATCCACCAGGGCTTCGACTGGGCTGTCAGTAAGAGAGGCAGGAATCAGCCCAAGCCCTGGAACCCTTCCGGGTCCATCAGGCACCTAGGACAGAACCACCTAGTCAGTTCCGCATCCCAGCGATGTGGGGTGGCATATTGGAAGGCCAGCCGGAAAAGGTAATGATCAGTCCATGACAGGGGTTGAATAGTTGATGATCCCCCACCCAAGGCGTCATACCACTATCCAGAGATAAAAACAAGGTCAAGTGTGTGCCCCCCACCATGAGTCGGACCCTGAATTATTTGGGTCAGGTCCATGACCATCATGGAAGCCATGAACTCCTGATCCATCCCCGATGCTCCACCCAGAGAAGGCAGATTGAAATCCCCCAGAACAATGAGCCTGGGGAACTCAATGGCCACCCCGATAGAACGCTGAGTAGCTCAGGCAGGGTCATTTTCACGCAGCTGGGAGAAAGGTATGTGAGCAACAGGCCCAACTGACCACCAGGGCCCAACTTCAGGAGGAGAGACTCACACCCACCTATCTGAGGGACAGTGGCCTCCCGCAGACAAAGGGACTCCCTAATAACAACTGTCACCCCCCCCGCCCCTACCCTGGGCCCGAGGTTGGTGCAGCACATGGAAACCTGGTGAACATAACTCCGACAGAGGGACTACTCCCTCTGGGCCCAACCAGGTCTCCATGATACAAGCCAGGTCCACGTCTTCCTCCTCAATCAATTTGTGGATGAGGGGAGCTTTGTTCACCATGGACCTAGCATTTAAACAGACCAACCTGAGCTCAGGGGCCTGGTCTCCCATACCCCCAGGGCAACGGGCCAGAACCAGAGGATCAGAGCACACGAAGATAGTGAGGGCACGCTCCCAAACTCCAATACGACCCTCTGTTCCTCCATCTCCTGCCATTCCCAGTCACTGTGGAGATCAAAATCCCCACCCCTTCCCCTAGAGTCCCAGAGCGCCCCAACCCATCTCCCCATCATGACCCGTTCCCAACCTGGACTGGGAATGAAATTTATATTATACCTCTATTCTTGTTAAAGCTGAGTTACCAACAAGAGGAGCAGGGCTCTCTCCATACTATACTTTAATCTGATACTCGACTGAAACAATCTAGATAATCTGCTTCCTTCAAAATCCTTTGCAACTGCTACCTATCATTTTTTCCACAAACTCTCAAACAATATCCTACCTATGACTGTAATAAAGATTTCATTTCATTTCATCAATCAGGAATGATTGGAAACCGGATGATAGTTAACCAGAATGTAAGGGTTCATCAGAGAGATCTGGAGGAGGGAGTGACAATATTTTCCTACATTTACTTCCTTTATTTTCCTTCCTTTGTGAGAGGAAGAAAAATGTCTCTTGACATTTGAATTTATATTCTTCTATAATGTGATCTCTAACCTTCCTTTACCACTAACTAAACAGACTCTTAAACCATAGTCTTTACTTGCAGAGAAGCAGCTTTAGATTCTAATCAGCTTGATCATCTTTGTATGTTTCTCCAAAAAGTGCTTACTTGCCATCACTATTCCAACATATTTAGAGTGCTGATATTTATAATATTTTTAAAAGAAATATTTCACAAAATGAAATCTGTCAGGGTATTTCAAATAACATAGTGAACTTCATTATTCACTTAACTTGCTTAACAAGTCTTGAATTTTAAGTTATTTAAACATTAATGTACTATTTTCTAACAAATCTATTTAAAGTTGATGTGCATAAGCACACACACAAATACCAAGAGAGAAAGCTCCATCACCAATAAATGGGATGTGCCATATCACATTTTTATATTTCTTGAAAGGCACACTTTTTTTTTGCTTCCAAATGCTGTTCTCAGTAGAAAAAGTGCAGATGGTAGATTTTGGCAGCAGCCCTTTTGGAAGGCATTGTACTTAGAACATGAATGTGCAGGTTGTCAAACCAACTGACATCTTTAATTCAATAAAGGTCAGTCAGGTTTTAAAATTCATATAATTACTGATTGTATACTGAGCTATACTGGGATAATATTCATTCCTGCTCAGAGGAGTCAATGGTATGGTGATTATACAATAGTTTTTTTCCCCATCATGTAAGTACATAGGTTTCTAATGCTAGGTTATAATATTGTGATCATGTTCTACATGAGAACTATCTCAAAAGAGTTCCTTTAATCACTATAATACTCTAAACTATTACAAATTCACTATAATCAATAATAATTTATTAAACTTTTTAAATAATATCTAGTTCAAACCTGTGCATTAATTTTTATTTTGTAAATTACTGGATTTTCCTTTCCTTTTAATGTATGGAAAAATGTTATGATGACTGAAAGTTATGCCAAATTTAATAGCATTAGGTTCTTGTTTTGCGGCAACTAATCTTATTCTTCAGATGCATTGTCTACTTTTTCCATTTGCATTTACACTAGCAGATTAAACATAGACCAATTCTTCCTCTCAGATGAAATATCTCTGTATAATTCAAGTAACAGTTTACAGTCTGTAAATATACTAAAGTATAGTCTTCCTCAATTTCATGGTTTCCAGATGTTTTGGACTAACTCTGCCATGTCATCTTACATACTCAGAATACAAATGTTTAATTATCTTGGCCACTGTAAGCGCTTACACATCAAGTATGAATATACTCAGGAGTGATGCTTTTGCACATATGTTTCCATGTGTATTGCCTTCCAGTCTGAAGCCTACAGCCAAACTTAGATAATTTTGAGAAATGAAACCAGGTTGGCCATGGTTATTTTTGGGATGCAAGACCCCTGTAAATTCCAGGACTGTAGAATGAACTAGAAAGTTCAAAGCAGTAATCCAGAAGAAGGCAACGGAAAACCATTTCTGTATTGTTGCCAAGAAAGCTATGCAAACATGTCCCAGAAATTCCAAGTAGTCAAGCCTGACTTGACAAACATGTTATTTTACTAGCTCATGAGGAATCTAACTGACTGCTACTGCAGACATTTATCCTGATTGCATTGTGGAATGGGAAAAGAGAACCCCTGTAGATCTGTCAGTCCATCTGCTTAGTTGAGCTTAACAAAACAATGAAAGAAGAGGAAGTTATAGGCTAGAGACTAGAAACAGCTAATAGGAGCTGGTCAGATGGGAAAGATTTTTTTTTAGTTCTTATCTTATTATCGTCTAATTCTTTTTCATGATGGTGGTGGTGGTGGTGGTGATGGCATTGATGATATAGCTCTTCAAAAGCAAAAGGTTCAAAGAACCTTGGTGGTGCAGGCTGTTAAATGCCTAGCACTTAAGTTCCAGCTGCCTGCAATTAGTACAGGCTCGAATCCCACCAGGCTCAAGGTTGACTCAGCCTTCCATCCTCTCGGGATAGGTAAATTGAGGACCCAAGAGTGTTGGGGCAATAAGCTGACTTTGTAAAAATGCTGCTTAGTAATAAGCAGGCATATACAATGGAATGAAGGCTCTTGCTGAGTGCATTGGGTTGTGCTCCAAAAAAATAATTGTAAGCCACCCTGAGTCTCCAGAGAAGGGCGGCATATAAATATGAATTAAATATATATATATATATATATATGTATGGCTCCTCACAAAACCCAAATCAGTACCTGCCTTTACAAACTCTTGTCCTTTCCCTTTTTGTCCACAGCTAACAACAACAACAACTTGCCTAACTACTAGAATGGCAGCAAAGATGGCAGTGTTATTGCAAAAACCACAATAGAATCTCTTACTTTTTCCAGGAATTGAAATAGAATTATTAATCTGAAGTCCTTAATAGGAAAATGATTTCTACTGTCTTATTTGAGAATCTCCTAGAAAGCTAGTTCTATATAGTGTGAAAGTGTTCTGATACTAACCTTTTTATCACTTCACTGTGACAATTTTTTCTTATTATTTTTTATTGTTTTTAATTGAAATTTTAGAAGGAAGAGGCCTTCCTATTGTCAAAAATTTCTTTTCTCTTTGCAGAGAAAGAATCATGTTAATCATACCATTATATGTATACAGCATGTGTCTATACTGCAAGGCTTTTTTACTTGTTTATTTGCTTACTTTATGTTTTTTTTTAGGGAACAGAACCAAATAGACATTTTTCAAAATGCACACACCAATCAAGCTCAGTTCTAAACCAAATCAAAGAGAGTCCCAGCACTCTTTCACACCTGGCTATATACCATATTATTTTATTTTTAGACATTTTAAAAGAATTATTAGAAGAATGCAGGAATAGGAATTATACTGCAGACTGAACTTCAGAAAGAACAATGATGCAAGTAATTTTTTGTCAGATTTTCATAGAGGCTCCAAATAAAAGAGAAAGAGGCAGTATTTTATTAAGTTAGGGAAACACAATTCTATGTATAGCATGCAACCAGCAGCTGAATGTTACAGATTTAATTAAAATTAAAGCTACCCAAGTCTTAAAATATCTGAACATATGGGCCACCAGAGTGATTCAATATATTGGCAAGGATATTAATGGCTCCTTTCTAGGCATAATGGCATTTAGCCAACATTTTTACACTAGATGCATCTTGAAAGTATTTTCCATTGTCTATATGACTGTAAGTTCCACTCTGGACTTAAAACATTCTATTTGTTAGTTCACTATCTTCTACTAGGCTGATAGAGATTTTGTAGAAAGAGATCTGTTGAAGTTGAAGTAACTTCAAGTTTTAAAATCTATTCTTGTCTTAATCTGCTTATAACAGTTAAATACTATGCCCAAAATAATATCACCAAAGGTTTTTTTTAAAGAAGTCTGGGCATTGTTGGCAGAAGATAAGAAACAAATATGAGTGGACATAGATGTGTTCCAGTTTCAAACTAACTATGTTGTGAAATTATTTCTACACTTTTATTTCATTCAAAGAGCCATTGGGCAGACTTTTTCTCAAGTAATATGGCCCTCTTAGAACTGTAGTGTCTCACAAAAAAAATGTGGTTGTTTTTGGTCATTAGCATAACACAAAATCGTCTCTTTTTTCCTATTGAAAATCCTATAACCATATAACATTCCTCAACCCAATTCTGTGTAAAAAAATTAGAAACTAGGATAAAAAAAACATCAACCAGCAGCTTGGCTTTGTGTGTCATAAGCAGTTTTATACTAAAGAGAAAGGCAAAGTTTCTATTTTTCAGTCCTGCTTTTTTTGCCCGTGCTACTTTGTGGGAGCTTGAAAACCATCACTTAATTTAAATGCATTTTCCTTTTTCCACCTGAACTGAGAATTGTAGGCAAATAAGTTAGGCTTTATTTATTCTAAAGTAATCATTGGTGATAGGTATAAGGAAGGGATACTTTACTTATTTGATTTGCAGCTCTTTTTAAAAAATTTTGTCAGTAGAATTTATGACCAGAGATTTAAATCTGACTCGTTCTCAACATACTTGATTAAGGCACACTGGATCCCCTTAGTTCAGGGCTGTCAAATTCCTGGCCCATGGGCTGGATGCATCACATACTGGCCACACCCACACCCAGTTTAGCAAAGCGGGGCAAGGTCCCGATACATCATGTAACTCTGCTGTGATGATGTGAGTTTGACACCCCTGCCTTAGATCAAAGGTTAGACTTACAGGGACATAGCAGTATGCTTTCTTAAAAAGGGCCATAAGTTAACTGCCAAGCAGCATCTTGCTCCCTCTGAAATTCTAGACCCATAATGTCTCTCTTCCTTTCTCTGCTTTTTTCCTTCTCCATCCCTCAAGCTTTCTCAGAAAACTGAGTAACATAGTTTGAAGGCTGCTTTGGCAATTTGCCCTGTGATTTGCTGTAAGACAGGGTGATTTAGCTCCAGGCTAAGAAATGTAAAACAGCCTTACAACTTGGATGCTGAGCTATAATGGTGGCAGAAAATATATTTTCCTCATATTATAGACACAATATATTTAATCACATAATAGCTGGTGTGTGGTGTTTGGCAGACATCCCAGAATAAGAGACAGAACTGATCAATATGAAACATTCAAGGGGAAATGGAGCCAAAAAAATGGGATACGATGGGAATTGTGATGGGTTCTATCTTAAGTAACATGCATTGTGTATTTTTAATATTGTGAAAGCAGGACCCCTTATGCTTCAGCAGATGGGTAAAGAGAATATTTCTCCTTTTATCATATATACATTAGTCAAGTAGAATTTGGTTAAAATTATTCACTGCTTTCCACTAACATTTGCAACATTTTCATAAAATACTTTTACTTGTCTATATTTTTTTATTCAGTATACTTTGGAAAAAATAATTTGTTCTTTTGACCTGCTGCTGACACTTTCTACAATTCTTAATACTGTACTGTAATGCTTATTTATATAATCTTGTTAATAAAATGAAAATGGTGAAAAGTATGGACATGCAGAAGCTACCCAAACTTATTTGAGAGTCAGTAAATCTTATTTGGGTCATTCCAAAAGTAATGTGATACTACCTAGTCCAATGATCAGGAGTAAGTTTTGGAATGCAATTCTATTTATTTCACTATCTAGCATGAAACTACACAAAGTATAATGCTTTTCTTATTCAAGTAAACTGAAAGTTTTCAGACAAACTGAAATATTATGTATGATTCACCATATTACTCCTGGGTTTTCAAATGCCTCTCATTTTTATGTTTGAGGATAGAATGCAATATCTGTAGCAATGAAATATGAAACCTTCATTCCAGATTTCAGACAAATAACTTGAGAGAGTTTTGAACACATAAAAGGCTCTTTGTAATAAATGATATTAATTTCTGAATCGAATGAAGTTGATATTCAAGATAGCAGCAAAAGTATTACAAATGGAGGCGTTAGGTATATTCACTAAATCTAGCTAATGCAAGAAGGAAACTCTTTGGACAATAAATGGTAACAATGAAGAAAACCATGGTTAAATGCATGTGTCTCCATACTCTTTCCATCTTCTCAAGGCCTTATGAATGAAAACACTTTACATAATCATCAAAATTCATTCCACCACTTATTCCTTGCCATGGCTTCTATGTTGCACTTAACTAGAATTTTAGTTTGGCATGTAGTTATAGGGAGGACTTAAACCAACAAGGACAAGGCTCATCCCAATAGGAAAAAATATATTTCATTGCTTACATTCTACCATAATCTCATTTTAAGAAATGAAGTTTGCTTGAAATATTATTGAGGAAAGGATTTTTTTAATCTCACTGCACAGAGTCATTTTCCTAATCTGAAAAGTTGATTACTATTGATTGATTGTTGAACAGTTAATTACTCACTATTCTTGTACTAGTTGCTAAAATCCATCACAGTGCCATACTAAACTGCTATTTTCAGATATGTAGAACTGATGTTGATGGCTATGGAGTAACGGTAAGGAAATTACTTTCTCTGTACCTCTTTTAGCTAGCATTCTATACTTAGCTAGGATTAAAACCAGTAGCACTGCTGCAAAGCAGAATTGCCAAAACAGCAAGTCATTGTCCTTTGCATCAGATAGCAATATCCCAAGGTTTGGGTAAATGAAGAATTAGCAGTAAGATTAAACATGTGAAAATGGGCTAGTAGAGAAGGTAGAAGGAATGGAATGGAAACCTGAATGGAATATGGAAGAAAAAAAAACAAATCAGTAGCTGAGGGATAATTAACTATACAGAATGGTGGCAGAAAACAAAAATCAATGTTGTTAGGAGATGGAAATGGTTCTTTTAAATATTGAAATTGAGTTGGGTTTTTTTTTTCCTCTATGGTTTTGGAAGACTTGGTGGAGTGGTTAAGGCATCAGGCTAGAAACCAGGAGATTATGAGTTCTAGTCCTGCCTTTGACACAAAGCCAGCTGGGTGATCTTGGACCAGTCATTCTCTCTCAGCCCTAGGAATCAGGCAATAGCAAGCCACTTCTGAAATCTTGCCTCAAAAAACCTGCACAGAGTTGTCCAGTTGGTAGCGTAGAGGCACAGTGGCTCAGTGGCTTAAAGATCACTAAATATGTTCTTTGCTCCAGTGGTTTGAATTCTAGCACTACATTGGCAGACCCATCTCCCATCACTTACAGCTGTGTGAAAAAAATCCTGCATGCTTTACGGTTTATGGTTTATGACATTTTTTGGATAAGCCATTGATTTTATGATGTTTTATGCTAACTGCTATGCAAATATTGTTATATTTAAATAAATACTGGTGGTTTTTAAGCAAAAAGCATAAGCTTTTTGCAATTTGGTACTGTTTGGATGGGGATTGTGAATTTTCTTGCATGCTTACAATGCATGCTTACAATGACTATGAAAACAGATTAACTGATGCATACCCAGTGGCATACGTGTTGCAATTACTAAGGCCCATGCTAGTGTTTTGTTAACATTTTTATTGTTTGTGGCCCTGAAAAGGACCAGTTAGGTAACCAAACATGATTACTAATATGAAATATTATGGCCAGCCCTTATTGCTTATCACAGGCAACATCGCTTAGGCCAAGCTGCAATACTGGATTCAATCAGCTCCTGCTTGGTCTTTGGATGCTTCTTGCTTATTTTGTAACCAATCTTGGCCCACAAGTTCTCAATTGGGTTCAAATCTGGGCTCTGAGCTGGCCAATCCAGGAGTCGAACACCATGCTTCTTCATCCACTGCTGGACGGACTTGGCTCGATGACAAGGAGTGTTGTCATCCTGGAAGTAAAAGTCCTTCCCTACAAGTTGCTGAGCTGAAGGAAGCATGGTCTTTTCCAGGACTTCAATATACTGCTTGGAATTCAAGATTCCCTGCACAATTTGTATCTGACCAATACCAGAAGCAGTGATACAGCCCCAGATCATCACATGCAATGGATGCTTCACAGATAGATTCAGGCAGTAAGGCCTAAATTCTTCAGCTGGAAATCTTCTGATATACTTATTGCACTGATTCCCAGTCAAGTAGAAATTGCTGTCATCACTGAAGATGACCTTGGCCCACTGTTCATTGGTCTACTTGGCATACTTCTTGGCCCACACATGTTGATGAGAGCAGTGAGAGTCTGTGAGTAAAGGTTTACTTCAAGCCCTGCAGCCTTTGAGCCCTCTGGCAAGCAGTCTGCAATGCACTATGCTTGTGCACACTTTTACATCATGTTTCACCCTAAATTCTTGTAATCTGAGATGAGGGGAGCTTCCTCTCAGCCATTGAAATATGTTGCAGAGCCCGATCTTGCCATTTTGTTGACTTTCTTGGTCTTCCAGAGCGGAGCCTGTCATCAACTGAACCAGTTATTTGATATTTTTCAACCACTCTGCTCACTGTGGTGCAATGGCATTTCACTCTCTTGGCTATTTCTGTACAGAAGTAACCCTCTTCATGAAGCACAATAATGTGATGCTACTGCTCAGTACAGGTGAAAGCAAAGGCCTTCATCCTTGCCCGCAGCCAGAGCTAAATTAAATTTCATGATGCTTTTCATGCATATTTATAGTCAGAGAATATGACAACATTCATTGGCTCATAGATTTAGCCTCTGTGCATTTTGATTGGTCAGCCAAAGCTCACTGCTGATTGGCTACTTTCAATTCTAACATTCTCAAAAATGCAAGTTGTGTTTGTTTTAGCACGTAAACTCACTCAAAACCTTAAAAAGACTTTGGTTATATTAATAAAAATTATGCATCTCAATCCCACTACAGAAATTTTCATCAAAGTGCTAATTATGTGTGGTTTCTATGAGTGAAAAGTTGATTAAACATGTAAATACAACTTAAAACTGAAAGTGTACAGGACATTTTCACACAGCTGTAGCTCAGCTTCTGCCCACCTAGCAGTTTAAAAGCATGTCATATGCAAGTCACTTCAGTAAGGAGATGAGCTGGTGCTTTGTGCAGATTGTTAGAATCTACTGCTGCTAGACCTTCCTGGTTGTGATGCCCATTTGTGAGGAGGTTTTGGTAGAATGAAAGGGTCCTAGTGACACTGCAGGAAAGCTGTTCATCTTCCTTTCTGGTCTACAGCTAGTTCACTCCCTGTGGCACACATTAGAAAGCAGGCAAGCATGAACCAAATAGGACTAGCAGTCTTGGGCAGCCAAACTACTACTCCATATCAGCATTTAGTGGCTAATGGAACATAGTCATGCAATAAATGAATGAATAAATAAAATAGTTGTTAGCAATGTTAGTCAGCTGTACAGCATTTGAACAACTATACAAAGTCAAGCCATACTTATCCATATGAGCTAATATATATATATATATATATATATATATATATATATATATATATATATTATATATAAACATTGATACCAACTTTTTGTAAATTATTTCAGCAGATCTCAGAAGAAGAAATATATTTTCCTTAAATTGATTTATCAAACAATGTATGCCCTCTAAGTTTCATTTTTTGTCTTTATCTTCCAGTTACATTTTCAATGATGTCTTGAAAAGAATTCTGGCAAGTTTTTGATTCTACTGACATTGTGAAAAACATAATGCAGTGTGCAGTATACTTTCAAACATCTGGTGACCTTATATATATAAAGATAATTATTCAATTATGTGTTCTCATATTTATGGTCATAGAAATGGATACCATTGTCCAGGATCATATAAATCTGAGACTTTTTTCCCCTCTGGGAATGAAACACCAGCTCATAAAATATATCTTAAGATCACAGGCCACTTTAATATGCTGATACAATGCTAAGAACATGATTCCATAGCTGAAAGAGAGTCTGCAATACAGTCTGTCTTTGATCATTATGTGAAGAATACCTGTTTAGCTGTAAGATTTCCATAGACAGAGTGAAATATCTATACTTCTTACATCAAGCTATCAATTTATATATTTTGAAGCTAATTATCCAACATTATATAAAATATGTGTTGCAGATTTATGAATTCAGATTACTAAAAAGAAATATAGTATGCAGCTGAACAGTAGCATGAAGAAGGTAATCTTTAGAAAATAACATTTATGTGTTTCACCTACAAGGGAAGATGGAGCTGCTGGGTTGAATCTAAATTGCATTTGGATTATTTTGGCAAAACAACCCCAACCAAAGTTTTATAATGTTCCTCCCATCCCTAGAAGTTGTTCCCAGAATAATAATCCTTATGAAAGTATTGGAATAATTTCTACCCACTTCTGTTCTTTCAAATTTGGAAAAAAGGTAGGTCACTTGTTTAACATGGTAGGGTATATTATAGAAACTTGGAAGGCCAAGTTTCAAAAATGGGAATGTTTCCTTTCATGTTATTCAATTTGAAACACACAGAATTAATATTTTTACAACATATATGTCATTCTTGAAGTTACCAAAGTGGAAATTTTCTTTTACAGGTGAAACTCAAAAAATTAGAATATTGTGCAAAAGTTCATTTATTTCAGTAATGCAACTTAAAAGGTGAAACTAATATATGAGATAGACTCATTACATGCAAAGAAAAATAGTTCAAGCTGTTTTGCCATAATTGTGATGATTATGGCTTACAGAGCATGAAAACCCCAAATCCACAATCTCAGAAAATTAGAATATTGTGAAAAGATGCAATATTCTAGGCTCAAAGTGTTCCACAACGGTTGTAAAGCATTGCATTTACATTTTACTCTTGCTTTGACTCTTTCAATAGCAATAACACTTAGATTTATATGCCACTTCATAGTGCTTTACAGCCTTTTCTAAGTGGTTTACAGAGTCATCATATTGCTCCCAACAATCAGTCTCCTCATTTTACCAACCTCAGAAGGATGGAAGGTTGAATCAACTTTGAGCTGGTCAGAATCAAACTCCTGGCAGTAGAATGCAGAGTTAGCCTGCAATACTACACTCTAACCATTGAGCTACCACATCTCAGAGACTACAGGTGAAACTCGAAAAATTAGAATACCATGCAAAAGTTCATTTATTTCAGTAATGCAACTTAAAAGGTGAAACTAATATATGAGATAGGCTCATTACATGCAAAGCAAAATAGTTCAAGCCGTTTTGCCATAATTGTGCTGATTATGGCTTACAGCTCATGAAAACCTCAAATCCACAATCTCAGAAAATTAGAACATTGTCAAAAGGTGCAATATTCTAGGCTCAAAGTGTCCCACTCTAATCAGCTAATTAATCCATAACACCTGCAAAGAGTTCCTGAGCCTTTAAATGATCTCTCAGTCTGGTTCAGTAGAATCACAATCATGGGAAAGACTGTTGATCTGACAGTTGTACAGAAAACCATCATTGACACCCTCCAAAGGTAATTGCAAAAGAAGTTGGATGTTGCCAAAGTGCGGTATAAAAGCACATTAATAGAAAGTTATGTGGACAGGAAAAGTGTGGAAGAAAAAGGTGCACAAGCAGCAGGGATGACCTCAGCCTGGAGAGGATTGTCAGGAAAAGGCCATTCAAAAGTGTTGGGGTCTTTCACGAGGAGTGGACTGAGGCTGGAGTCAGTACATCAAGAGCCATCACACACAGATCCTGGACATGGGCTTCAAATGTCATCAGAAGCATCTTACCTGGGCTAAAGAAAAACAGACCTGGTCTGTTGCTCAGTGGTCCAAAGTCCTCTTTTCTGATGACAGCAACTTTTGCATCTCATTTGGAAACCAAGGACCCAGAGTATGGAGGAAGAATGGAGAGGCACACACTGCAAGATGCTTGAAGTCCAGTGTGAAGTTTCCACAGTCTGTGTTGATTTGAGGAGCCATGTCATCTGCTGGTGTTGGTACACTGTGCTTCTTTAAGTCCAGGGTCAACGCAGCCGTCTACCAGGAGATTTTGGAGCACTTCATGCTTCCTTCCACAGACGAGCTTTATGGGGATGCTGACTTCATTTTCCAGCAGGACTTGCCCACACTGCCAAAAGCACCAAAACCTGGTTCAATGACCATGGGATTACTGTGTTTGATTGGCCAGCAAACTCCCCTGACCTGAACCCCATAGAGAATCTATGGGGCATTGCCAAGAGAAAGATGAGAGACATGAGACCAAACAATGCAGAAGAGTGAAGGCCGCTATTGAAGCATCCTGGTCTTCCATAACACTTCAGCAGTGCCACAGGCTGATAGCTTCCATGCCACACCGCATTGAGGCACTAATTGCTGAAAAATGGGCCCAAACCAAGTACTGAGTACATATGCATGCTTATACTTTTCAGAGGTCCGATATTGTTCTATGTACAATCCTTGTTTTATTGATTGCATGTAATATTCTAATTTTCTGTGATTGTGGATTTGGGGTTTTCATGAGCTGTAAGCCATAATCATCACAATTATGACAAATCACAGCTTGAACTATCTTGCTTTGCATGTAATGAGTCTATCTCATATATTAGTTTCACCTTTTAAGTTGCATTACTGAAATAAATGAACTTTTGCACAATATTCTAATTTTTCGAGTTTCACCTGTAATATTCTTTTTAAAATAACTTCTATGAATAGTATGAACATATGAAGTACGTGTGTTTTACTAAATTTAAAACAGAACTTGGGTATCTCCAGAAATTTTTTTACATGCATAAAGCATCATATTTCAGTTTACCCTTAAAAGTTTAAGATTCAGTTTATTATAATTAAAATAGTAAGAATGATAAGATTACAACCCAAACTCTGCATGCTGTTTTTTTAGGATTTTATCTAGAATTATAAATGTTGTCTAGAGGCATATTAAACAACATGAACACAATTGTACTACTCTAGCAATCCAAATGCTTGCTGCTTTTTCAAGCATGACACAGATTCATTAGTTTTTCTTACTAGATCCCCAGGTTTCCAAGATTTTTTAAAAATGTTAGCACAATGAGTAGATTTATAAAATGATAATGTCTTGTCTGTAAAATTTAGCAGTGCAAAGCACAATAAGCAGATCAAATGTGGCAATGAAATGCTGGAGGAGAGGTATTTCAAGTCTTGTCAGGCCAATTTAAATCTTCATCAACAAATATTTATCAATATGTATCAGTCGAAACATATACATTTCTGAAAGCATGTCAAATAATGTAACTTACATCTAGATATATCCTAAAGGTTTGCCCTTTCCAGTCATGACTGACTCAAGGAGGTGCTTATCTCTGATTCTCAACCTGTGTTGTCTAAGAGACATTTCTGCCAGCATGTGGCCAGCATGACAATATGGAACACAATAACCTATTTATCTACTCGCATTTGCATGTTTTTGAATGGTTAGATTGGCCAATGCTAGGACTAATAATGGGTCCTCACCCCATTGTGCAGTGCTTGGGTCTCAAACCCAGGCTGTTGGCTTTTTGGGTGTTAACTTCTGAGCCATCACACTGCTCCTAGATATCTTCCAAGTTGATGGTATTTTTAGATGTTAACCAGAAACCTCTTTCCTGATCTAAATAGGATCCTTTCCCATATATGTTCTTATATAAGCTGAAAGGCAAATAGAAATGTAATCATTGATTTAATAATGAACTAATGAAAATAAAATATTATTTATTCATATTATATGGAAAAGAAAATGCCTACCACCAATCAAAGGAGGCATATTTACAATTTAATGGTATGTTGAATTATTCTTTTTTCCCAACAAGTTTTAATACAATATCATATTATTTTGATTTTTCCACCAAAAGTGAAGAAAGTATTGGTAAAAGATGTATTATACATATAAATGTATCTTGATAAGACTTAGGGCTTGAGTGGCTGCTTTTTATCACAAAATCCTATTTTTATCAGCTTCCTTGTTTTTCCTATTTTATTGCCCCAAACACATTATTTACTTTATTTATATCATATTTAAACTTAAAAAAAATTCATTGAGCTTATTCAGATAATCTTCAAAAAGTTGGAAAAGCATTGTTATGGAGAGGCATCCTCCAGAAAATAGCCACAACTTTGGTCACCCAAAAGAATAAAATATCATTAAGAACACAAGAAAAAAAAAGATTCATTTTTTAACTTTCTGAGTTAGACAATTGGTTACTTAATTAAAATTAATAAAAGAAAAAGAAAAGCTATAAATAGTAAATATTAAAATCACAATAAAATGTTCATAAAAATCCAAAAGCTTATTTTGCAAAGAAAGAAAACATTTGACAGACTATAGAACAGGGGTGTCAAACTCGCAGCCCACTGTCTGGATGGGTCACATGCTGGTCCTATGCAGTTTACCGAATGGGGAAAAAGTCCTGATATGTTATGTGATACCACCATGATGATGCAAGTTTGACACCCCTGCTATAGAAGGATAGATTCTATTCAAATATTAATTCAAACTAGGTATTATCTCTGTAATTGTGAGCAGAGACATTTAGCTTATTAGCCAAATAGAAGAATCAGTTCCTGCCTCAATTACTGCACTATACAACGTAGCTGATACTATTATCCTTGCATAGGATATAAATTATTAACAAATCAAATAAACTGTGACAGTCCTAAAGTATAGAGAACTACTACTTCATTTGCCTGCATAAAGTACCATATTAGGAGAGTAGAGGGGTTTCTGGTTAATGAAAAGGAGAAACAGGAACATTAATTATGAGATAAGCTGATCAAAGGTATCTATCATGATAATTGCTAATTTCCCACCATCTGATACCGGCTCAAATATCCTTCTTTTTCAAATTCTATCAGTCTAGATAATAGTGAAAGGATACAGATAGTTTAAGTATTAATAATATATACCATAATGAGACTTGGATTATAAAAAATTGCTTTATCTTCAAGGCTTGTAGCTCTTGATTATATCCAATTGTGTGTGTGTGTGTGTGTGTGTGTGTGTGTGTGTATATATATATATATATATATATATATATATATATGTAGGTCTTGGTGTATTCGGGTCTTGTCCGTGTAAGATTGAGAATACCTTGGCAACGTTTGACGAAATCTCATCCGTCATCTTCAGGCTGGTGTCTTCAGCCGTTCTTCTGGGAGAAGTGTGTGATAGTGGCTGTTTTTCCCTTTTAAACTCCAGAGTTGGTTGTGTTGTTACTTCTTGATTGGTTGATGGATTTGATGTATGCAGATTGGATGGCTTTTTCCTGAGACCCTGTGTGGCTGAGGTGCTGGCTGTGTGTCTCTCAGCCTTTTGTGTTGTAACGACCTGGGTAATGGGCTGTGTGATGACCTTCTGGGTTCTATTGTTGTGACATCCTGGGTGTGGTGCTGTAGTCTCCTGGGTCATTGTCTGTGTTGCAACCTCCTGAGGTTTGTGTTGTAATCTCCTGAGTTCTGTGATGTGGTATCCTGGGTGGAAGGCTGTGATGTGACATTCTGGGCCTTGGTTTGGCTCTGGAGTTTAAAAGGGAAGAACAGCCACGATCACACACTTCTCCCAGAAGAACGAGGCTGAAGACACCAGCCTGAAGATGACGGATGAGATTTTGTCGAAACGTTGCCAAGGTATTCTCAACCTTACACGGGACAAGACCCGAATACACCAAGACCTACATATATATATCAGTAAGGGAAAAAAGTTGAGCTATTAGTGTTTAAGATTTCCAGTGATATCATTAAAGATACATTTGAAAAGATTGTTTTAAGAATGAATATACATCATTTTTAGAACAGGGAAGATAATATTGGTTAGAACTGCAAAACTGCCAGCACTATGATGGAATGATAAATGATGTCAATGACATAATTATCTGCCATGAAATATTCTATTATTGAAAATATACAACACAGACACATAACCGAGCTGTGGTGGCACAGTGGTTAGAATGCAGTACTGCAGGCTACTTCTGCTGACTGCTGGCTGCCTGAAATTTGGCAGTTCAAATCTCACCAGGATCAAGGTTGACTCAGCCTTCCATCCTTCTGAGGTTCGTAAAATGAGGATGCGGATTGATGGGGGCAATATGCTGACCCTGAAAACTGCTTAGAGATGGTTATAAAGCATTGTGAAGTGCTATATAAGTCTAAGTGCTATTGTTATAACCATTTCTGCCTTGTTCTTCACTCTGTTAGGGAACTATAACAAGTAAAGTTAGAATTTGTATTTGTGTTTGTTTTTTAGAATAGTTCCCATTATGAATGTACTTTAGATACTTTGAACAGCAATATAAAACAACAAAAATACAAAACAGTTTAGGAGCTTTAATATGTTTTTGTGATTGATGTAGCTGGTTACATTTTAGATCATTTTTTTAAAGTTTTTATTAGATAAATACACAAACACAATGATCATTTTTAATATATTACAGGTAGTCTTGACTTAAAACAGTTTGTTTAGTGACCATTCGAAGTTACCGTGGCATTGAAAAAAGTGACATATAGCAATTTTTCACAGTTATAACCAGCCCCATGGTCATATGATTTACATTTGGATGCTTGACAACTGGTTTATATTTATGACAGTTGCAGTCCGAGCATCATGTGATTGCTTTGTGACCTTCTGATAAGCAAAATCAATGGGAAAGCCAGATTCACTTAACAACCCTGTTACTAATTTAACAACTGTGATTATTCAATCAACAATGTGGCAAGAAAAGTAAATAAAACTCAGTGTCGGTATTCGACCGGTTCTGCCTGGTTCTGGAGAGCTGGTAGGAACGATAAGCAGTGGAGACCAAACCAGTTCTCTCCGCTGCTCTAATGGCTCTGCTGTTGGGCCCGCCCGCCCACCTGGGCTCCCATACTCACCTTTATTCACTGAATTTGAAGTGCAGCTGCTTTGTATGTCACAGAATAGTGATGTGCGACAGCTGCTGAAGCAATTGGGAGATGATGCAGGCTTGCAGGAGGCAAGGTAGAATGCCTCTGCACCTGCGCAAAGTGTGCATTTGGCGCACGCGTGCATGCAAAGTATGTGCACACAAGCAAAGCGCACCCACCAAACCACGTCCACCGAACCGGTGGCAACAATATTTGAATCCCACCACTGAACTCACTTAACAAATTTCTCACTTAGCAGCACAAATTCTGGGCTCAATTGTGCTTGTAAGATCATAAGACAACTACCTGTACTCAGAAAATTAACATATATATATAAAACAGAGCTTTTTCTTATTTTGTGTGATTTAGTTAAGAAAGACATTGTTAAACTAGAAAGGATACTGTGGAGAATTTTAAGAAAAGAAAAGTGTTGTAATAATTGTATGAAATAATGTGTTCACAGTATTAAAATATTTTTAAACATGAGTGTCATAAAAAACTAACAATTCCTTTCTTGTTTTATTGGCTTGTAATAAAGTAATTATTTTAAATATCTAATGGTACTAATTTATAAGCATCTCTGTAGGAGCTAGGCAGTTTACTAAATAACCAAACTAACAAATATAATTTTAAGTATTTGCCCACTGCCCAGCAATGGTTTGATTTTATTTGGGACAAACAAAGGCTAGGATCTTTCTTCACCCTAATTTTATTCTGCCACAGGGTAAATATATTAAATTAGTTGCTTACTAAGGAAAAAGCAGGCGTGTAGCTAAATTATTTTTGTTAAACATATCTGTAATGTGTTATTAATAAATTAATGTTCTTTAGCTTTTCTTAAAATAAATTTTGAGTTGTTCTAAGCTTTGCCCTTTGGTTTCTCAATAATCCTGAAGTCTTGTCTCAAGCAAGGAGTTTTATTAGATTGGATTTGGCAATATAATTGGGCAACAAAAGGTGGGGAAGGGACTTATAGTATTAAAACAGTTTGCAGACCCTGAAAAATTCCTGTTGGATTGAAAGAGATATATTGCCATATATAAATAAACAAATAAGACAGATTAGACATTTAATTATTACAATTAACAAAATAAAAATGAAATTAGATAGCTCATTTTATTTTGTAATTAATGTATTGGATAAATACTGTTTTAATATGATAGCTTACTGATTCTGACTCTTCCTCAAGTGGAAGAAGACATGTTAACTACCGGAGCCATAAGAGATTGGAAGGATAACCACTGATCAATCAGTACTCAGATCAGGAAGCACTGAGAACTTGCAAGCTCCTTGAAAGAGGTGACTTCTAGCTAAATTGTCAGAACCAGGTGTACAGCACACATTTCATAAAGGGCTAATTTCAGTCCTTAATTATATTAGCAGCATAAAAAGAAGTTTAGAAAAAGCCCTCCAGTCTTTTGAAAAGGCATAGAAACAAGATAGGTAAAACTTTTCATCCTGTATGAACAAAATGGGGAACATTTACAGTATTAGAAGTATTTGCTGATCCTAACAAATGATGGGAAAATAATAACGTTGAAATGGATACAAAACAAGCTGAATCTGTTCTTGGGATCACACGTGCAGTATCCACAAGAAACAAGGTCAAACCAAGCAAGATGATGGATGGAGTATCACAATTGTATCCTTTTTGTATTTTAGTTATTTCCATTGACACCCACTCCTTCCTGCTCAATGTCACTGTGTACAGCCCTATTCAAAGCCTTCATAATTGTCCTAGAATTTCTTCTGGAATGAAACTCTAAGACACTACTGACAAATTTCATATACACCCATGGCTCCTTTCTGAACTATGGTGAAGGCAGTAAAATGTTATGTTGAACACAATCTAATACATATGTACAGATGATGAGATAATTGGCAGTAAGATGGGTATCTCACAGCATTTTCTATGGGACTGAAGCATTTGGGGCCCCATGAATGCTTACTATTCCTTCCTCATAATATTCTGCCTCTCCTCATGTGCAATAATCTATTTTTCCATAATGGTTCACAAATTGTTTACCCATGATCATTCATTTTAAAACATTTTAATATATTTAACCATGTAAATATGCAGGATACAAACATAGGATACAAATATCAGAACAACTTGGAAATAAAAGGAATATGCCTGAGAGAAGTCTGGTAAATATAATATTTCAAAATCTGAGAATTGGATCACTTTGTTTTCAGAATAAATTGATGATAAAGTACAATCATTGTATGAAGTTGAGTGTACAGCAATATATTTTGGTTTATTTATTTTTTTCAATGTCTGAAGACTGGCACATCGATTCTTTTTTCAGTTTTGAAAAATGTACTTGACCTTGACTACAAGATACTGTACATCAAGAAGGAAAAACAGGAACATTTTTTTCTAGCTTTCACTTTTGCTTTTGTAAAATAATTTCATAAATTAAGGTTATCAAGGTATCATAAATTAAGTTACTACAATTTTATAAGTAATGTCTAGGGCTAAAATTAATAGTGAATTTCAAAAATACTGATAGTCCATAAACTAAAATGTTTTAAATGTTGATGTGTTGAATTTGAAAATTGTTGGCAGCACATGATGGAAAAATGTTAGGGAAGATGTTCCAAATTTCTTCTTTCTTGAACAAGTTTTGGTTGCTGGTCAGTTTGGCTGTCATTTGTAATTGTGATCATAATAATGCATTTAAAATATGTCTTGAGCAGAACTCAACTCCTGATGACTACACCAATAGATTGAAATTATTTTGGCAACAATACAGATGTCGTTTGCTATTGCATTTTTTCAGAATCTATTAGTCTGCAGCTGTGGAATTTCTTAGTGGTCTCCAAATACTAACCAGTTTTGACCTTGCTTAGCTTTTTGAGATCAGACTAAAATTGGCTAGTTGCTGCCATCTGCTTGCAATGCTATATTCATGTCTAGAATTAAATCTCACTGAGTTCTGTGGAGATTGTTTTTAGATAGACAGAAGAAAAATTGCAGTTTTACCTATATGTGATCTAAAATCAGATCAACATTAAAATAATATCAACCAGATAAATATTTGGGCACTACCTTAGCTTCCAAATGTCAAATATGTCTTCTTCTATAGATTTAGTCATTTCAAACTGCACTGATTAAATACACAATTTATGTGGTTGAATATCCATGGCTCTGTTTCTGGGAATATTTCTTTGCAATTTGGCTAAAGAATCTGAACTGGATTTTTTTTCTAGGTTTCATTTTGCATTCAAAATATTTTTTTTTCATTAAATATGCCAACCATGCTACATGTATACATGCCTTAACTTATTTTGGACTAATGTATTGAATTAAGTCTCCATTAGAACTAAACAGTTCTCAAATAGAATTTGACCAGGTCAGAATGGAACAATTGATTCATATGATCTTACTTCACTGCTCCTGTTGATTCATACCAATATATGTATTTGTAGTTCCAAGTAATGCTCCCAACCAATTCAAGACTCGAAGGTCTTGGCTTTCTCAAAAATCCAATTTATTGGTTACATCATATTGGCATGGTCAAAGGTGAAACCAACACTGAATAATTCCCCCTTTTTTGGTATAATTAAAGAACAGATATTGTCCAGCCCACTTGTGTCACAGGTCATGTTAGCCAACCAAGCAGGGGATGAAGTTCTCAGCACTCCCTCCTGCCATTGCTAACACATGTTCATTTAGCCTTGGTTTTCAGGAGCCTTGTTGTTGTTATGTCTGGCATATTGTAGGAAAATATTTTATACTCCATAAGTCTTCCTTGCCCTGTAAGTATTGCAACTATTGAAGCAAGAAAAATATGGCTTCAGCTAGAGTCATTTTGAGAGTTTATTTATTTTATTTTATTTATTTATTAGGCTTATATGCCGCCCTATCTCCTGAGGGACTCATGGTGGCTTACAATTAAAACAGTCCCAATACAATTACATAAATGTTAAAGGACATTAAAAACCAAGGTCTCCTTTGTCAATTAGAATATTTTAAAAATATATTTAACACTCTCCCTCAGTCCCCATCAGTCCCCATCAGTTGACAACTGTTACCAAACCAGGTCTCCATCCTATACTTGTCCCCTTTAGTTGCAGATGCAGAAGTTTCCATTTCTTACATTTTACATTTCTTCTGTTATATTCCACGCCATTGGTTTGAATGTATTGTCAGATTTGCCAAGAAATATACACTGGGAATCTCAACATTTCTTCAATAGCCTTCCTCATGGTATCCATTGATCACTCCATCTGGAACAACCATGATACCAGTGATAAAGATGGTTCTATCCTTTGCCAAAGATAATCAAGGCCTGTTTCTTCCACATGAGCTCTAGACCTGGGGCAATGACAAAGTGCTTCTGAAGCAGTATCACCAAGTAACTCTTGAATGTTAGAATAAAATGGCTATAATATGAATTATGATTGTTGTACTTTTGATGGTTTGATTATTTTAAAATGTATTGTATTTTAATCCTATTACTGTAAATAGTAAGCAGCTCTGTATTGCAGAACACAAAAATCTTGATAAAGTTTGTTATGGGGGTTACTTTATGGAGAAAAATCTGTGTGATTCCTAGGCACTGAAAACGATGGCACAGAATCAATCACCCAATCAGTGATGGTTTCTTCTGAAATATAGCGCTTGTTTTGTTAAACTGCTGTTTTGTAAACTGCTTGTTCACCATCATTTACTGTCTTTCAATTATAGCGGCATTTGTCTGTTTTTTTCCCCCGTAATTTTTGCAAGTTGCTCTTAACTGCAAAAGGATTGCAGATTCTCACATCAGCAGAAAAATGTAACATAAAATGACTTAGGTAACTTGTGTTCTGACCTAGGTTTCACAAAATCACAAAACAGACTCCTTGTCCTGAGAAAACCCTTTTTGTTTGGCTGATGTGAATTTCTATCATTCACATCCAATAGAGTCCCAGCAAACAGTCTTTCAAGGGTGAATTGCAACCACAGACCTTATCAAGCTTGGAGAGTTGCCAGGCCGATAGCTTCCAAGCACAACACTGTACAAAAAATACTTGGCAAGGAGTCTCTGTGAGTCATGAACAAATCTTCACACTAATTAAATGAACTAATTGTCTCCTGGAAACACCACTCCCTTTTGCTCCTCTTTATTCCCTATGGCAGGGGCCATTCATCATCTATCTGTGCCTTTACTCCTGAGTCGACCCTTGTTCCTTAACCCTTCTCCTGGCAGCTCTGCACATGAACACATTGGGAACAGGCTCCAGCTGTTCTTCTGTCCCACTGATCTCCAACTCCAAAGGCAGCTGATAATTTTCAGATGGCCCTGGCCCCATCTTTTCCTCTGACGCAGAGCACTCATTAGAGCCTGCCCCAGACTCCAGGACTGGCTCATGTTCCTCCCAAACCTCCTCACTGTCCAAGTCTGCTGCCAGTTCTGCTGGCCACTGGCAGGCCACAACAACTTGGATCAACACAAATAGCAATAGCACTTAGACTTATATACTGCTTCATAGTGCTTTACAGCCCTCTCTAAGTGGTTTACAGAGTTAGCATATTGCCTCCAACATTCTGGGTCCTTATTTTATTGACCTCAGAAGGATGTAAAGCTGAGTCAACCTTGATCCAGTGAGAATTGACCTGCTGACAGTTGGCTGGCAGTCAGAAGAACTAGCCTGCCGTACTGCAGTGACTGTACTATTTTATATTTTGTTGATTTTTTTTTAAATTACACATTGCCTACTAACGTTTGAATGCAGCACACCTACAGATTTACTAAAATTGTGAATATCTTTTACACATTGCAAAATAGAAAAAAATTGAAAATGGTTAATCTAACTAAAGTTAATAAAAATAAAATTGATAAAGATAAAGAACATCAAGTCTGGCACAATGCTGTTTTGACAAGGATTAAGCAGCATGATCCTTTATATACTGAATAATTATTTACTTTGATGTCAGATTATTTTTCTAAAAAATAGTAGTATTAAATCTACTGATGTATTTCCTTGCAAGAATCCCAGCTAATCATATAGTACAGTTACAGAGTGAGGCCATAGTGAGTTCTAAAATAAATAAATGTCAGCAAAAATTGGTTCCAATATTTTGCAAGGGCAGAATCTATCCATGGCTAATTTGTATCCAGACAATCTGAATTAGCCCTCCCTCTTTCTCATATATTTTACTATTTCAGAACTGCTGTTATTTCATTAAGAAGTCCCAAAGGTAAAGATTGTTCCACATCTTTGCACTCTTCTCTACTAAGTGTAGTTATCTTGGTTTGCAAATCAGACAAAGCCAAAGTCCATCTTGTTTTCTTTAGACTCTGAGTGAATGCAGACAAAATTAAGACTTGTTAAACAAATTGTAGTTAAACCAACTTTGGCTTCATGCAATGAGTTAATTCATATTCTTTCAGAATAGCAATTGCTCATCATTTATTCCAAAACATAATAGCTTACATTTATATTATTTCAACAAAGTCTTGCCAAGATACAGCTCATTTGTTCATGACTTTATCATGACTTTATAAATCACTGCGGTGGGAGAGCAGTGGCTTGGCCATTTCAATTCTGGCCCCAGCAGCTGTGAGAGAGCTGCTCGTTGTGGGATGTTCTGCTAGCGAGTGCCCGGTCCTTTTATTGCATGTTTTCATCTATGCAATTGTTATCATCGTGCCGACTGTTTTGCCCACCTGTCCGCCCTTGAAATGGGAGATCATATGTTAGCTTACTCATTGTCGGGTTATGGGCCCTCCAGACTGTCCCCTTGTCTTTGGAGTGGCCCTCCGGGTTATCGAGAGCCTACCTCAATGACGGATCTTGGGATCCCAAGAGGTGGCATGGCACGACCAAGGGGTTAAATTTTAAATCTGGTATTAAGGGAAAGCTTTTAAATTTTTTAATTCGTTGTTTTAATGGGTTAGGGAGGGGGGTGGGTAATCAATCTTCAGGTCAACATTGTCCTTCCAGGCCGGTAACGGGTCCTGGTATGGGGGGGTTGGGTGAGAGGGCCTTGGGATCCAGCGGGGAGGGGGCAGAGCTGACAATCTCCAGGGTGATCATTATGGCAGGGGGGGATGAGACAGGGGGCCAAATTATGTTATGGAAGCGCGCTCCTGGTGCTTACAAGTGGTGACGCGTTCCGACCCCCAGGTCTCCGCCTGCTCCCCTGGGGTCTTGGGAGGTGTGGTCTCTGGGCTTAAGCTGGTTTATGTGAACCCCAGGTCCTTAGCCAACAAGTCATCTCTCCTCCGTGAGCTTATGGAGGAGGAAGCTGCAGATCTGGCATGCATTACGGAAACCTGGTTGGGTCCGGAGGGGGGTGTCCCTCTGTGTGATTTATGTCCCCCAGGTTTCTGTGTGCTGTACCGGTCTCGAGCCCAGGGAAGGGGTAGAGGGGTAGCCATAATTGTCAGAGAGACCCTGTTTCCAAGGGAGGCCACTGTCCCACAGATAGGCGGATATGAGGCCCTCCTCATGAGATTGGGCCCAGGAGGTCGGTTGGGTTTGCTGCTAATGTACCCGTCCCCCAGCTGCGTGGCACTGTCCCTTTCTGAGCTTCTTGACCTCCTCTCGGAGGTGGCGGTGGAGTTCCCCAGGCTTATAGTTCTGGGGGACTTTAACCTGCCCTCCCTGGGGGGGGCGTCGGGTTTGGCTCGGGAGTTCATGGCATCCATGGCAGTCATGAACCTGACCCAAGTGATTCATGGACCCACTCACGAGGGGGGGAACACGCTCAACCTTGTTTTTGTCTCGGGGCAGTGGTGTAGTGATCTGGGGGGGGGGTCTCTGTCTACCCTACCCCTATCATGGACAGATCACTATCTCCTGAGGCTGGTCTTTCAATTGGCTGTCCCTCGCTGCTGGGATGAGGAACCAATTCAATGGTTCCGCCCCAGACGCCTGATGGACCCTGAGAGGTTTCAGACAGTGCTGGGGTTCTTGCCCACCTCCCTCAACCACAGCGGCCAAGACATTGGTGGCTGCCTGGCAACATGCGGCCACAACGGTGCTCGACCAGGTTGTCCCCTTGCGGCCTCTTCCCCGCCGTAGATCCCGGTTGGCTCCCTGGTTTTCTGAGGAGCTCTGGGAGATGAAACAGCGGAGAAGACGCCTAGAGAGCAGGTGGAGGACTAGCTGCTCCGAATCTGACCTTGTCCAGTTACAAGCCTATATTAGGGCCTACCTGGAAGCGATTAGGGCGGCGAGGTGTGCCTATTTCTCCATTCTGATTGCATCCGCTGATGACCGCTCTGCAGCCCTGTTTCGGGTGACCTGCTCCCTTCTTCAATTGAAGGAGGGGGATGACCCTTTGCGGGGCAGAGCAGAGGAATTTAGTTTACATCTTGCGGATAAGGTCGCTCGGATTCATGCCGGCTTGGACTCAGACTGGCAGGGGTCTGATGATGGGGTGGCGACGGATCTGGTTGATTCTACCTGGGTTGAGTTTGATCCAGTCTCCCTTGATGAAGTGGACAGGATCATGTGGAGGCTGTCCTCCACCATGTGTTTATTGGATCCGTGTCCTTCCTGGTTGGTGTATGCCTCCAGGGAGGTTACACGCAGCTGGCTCCAGGCAGTTGTCAACACTTCCTTGAGTGAGGGAGTCTTTCCTGCTGCCTTGAAAGAGGCGGTGGTGAGGCCCCTCCTCAAGAAGCCTGCCTTGGACCCAGCCATTTTGAATAACCATTGTCCAGTCTCCAACCTTCGCTTTTTAGTGAAGGTTGTTGAGAGTGTGGTGGTGCAGCAGCTTCCCTTGTTCCTGGAGGAAGCTGATTATCTAGACCCATGTCAATCGGGCTTCAGGGCTGGACACAGCACGGAGACAGCATTGGTCGCACTGATGGATGATCTCTGGAAGGCTCGGGACAGGGGTTTTTCCTCTGTCCTAGTCCTGTTACATCTCTCAGTGGCTTTCGATACCATTGACCATGGTATCCTTCTGCAGCTGCTCTGAGGATTGGGGGTGGGGGGCACCATTTTGCAGTGGTTCTCCTCCTTCCTCTCGGGCCTTTCGCAGTCAGTGTTGGCAGGAGGGCAGAGGTCGGCCCCGAGGCCCCTCACCTGTGGGGTGCCTCAGGGGTCTGTTCTCTCACCTCTCCTGTTTAATATCTACATGAAACTGCTGGGCAAGATCATCCGAGGTTTTGGGGTGAGGTATCATCAATATGCTGATGATACGGAGCTTTATATCTCCACCCCAGACCAGATCAGTGATGCTCTCTCTGTGATGTCCTGGTGACTGGAGGTGGTACAGGTCTGGATGGGAAGTAATAGGCTCCAGCTCAACCCGACCAAGACTGAGTGGCTGCTCTTACCAGCATCTCGGCTTTCATTGGATGCACCATCTTTGGTCAAGGGGGGAGAGGTGTTACCCCCCATGGATAGGGCAAGGAATCTGGGCATCCTCCTGGATTCACAGCTCAGTTTGGAGGAGCATGTGGGAGCTGTGGCCAGGGGGGCTTTTGCCCAGGTTCATCTGGTTCACCAGCTCCGCCCTTACCTGAACCGAGATGCCCTTCAAACAGTCACTCATGCGCTCATCACCTCCAGAATCAACCACTGCAATGCTCTTTACATGGGGCTGCCCTTGCGGACTACCCAGAGGTTACAACTGGTGCAGAATGTGGCCGTGCGGGCTGTGATGGGAGTGTCCCGATACTCCCATGTTACATCCCTCCTGCACGACCTGCATTGGTTGCCGGTTGCCTTCCGGGTTATCTTCAAGGTGCTAGTAACAACTTATAAAGCCCTAAATGGCTTGGGTCCAGGGTACATGTGGGAATGCCTCCTGCCAGCATCACATTATGATCGCCCTGTTCGCTCCCATAGGAGGGGCCTCCTTGGGATACCATCGGTCAGGCATTGTCAGCTGGCGGTCCCCAGGGCTAGGGCCTTCTCTGTGGGAGTGCCCGCCCTTTGGATTCAGCTCCCCATGGATCTCTGTTTGGCCCCTGATCTCCGCTCCTTCTGCCGGGACCTGAAGACCTGGTTGTTTCAACAGGCCAGCCTGGAATGACCCGGGTGGGGTTTTAAGGTTATTTAATTTATTTTAATGTATTTTAATGTATTTGACTTGTTCTATTTAATTGGTTTTTTATTATAAATTTGTTTTGTTTTAATGTTCGCCGCCCTGAGTCCTTAGGGAGAAGGGCGGCATGCAAGTCGAATAAATTAAATTAATTAATTATTAATAGGTACTTCTATAGCATGGAATCAATTAGTTTCTTTGAATGGCTTTCAGAAAACCCTATATAGTCATTAATTATATATTTGATCTATTCTTTTGATCAGAAACTATCAAAGCCTCTCAGCTCCTTTCTTATTAAGAATGATGTCTGAAAATAGCTTTTTTCCATATCTGTACCAGTAAGTCATATTACTTTTGATACAAAACCATATTTCTTAACTTTATATATATTTAATTTACATATAATATAAAAATAATTTTAAAAAATGAAGGCCAACAAAACACAATATAATTTAAGAACTTCAGTTTCATCAGAGCACTTTGTTAATCTGGACATTAATATTATATTATCTCTAAATAATGTATCTTATCAAATTGATTTTCTGCTGGGGCTGTGATTGGCACTTCATCTTAAACTGGGCAAAGGTCTTCCTTGTCATAGCTTTCATTACTCCTCAAGAAGAAGCTGTGTGGTTCATCTAACAAAATATGTTAATATATCTCTAGAAATGTACAGAGATGGCCTTGAAGAATTCAACAGTCTTTAGGTAATCATCTACCTAATCCTGGATAGGAGGAGGAACTGAGAAAGAAATGTGTGATTATCATACTTAGATTGTCTGTGATATGAAACAGAGAGGACAATCTCACTTAGCCTTTTAAAATTCTCCAAAATGGTTTACATTTTACATATTTTAATAAATGTATTCCCATACATACTTAACATTTTCTAGAAACATTATGAACAAATCAGAGGATAATTGTTATTATGAAAATTGTACGAAAAATAATCTGAAGTTTAAAAAAGTTATAGAATGATTCCTTTCTTATATCTTCAAATTTCTAGGTTCTATCATATCTCAAGACACCTAATGGACACCTAACATCAAAAATGTCATCAAAAAAGCACAACAAAGATGTTCTTTCTGTGCCAACTCAGGAAGCTCAAACAGCTCAAGGAGCTACTGATACAGTTCTACAGAGGAATAATTGAGCCTGTCATCTGCACCTCTATAATTGTCTGGTTTTGTTCTGACCCAACCGGGTTCCCAAAGAGCAAACACAGACAAAGGCAGCAGCCCCCACCTTTCAAGGCTTAATAATGAATTCTGTTCTGAAGGCTGCTTTCCACTAATTAGCTCCAACAAGAAAGAGCCTTTATTTTATTTATTTATTTGATTTGTCAATTGCTTACAAGATAATAGGTATAAGTATAAACATAGTTATGAATACATGGAATGGATAAATATAAGAAAAATAAAAATAAAAATAAAAAGAATAAATAGGACAGGTAGGCATGTTGGTGCGCTTATGCACGCCCCCTACAGACCTCTTAGGAAAGGGGTGAGGTCAATAGTAGACAGTCTAAGGTTAAAGTTTTGGGGTTTGTGGAAGAAACCACAGAGTCAGGTAGAGTATTCCAGACATTGACCACTCTGTTGCTGAAGTCGTATTTCCTGCAATCAAGTTTGGTGCGGTTAACCTTGAGTTTGTATCTATTGTGTGCTCTTGTATTGTTATGGTTGAAGCTGAAGTATTCATTGACAAGTAGGACATTGTGATGTATGATTTTATATACTATACTTAGATCGGACAGAAGGTGGCGTAGTTCTAAGTTTTCTAGGTCTAAAATTTCAAGTCTGGTGGCATAAGGTATTCTGCAATGAGTAGAGGAGTGTAGAACTCTTCTTGTGAAATATTTCTGGACTTTCTCAACTGTGTTAATATCAGATATGTAATGTGGGTTCCAGACTGATAAGCTGTATTTGAGAATTGGTCTAGCAAATGTTTTGTATGCTCTAGTTAGTAGTGTAAGTTGTTTGTCAAGGCTGCCAAAAACCCAGAGATAAGAACTAATTTACAAGATTCTCCAAAAACGAACTAAAATGTTGAGTTGAGCTTAAGAGCTTCTTTGCTGTCTGCAAAGAACACTTTTCCAAACCTGGCTTTTATCCTCTTGAGGGAGGGGCCATTGCAGCCTTACTCCCGAGTCGCATGGGCTGCTGTAATTGTTCTTTTCTCCCAGCAATCCTTTGTGCATGTGCACTTGGCATAGGCTCCTCGGGAACCCCTCATCACTGCTGCCAGCCCCCACAATCTCTGAAGGCAGCAGTCCACTCCCTGATGGTTCTGGCCCTTTATCAGAGTCCTTGCTCTCCTCAGGTATCTGTATCTATTGCTGGCTAACCACAACAGGTTTGGTTCTGCAACCCAACAAGACAGACACAGACTTCAACAGACAATTAGAACTGCAGAAAAAATAATTGCTACCAACCTGCCTTCAATCGAAGACATGTATAATGCACGGGTAAAAAAGAGGGCTGTGAAAATATTTATGGACCCTTCATGTCCTGGACATATACTTTCAACTCCTATCCTCAAAATGACACTATAGAACACTGCACACCAGAACAACCAGAAATAAGAACAGTTTTTTCCCGAATGCCATCACTCTGCTAAACAAATAATTTCCTCAACACTCTCAAACTATTTACTAAGTCTGTATTACTATTATTACTATTAATCTTCTTATCCATCCTTTCATCCATATCCTCCCACTTATGACTGTATGAAAGTAACTTTGTTGCTTGTATCCTTATGATTTTTTAATTATTATTTTATTGGCTGTTTACTAGTATGATTTGAGAGGCCCTAGCTAATTATGTTTCCAGTATGATTTATATGTTTTATATGTTTCCTATATATATGTTTTCTAATATGATTTATAGTACCCTATGACTACTTCTAAGTGTTATAACTATGATTCTTGATATAAGTATCTTGATAGCATATGCACCAAAACAAATTCCTTGTGTGTCCAATCACACTTGGCCATAAAGAATTCTATTCTGTTCTGTTCTACAGTAATCTGGTGTTATTGATACTAAGGATATCTTTTTTCTCTGCCCCAAATCATTTGCACAAGTGAATTGAAAATATTCTATTTCATAGGATCATAGGAAGCTGCTTTATAGTGAATTAAACCCCTTTCCATCCATACTAATACTGATAAACATATTTGGTGGTGATAGCATTTTACTTTCAAATAGGAGTTCTACACACCTATATATATCTAGATTTGTATGGCAAAAGAAAAGATCAAGGGTTAAACATAAAGTTCCCCAAGATGCAAAGGAACAAAAAGGATTTTAAATTATATTTTGTAGCCCTCTGTTTAGTTTGGGTGAAAGAGTGGATGCACTGAGAAAAAAATAGAATTAATACAATCTTCCTTCATGCTTCAGTCTAAAAAATTTCCTGAATCTATTGAAATGAGTAAACTTCAAATATTCTATCACAGAGTATAAAAACCACTAATATTCGAGCAGGAGAGCTTTGAAAGAGAAAGTACAAAAGGTAAGAACAATATTAAAAATTTGCTTATCAGATGTGCTTTGTCACAGTTTGAAATCACAGTTATCCAAGTGTTTTGGCAGGACAAAATATGCACACACACACACACACACAAATGGCCTGTCCATTACCTGCTGTCAGTGTGTACTGTATGTGTCTTTCTTGAAGGTGATCTCTGATCCGCTAAAACTCCAACCACCTGTAAAGTGTGAATCAAATACCTCCTCTCTTTCCAGCTGGAATCATCTATAAATAGAGATGTTTGAATCCTAGAGAATTGTTTCTCTGCCTGGCTGACATGGGTTTAACCAGAATGATACAGAAGTAATGAAAACCAAAATTTTCCTACTATATGTACTGTAAGCATCAAATTCTGGAAATGGTAGAGACACTTTCATATCTGTTCTATTATGTATTTTAAAGTTGATATCAGATCAATGAAACAGAGATTAAAAACAGTACTTGAACAGTACTTGAAGGGAAAAACAATTAGGTGGCAACCAGAAATGTGGAACTATGTGGATGGATCAACTCAGATTGAATCCATTATCTGCTTTGGATCCACTGACTTTAACTTCAGCTTCCAATTAATTGTTACTATGGTGTACCATAGCACTACCATAACATATATAAAAGAATGCCCCACCTCTTGTTTCATGATTTTAGTAATAAATCTAATCATCTTTAATTGGGAATAAATCCCCCAAATTGCTGAAATTCTCTGTATATTATATGATGTAATACCTATATCAAATATATAAGTCTTCAAATTCTATGAAGAACAAGCTACAAAGACCTACAAATAGAAGTAGAACAATTGTGACAAAACAAAACAAAGGCAGTACCAATGCCTTGGGTGACTGGAGCATCACTTGAACATCATGTTGCATTGTCAAAATCACCATCAGTCAATTATAAGCTTTACTCAGAACAGCTTACATCCTGCAACAATATCCTTAACACATCAAACAAGAACCTACCTGCCTATTCCAGTTCCTGGGAAGGTAGATAAAAATGCCAAACTCAGTCTAAACATCTGGCTGGCTGTATGATAAACCACACTAATAGCAATAATTATTTCTTTTTATTCTAGAAATAACACTCATCTGATTGATTGAATGAATAGCTGTGTCAGTTAACAGATGTGATGATAATTTTTGCACATTTGGATGATGCTGAATGCTATGAAATATATTAATAGGATTTGATTGAAGAAAACATTGTTAGCTTTAATGACAATGAGAGATGATATCTGAAACTGCATATAACACATAGAAAATTTGTACCCACGTGCATTTACACATCCTGAAAATAAATGTGCTAATATATCCTGATCTGTAATAATCAGTTGGACACATTAGTATGGTTTCTTAGCATTTTAGTGACTGGGAACCTCTGCATATTAGTTTAAAACGAGTCTTAACCATCTGTTTTACCATCTAATTACAAATGCAACAAGAATATAATTCACAATTGCATCATTAAAAAGACATAAGGGATTTAATGTATGTCTATGTTCCTTTTTATGTTGATAGCATCTGTTATGCTTCTGAGACAAAAACACAGATACATTTTCTCTCTTCTTCCCATTAGGTTAAAGATTTTGTTTGGAAATTTTAATTTAATAAGGCTGTACTGATAGAATCAGAGAATCTGCTGTTGAAAATATACTTTGGACTAACTGATGAGTTGTGCTGTATTTACTTTTCTGCATATTATTGAAGAGGTAGCATATGAATAGAAATGATAGCATCCTAAATAAAATAGAGACTAAATGCCATTTTCTCTTTTTGAAGAATTGCTAAGCTTTGTTTACATATAACTTATCAGCTTTGGTAGTATTATATTTGCATAAAATAAATTAGAATGACATTGAATTTCAGCATAGTGCACACATTTTGAAATGCTGGATATGTGTTAATTTAATATTAAATGTAGTTTAGCTTGGCTAAGTCTTTCTTGCACCCAGCAGATTTCAGTCCCCAAACTTAGTTTGCAAGACTGCAAAAGACTGGAATCAGTGACTAGCTTTCTATCTTCAAATAAATCAGATATTGTTTTTACCACAATTTGTTGGATAAGCCATGGTGATTTATCTACACCTAATGCTAAGCTATAAACTGGCTTAGAAGATACAGTGTGGAGTTCATATATCATCTTAAGACAAAATGAAGCAAATTTAGAGCAAGCTATTAATTTACCTTCTGTAGTAAGACGAGGAGAGATCAGACAGCTACTTTTTAAGATCCTCTTAATTGTGAATATTATATCTTCACCGATATACCTGCAAACTGATTCTTACCATGAAAAGGGAGGGTGGGAAAAGTCAGTGAGCACATTTACAATATCTTTTTAAAACTCTCCATATTTTCAGACAAAATAAATTACAAAAATCACCAAAAAAATTTCAAGCATTCAAAAATTGTAATAGCGGTTATGAATTTAAAACTTGATCAAACAGCAACAAGTTTGCTGTGATTTGTTTAAGCAAAACTTCTTGATAGCTAAAAGTTTTTGCCCATTGCAAAAAGAAAATCACATCTCTTGAAGGATAGGATTTCTGAAAACAAAAAAGTTATATGGACAAGAATTCTTAAAACCTATATACTGTAAGTGTTCTTATCTCATACAGAATATCACAATTTCATGAAAACTGGCCCTAAATGTAAGCTATTTTTAAAAATCAACACTGTAGCTTCTGGCTTGAACTACCTGTTGGAATTAAATATTGTGTATCTATTAAGGTTGTGCTCTAACTACGTTTCGTATGTTCACTATAGTTTTATCTCTTATAACTTCCACTTGTGTTCCTCTTGTCCCAATTTTTTTATTTTGTTATTTTCTTCCTAAAAAATCTCTTCTATAATTTTAAGGACTTTGATGTCTTTATATCAATGTGAATTAAGTATAGTAAATAGAAATCATGTTATAAATACATGATCCTGCTGCTATAGTGAAAAAAGGTTCTGCCAGGAAACTGACAGAACATTCATAGTGAATTAAACATTTATTTTAATCTTCAAATTTCACTAAGCATTGCTTTATTAAGAAGATATCTGCACATATGGGAAAAGAAAAGTAGCTAGTGGCAGAATAAGTATGAAGTTCAATGTGGAAAATAATGTCCCTTCTTTCCTTCCTTCCTTCCTTCCTTCCTTCCTTCCTTCCTTCCTTCCTTCTTTTTCCAATATTAGAATATTTCTTTAGGAAAGAAGGAAAAATCAAGTTAGTTTTAAATTTGTAATAAATATTACAAATACAATTGAATTGAGATGTAAGTGAAATCTACATTATTAACTTTATGCAATGAAAAACTTAATTGCCTGGTCTAACTCTGAACAAAATATGAAAATTTAAATTTTTCAACAATTAATATTCCAGTTTGGAGATGATATTGACTTTAGCAAATGTGCTGGTTTTCCTACCTTCATAGAAATAAAATAACAATTATGATTTTTTATAGATTACAAAATGCTGCTCCACAGCTATGTATACTGTCTCAAATTCACTCCAAAATGAAGATCATCTTCATGTCAAGGTTTAATGTGGTTTGCTTAGTTGTGGCTTGATGTGTTTTATGAACCAATCAGCATATTCAAAAAATAAATAAGGAAACTATGGTTTAGTGTAATGTATTGGTCAGATCTATGATTAAGAGGCTATCATCAAAAGGTAATGATAGCACATTTTCCATAGGATTAGTTTAATTAAAATTTGTGGAATATTTCAACTTAAAGTTATTGTCAGTCTCTACATCTTGCCAGCATCCTGAAGCCTGACATTACAGCTGTACCTTGCAGCTGTGAATCCCTGATAGCTGTGAATCCCTGGTCTGCATTTTGAGTCCAGCATTGCAACTTGACAAGCAGCAAACCAGACCAGCAGAGAAGGAAGGGAGAGCTGTGGGTGACTTTTCACAGCCTCAGAAGTCAACTTCGGAATGTGGGAGGGCTGTGTAGCCTTGAAACTCAGATAATACAGATGGATGTTTTGTTTTTGCAATGTTTGGCTTTAACACAGTGCTGTGATTGAAGCAAAGTGATCATGGCTATTTAGGATATTAACAGGAGGGAGGAACGTAATATTAGCTTAGGTGTGGTGTAATTAGGCACAGGGTGGTGGCGTGCATAATTAGATAATGGGTGGATTAGGGTGGGGCAGAGGTAATTGGGCAGGGATGGATAAAACAATGTTGGGAGTTAACTGTTTTCAATGCTGACTTTACACAGACATCCATTGTTACAGCTATTGCCATGATTGTGAACAAAGCAACAAACTCTTCAATTTCAACTCTACAAGTGTGAGCAACATGGTTTATTGATTGAAGTCTCCAGTTCTTGGCAGAGATCAACAGTTATGGTTATAGGTGGATTTAAATGATACTGTCAAATGCTTTTTCAAAATATTTATTTATTTATTTAGATTTGTTTACCATCCATCTCACCTTGAGGTGATTCTGGGCAGCTTAAAGTATTAAATAATTAATAATAGGTAAAATAATTTATTATAGTCTAAAGCTCTTCTGAAATTAACATGGATTTTATCAGCACGGTCAAGTATGCCCTTTCTCAGATACGTGCTATGAAATACATGTTGAAATATTCAGAATAACATTAGCACAAAGTTAATAAAATAATCTCAAATGTTTCTGTATTTGAAATATACCAAGAAGAATTATTGTGTCAGCTTTTCCTAAACTATGCAGTTCAGATCTTTAACAAAAGGAGAGAAAGAACACCTTTTGGGAACTTTTATATGATACTTCTAAAAGGCCAACAGGAAGAAACAAAGGAAGAATGCAAGAATTTTTTTTCCTGAGTTGTATTAAATAGAAGTGTTTTTAAAACCACAAATCTAACCAATTAGAAAAGAATAAAGAAATCAATGAGTAAAATGCTACCTCTCATTTTCATACATTGATATGTATTGTTAGTTTTTGATCAATACATTGATCTAAAGAAATTAAGCCTGTTCTGACTAGTTAGCACTTTAAACAAGCAGCTTATTCACTATAGGTAATTTTATCAAATAGAATATGTCCAACCTATTTTTCACATCTGATAGTATTTTTATGTTCTAACATTGCATAAAGAAAGAAAAACCTCTGTAATGCTTTTTTTATATATTCATATCCCTCCTTCCACCCTTTAGGACAAATTATAAAGTTAACTGGATTTAATAAATGTGTCCATATGTCATCTGACTTACCACTATTAATGTGCCCATGTGTTAACAGATTCATCACTGTTAGAATTGTCTTGTTCCTTACTGATGCCTAAGATGACAAACTAGAACTGGAGTTTGTATGTTTTAAATTGATATTTTAAATTAATATTATAAAGGCAAACATTTTTAACAAAAATTGGGTTGTTAATAACTGGGGTAGATACATCAAACTGGGTTGTTAATAACTAGGGTAGATATACCAAATAGTTTTGGTGACTATTTGGAAACATCTTTAAGGTGTTACAGGGATTCAAAAACCTGCAAATCATTGCTATAAAGGTAGAATTCATGAACTCTTTGTAGCCAATTTTGTACAAAGCTGAGATGTGTAGTTGCTATTCACCATACAAAAGCATATATAATGTTCTCACGTTTACAATAATTATTTACTAGGCAGCTCAATGTTAACAATTTAAGTTTCAAATTAGCATAGATTGAGTTTACTGCATTAAAAATGTGTATCTTAATTTCCCCCATAAATGTTGCTAAATTTGTGGCTGGGGGCGGGGGTGTTTCCGGGAGAGATAAGCAAACATCAGGACAGCGTGCCAAGATCATATACTTTCAGCAAGGTCATGCAAGATATGAAGGTCATCCCAGCTGTATAGCTAAATAGACAAATTATATGAGACACAGATGCAATATAAGAAGGTGCTGGAGGTAGATGATTACTTTAGTGGCAACAGCAAAAAATCATTTCACACTGTGTGGGAGAAGGCAATTTTGCACTTGCATTTTACCAGGAAAACTATATAAAGTGTTCGATGACCAAGTATCAGATGATGGGTCCTTCAGGTCAGAGGCCACTCCACATGCTACTGAAGAAGAGCTGAGAATTTTTCAGAGTACTAATGGTGTTTATGCTACACCTAGATTAAAGCCTTTGAGGTGTCTATTTGCTATTGTTCCATGTGAGAAAAGAAAATAGGAAGCTGCAAAGGCAGAATTATAGTGATAATATGGAACATAAGGAACATGAGCATGAAAAATCTCAACACGGTGAAAGATGAAATGAATCGCCTACATATTTGTTATCTTAGGCATCAGTGAGTTTTATGGAAAAGTTCAATCTGAAATTGACAGAACATGCAATACCTTCCAATTCTATTCTGCTATTCTGTTAATTGGAGAGTGAAATGCCAAAGTTGTAAATATTTGGAAAACTAGTTGGACTGTCTGACATAGGAAACAAAAGTAGAGAATGACTTTAAATTTCTGACAATCCAGTGATTTCTTCATTGATAACATAGTCTTTTAATAACTAAAATAATGTTTATATACATAGATATCACAAAAATCAAATTAACTATGTTATCAAAGGACGTTGATATATTTAGTCATAATATAGTCAGAAGCTAACTGTGCAACACTTCATGAATTGCTTATGTGAAAATTTCAAGCTGAAGTCCGACATGGCTTGGGGCCAGGGTACTTGTGGGAATGTCTCTTACCAGCATCAACTGCCCATCGCCCTGTGCGCTCCCACAGATAGGGCCTCCTTGGGGTGCCGTCGGCCAGACAGTGTCGGCTGGCGGCCCCCAGGGGTAGGGCCTTCTCTGTGGGGGTGCCCACCCTGTGGAATCAGTTGCCCCTGGAGCTGCGGTTGGTCCCTGACCTCTGTTCCTTCCGCCGCGGACTGAAGACGTGGTTATTCAAACAAGCTGGACTGAGGGGGGGGTTTAGATGTTTTAAATGTAAAGGCTGGCACAAGCACAAAGCCGAAGACACCAGCCTGAAGAAGGTGAGTGGGATCTCGTCGAAACGTTGCCAAGATACTCTCAATCTTACACGGGACAAGACCTGAATACACCAAGACCTACATACCTTTACCCGTGAAAATCTACAAAAACAAATATATATATATATATATAGGTCTTGGTGTATTTGGGTCTTGTCCCGTGTAAGATTGAGAATACTTTGGCAACATTTCGACGAAATCTCATCCATCATCTTCAGGCTGGTGTCTTCAGCTTCATTCTTCTGGGAGAAGTGTGTGATAGTGGCTGTTTTTCCCTTTTGGGAAAATATATATGCCATATATATATATATATATATATATATATATATATATATATATATATGGCATATATATATGGCATATATATATATATATATATATATATGTCTTGGTGTATTCGGATCTTGTCCCGTGTAAGATTGAGAGTATCTTGGCAACGTTTTGATGAAATCTCATTGAAACGTTGCCAAGATACTCTCAATCTTACATGGGACAAGACCCGAATACACCAAGACCTACATACCTTTATCCGTGAAAATCTACAAAAACAAACCAAGGCCCGGAATGTCACATTACAGCCTTCCACCCAGGACACTACATCACAGAACTCAGGAGATCACAACACAAAACATCAGGAGGTTGCAACACAGACAACGACCCAGGAGATTACAGCACCACACCCAGGACGTCACAACAATAGAACTCAGAAGGTCATCACACAGCCCATTACCCAGGTCGTTACAACACAAAAGGCTGAGAGACACACAGCCAGCACCTCAGCCACACAGGGTCTCAGGAAAAAGCCATCCAATCTGCATACATCAACTCCATCAACCAATCAAGAAGTAACAACACAGCCAACTCTGGAGTTTAAAAGGGAAAAACAGCCACTATCACACGCTTCTCCCAGAAGAACGAAGCTGAAGACACCAGCCTGAAGATGACGGATGAGATTTCGTCGAAACGTTGCCAAGGTATTCTCAATCTTACACGGGACAAGACCCGAATACACCAAGACCTACATATATATATATATAATTTATTTATTTATTTATTTTTGGAACTTGTATGCCGCCCCATCTCCGAAGATTCGGGGGGGCTCACAGCTAAAACAACAACAATAAATAATTAAAAGAAGATTAAACCAGATTTACAAGCCCAAACTAACAAATTTACAATACTTAAAAATATAAAACCACCCCCCCAGGAAGGGTCACAGCCCGGATTGGTCAAACAACCAGGTCTTCAAATCACGGCGGAAGGTGCGGAGGTCAGGGGCCAAGTGGAGCCCCAAGGGGAGTTGGTTCCAGAGGTCAGGGGCCGTGACAGAGTAGTCTTGTTGTCGGGGGACCGCCGGCCGGCATTGGCCTGCTGACGGGACCCTAAGGAGTCCTTGCCTATGTGCTCGCACAGGGTGGTTGGCATTTGAAGTCGGCAGGAGTCGCTCCCTTAAATATTGAGGACCCATGTCATGGAGGACTTTGTATGTTAAAAATAAAACCTTGAATCTCACCCGGAGTGCAACCAGCAACCAATGCAGGCAGTGCAGGAGGGGGGTAACATGGGAGAATCGGAAACTCCCATCACCACCCGCACCACTGCATTCTGCACCAGCTGCAATCTCCGGATGGTATGCAAGGGCAGTCCCAAATCGAGAGCGTTGCAGTAGTAGAGTCTAGAGGTAACAAGGGCATGAGTGACTGTGTGCAGAGCATCTCGGTCCAGAAAGGGGCGTAGTTGATGAACAAGGTGGAGCTGGGCAAAGGCCCCCCTGGCGACGGCCCCCACCTGCTCCTCCAACCAGAGCCGCACATCCAGGAGGACCCCCAGGTTCCACGCCCTATCCACAGGGGGCAACACCCCTCCCCCTATGGCCAAAGATGGGTATTCCTGACTGGGCCGAGATGCCGGTATGCACAGCCACTCAGTCTTGGCCAGGTTGAGTCGAAGCATGTTCCCATTCATCCAAATCCGTACCACATCCAAGCACTGGGTCATCAGGGAGAGGGCATCACTGATTTGGTTCAGGGTGGAGATGTACAGCTGGGTGTCATCTGCATACTGGTGGAATCTCACCCCGAAACCACGGTTGATCTCACGCAGCGGCTTTATATAGATGTTAAATAGCAGGGGGGAGAGAACCGACCCCTGAGGGACCCCACAAGAGAGCACCCTTGGGGGTCGACCTCTGCCCCCCCGCCAATACCGATTGCGACCGCCCCGAGAGGTAGGAGGAGAACCACTGAAACACAGTCCCCCGCACTCCCAACCCCTCGAGGCGTCGCAAAAGGATACCATGGTCGATGGTATCAAAAGCCGCTGAGCGGTCCAATAGGACCAGGACAGAGGAAAAGCCCCTGTCCCGAGCCCTCCAGAGATCATCCATCAGCGCGACCAATGCCGTCTCCATGCTGAAACCAGGTCGGAAGCCCGATTGATACGGATCCAGGTAGTCCGCTTCATCCAGGAAGAGTGGAAATTGCCGAGCCACCACACTCTCAACAACCTTCGCCAAAAAGTGAAGGTTCGAGACTGGACGAAAGTTGTCTAACATGGTCGGGTCCAGGGCAGGCTTCTTCAGGAGGGGTTTCACCACCGCCTCCTTCAAGGCAGAGGAAAAAACACCCTCTCTTAATGAAGCGTTGACAACTGCCCGGAGCCAGCCGTAGGTGGCCTCCCTGGCGGCATAAGCCAGCCAGGAAGGACACGGGTCCAACAAACATGTGGTGGAACTCAGCCACCGCATAGTCCTGTCCACTTCATCCTCGGAAACAGGATCGAACTCATCCTGGATCACACTTGCCAGACTGCCTGTATCCCGTTCTTCAGACCACTGCAAATCAGAGGACAACTCACTCCGAATCCGAGTGATCTTATCCGACAGGTATTGACCAAACTCTTCAGTCCTTCCCCGCAACGGGTCCGCCCCCTCCCCTGTACGAAGGAGAGAGCGGGTAGCCTGGAACAGGGTGGCTGGGCAGTTATCTGCGGACGCTATGAGGGCGGAGAGATAAGACCTTCTCACCGCTCTCATAGCTACCAGGTAAGTCCTAATATGGGCTCTTAGCTGGGCTTGATCGGATTGGGAGCGGGTGGACCTCCACCTGCTCTCTAAACCCTTTCAGCGACGCTTCATCTCCTGGAGCTCCTCGGTATACCAAGGAGCCATCCGGGATCCACGGCATGTGAGGGGATGCATGGGGACAACCCTGTCGAGGGCATCTGATGCAGCCTGTTGCCAAGCGGCTGCCAGATCCTCGGCAGAGCTGTGGGCAAGGGAAGAGGAAAAGACCCCAGTTCCGCCTGGAACCTTTCAGGGTCCATCAGGCATCTGGATCGGAACCATCTAAGTGGCTCCTCATCCCAGCAGTGGGGGGTGGCCTGATGGAAGACCAGCCATAGGAAATAGTGATCAGACCATGGAACGAGCAGTGCTGTAAAAGTGGCCTGCCCTCTGTCACTACGCTACTGCTCAGAGACAAAAACTAGGTCAAGAGTGTTTCCCCCCTTGTGAGTCGGGCCTTGAATCAGTTGGGTCAGGCCCATGGCTTCCATGGAAGCCATGAATTCCTGGGCCAAACCCAACGTTCCCCCCAGGGAGGGCAAATTGAAATCCCCCAGGACCATGAGGCCCGGGAACTCCAACGCCACCCCCAAGAGGATGTCGAGAAGCTCAGGCAGGGCCGCTGTCACACAGCTGGGGGAAAGGTATGCAAGCAGCAAGCCCACCCGACCGTTTGGCCCCCACCTCAAGAGGAGGGTCTTACTCCCGCCTATCTCTGGGACTGTGACCTCCCTTGGAAACAAGGTCTCCCGAATAACCACAGCCACCCCCCACCCCTTCCCTGGGCCCGTGGCCGGTGTAAAACCCAGAAACCTGGAGGGCATAAATCAACCAGAGGGACACCTCCCTCTGGGCCCAGCCAGGTTTCGATGATACCGGCCAGGTCCGCAGCCTCCTCCTCAATGATCTCACAGAGGAGGAAAGACTTATTAGCTACGGACCTGGCATTAAAGTACACCAGCTTAAGCCCAGGGGTCCTGGTTCCCGTGCCCCCTAGGGAGGAGGCCATAGGGTCGGAGCATGCCACCGCACAAAGATGGCGGGTACATGCTCCCAACATATGATATGGCCCTACGCCTCGACGTCTCCTGCCAACCCCAACCACCCTGGGAATCGCGGTCCCCACCTCGCACCCCGGGGCCCCAGCAGCCCCCAACCCCCACCCCCCCACCATGCACCAGGCTGCGACCCATATCTCTGGGATCACTACCCACCCTCCTCCCTAACCTTCTTAAAAATTTGATTAAAAATTTAACTAAAGGGGCCCTAGTGACCCTCTTTTTCATAGTAGAGCCCCACCAAAACCCCACCCCCCTGCCATGCCATCTCTCCGGGTTCCAGAACCCATCCTCGAGGTAGGCCGAAGATAATACAACAGGCCAGGCCCGAGAGGGAGGGAGTCCCCTCAGGGCATACAGTTCCGGTATCGAATAGAATCGCATGATAAGAGAGCATTAAGGAATAGGCATAGGGATTGTCAAGGGTGATAATGACAGAGCGGCCATAAAGTCTGGTTTAAAGAACTTGGTAGGACCTAGTTGGTAAGAAACAGTTGGAAAGTCTAGATTCAAGGAAGCCAGGCTGCCCTCTCACGACAGACTGGTGACAGGTGTTCAAAGTCTCAATCTAGACTAAGCCACTCTCTCTCACCGCGGGCGTCCCAACACGTTCCGGCTAAGCTGATGGTCTAGGGTGTCAAGAGGGTCCTAGAAAAAAAATGTGTCCTCCCCCTGCTGGTCTCTCACCCCAGCAGGGAGTACAACAAAAGTCCCATAGCCGTTGGCCAAGTTCGAGGGTGAATACCAGCACTGGGAGCTCAGACCCAGACCACTGGGTGTCCAGACCACCCTTACATGGCCTAAGGTAACTGCAGATGGTTCATTCCCAGTGGGAAATGGTACCTTGCAATTCAGGATAATGATGATAACAAAAAGGAGGAACAGGTAGGGAGCAGATGGATAATGGTAGCAGACCATGATAGGCGGGTCCAGGGTCCAGGCAATGATGGTCACAGAGGAGGGGTGGTCGAGTGGTTGGCAGGCAGATTTCCAGCAGAAGACCATCCAGGATAGGACCAGGACCAGCGGCAGCTCCGGGACCAACACCTCCGATCTTCTTCAGGTCCCCAGGGTCACCTGCCAGGCCCCCATCCTCCCCATGGTCAAAACAGCCAGCATCTCCATCGCCATCATCATTGGCCAAGGTGGAACCAGCATAGTTTTGTCGGCCCAGAGGGGGGGCCAAAACCACCACCCACTGCCACCAAATGAAAACCAGCTGCAATTCCCCCCCCCGCTTGAGGGGCCCATGGCTGTCCCCATGGCCACTCCTCGAACGTTCCTGGAGCAGATAACGCTCCTGGGGAAGCCTCCAAACCACGGCGACCCTCTGACCGGCTAAATTCAGGGACGAGGGCCAGCCGCGATCACAGCTGCCTTCCCCCATCGCTCCAGGAAGGCCTGGCACCGCTGGACACCTCCAACACCTCCAAGCCTCCTCACCCAGCACAGTCTCCACCGAAGCCTCCACAACCTCCAGAATTCGAAATCCTTTCCAAGGAAGGGAACGCCGGGTGCAGATCCGCCGAGGCCGCCGCCGCTGTGCCCGCCTCCACACCCGTGGCCTTACGCTGAATCACGTGAATGCCGCAAGTGACTCAGGGGCCCGGGAGATGATACCAGCCTTTCCATGGGGCCAGTCAGCAGCCGCGATGAGAAGAACTCCTGGCGAGAGATCTCACCCCTTCCTGGGGATATCCAACACCGAAGCAGGTACCATGGGGGGGTGCTAACCCCCTCATCACCCTCCCCGATAGCCGCAAACCCACAAGCCGTTCCGGAGCTCAGCGGAGAACGGCCATTTCGCTAGGCATGTGCAGGAAGAGCTGTTGTTGAAGCTGTTGTTGAAGCCCAGCCAGTATATATGGCATATATATATATGGCACACACACACACACACACACATATTCGTAGATTTTCACGGGTAAAGGTATGTAGGTCTTGGTGTATTTGGGTCTTGTCCTGTGTAAGATTGAGAGTATCTTGGCGACGTTTTGACAAGATCCCACTTGCCATCTTCATGCTGGTGTCTTCAGCTTTGTGCTTGTGCCAGCAAAGAAGCAACAACACAGCCAACCAATCAGCAAACAGCAACTCCATCAACCAATCAAGAAGTGACAACACAGCCAACAACACAGCCAACCAACCCGCTTACAACAGAGCCAGCACACCACACCTCCCCTCTAGTATTTATAGAGAGAAGGCAGCTCAGATCACGCTTTGCTGGCAAAAGCACAAAGCCGAAAACACCAGCCTGAAGATGGCAAGTGGGATCTCGTCGAAACGTCGCCAAGATACTCTCAATCTTACACGGGACAAGACCCGAATAACCAAGACAGACAGACAGACAGACAGACAGACAGACAGACAGACAGACAGACAGACATATTTCATTGTAATATTTCAAATGCTTTAAAAAGTGTCAATAATAAAATTAAGGATAGCAATTCCACTCTTTCATTAATTCTACTCTCAGCCCATAGTCTAAAAATAATTTTACTTGTCATTTTAAAAATAAGAATTAGAATAAAAATAATCTAATAATTAATTACTCATAAATTTCAAAACAGATTTTTATATCATATGCAATAGTATCCAAGGATAACTAATAATTAAGTGCTGGAAATATCCTCAAATTATGGCATTTCATTGACAGCTCTGATTCTGATGCTATGGGAATAGACTTCAACCAGTAGATTATCTAGGTGCTTAAGCACCTGAAACTGATCTAATTGGCAATCATCAGGAACAGCTGCTCCTGTGGTTACAGAATGAGAAATAGGAGCTGAAGAAGCTAGCCAGACCTAGAGCATCACCTGTATGCTATGACATGACAAACATGAGTACTCTGCATGTCTCATCAACTGACAGAGGCATTTCTTATCTTGATTCACTGGCAAGGGCCAGTGCCAGAATGTTTGCCCCTGGGGAAATCACTTGCTGATCTACAGATTCTGTGTGCCCAATTTGTGAACTTTTGATATTCTCCAGCTTTGCACCTGAACCTAGACCATGATGCCTAGACTTCTGGACTGTTACTTGACTATCCTGCTGCCTGCTGCCCTTTGGCCACCTGGAATATGTTGCAGGCAAGTTCTCAAGGTATTGGAGACTTCTCTGAACATGTCTACTTGGTTCTTTTAGAAAATGCTTTTGATTTACTTAGGATGAAATCTATGTATATTCCACTTCCCTGTTGTTAAGTAGCTGAGACATCCCTTAAAAGCTATCAATCAAATATTTAATTAATTTTTGAATTATTTCACTTACAAAGAAGACAAATTCTGAAGTTTAATATTAGGTGTCCAGAAGTTTTTAAGGTATCTTTATAGTTTGATATTTAGAACAATCATGGTTCCTAACAACAAAACCTACATTTAGTGCAGCTAATTAACATACAGTGAGATTATAAATGGCAGTGTACTATCACATAAGATACATGGCAATTTTGCAGATCAGCCATAGGAGTCAATAGCTGATTTCCCAGGGGTTCTTAACAAGCTAACTCATTAGGAAAACAGTAGCTTTTATGTCAATGATATTTGGATTTGGGAGCACAGTAATCTAAATAAATGGTTAGTGGTTACAATAACATTTTCTTATCACCAATACAACTTAATTAATGAACCTATACATCAACATTTTTTTAACATGTTGAAATGTTGGGGGGGGAAATCTCAGTAGAATACAGTAATAGTAATAAATTTTATACATGAAACATACTTTAGAAAGGTGAATTTCCTTGAAGCTCTTAAGAAATTGGAATAATTAATATAGTGCTATTCAAATTAGATTTAACTTTAAAATAGGATTTTATTAAAAATGTGGAGTATAATCTAATAAAGTATTAATTTTAGTACTCTCCATAATTTTAAGACTGACCTTCACCTGGAAGCTTTTAGGGTCAAGGTAAACTGGAGGATACCAGATTATGGAAAACCTACCTAGCATTATTTTTTATCTAAAGAAAGACATTGTTTTGTAAAATATATATGTAAAAGTAATTATTCTATCCTATATTAATCAAAATGAACACACAAGAAAGAGGGGGGGGAGACAGATTCTGACTTAATTAGGACCATACATGTATGTATTTAGAATGAGGTTGTAGTTGTTTGTTCTTAAAAATTGAAAAGCACATCAGAAAAATAAGAACTTTCAATCCTAAATCAGTAGTCATTGATAATTATATCATTATGTTGCTCCCTTACAACTCTGTTAACTCTATTCTGTAATTTGAATTATATATCTAACACATATTCCATGAAAGGGATAGGTTCAGGGTGTAATCTAATTAGATTAGATCAATAAAATTACATAAAATAAATTAATATAATTCTTATATTCTTGTATTTAATATCTATAGGCATCACATGATATGTATAGACAAATGGGAACAGTTTGAAAAATTCAAAGAGTTGCTTTCAAGACTTTGAGACCTGTTTTAATTTTTTTTCCAAATTTTGATAACTGTTTATTAAAAATGAAATTTCATATTCACCAATAACTCTTAGTAATATTATGGCCCTGTGTAGATGTTATTGCATTTGTATAAACTATATATTAAAATGCATTATTATTTTTATTAACCCAAATTAAACCACTAAAATCCTCTCCCTTTTACAACCCTGTAATCCCTTTATTCAGGATGGAGCCAAGGTGACTGCATGGAACTGAGTATTTACTGGTTGTATGCCCTTCCTGATGCCATGCAGATTTCATAGCAGATATTTTTTTCTTTGTGTCCTAGGAGAGAAACATCTGCTGCTATTGTATGATGAGAAATACTGGGATATAGTTGTTAGAATGTAGGATTAGGAGTAGAGAAACTCAAGTGTCCCTTAGGCATGGAGACTTCAGTCCCTCTATTCCTAAATCATCATTCTAACAACTGTACCCAGCACCACTCATTACAATGAATAGGATTGTTTATGTCAGCTTTTTGATTAGGTTTCTTTAATATATCTATATCTATACCATCTATATCTATCTATCATCTATATCTATCTCTATTTCTTTCTATCTATCTATCTATCTATCTCTCCATCTCATATATGTGTGTGCGTGTATGTGTATGTATATATATATATATATATATATATATGTAGGTCTTGGTGTATCGGTCTTGTCCGTGTAAGGTTGAGAATACCTTGGCAGCGTTTGGAAATCTCATCCGTCATCTTCAGGCTGGTGTCTTCAGCTTCGTTCTCTTGGGAGAAGTCTTACACGGGACAAGACCTGAATACACCAAGACCTACATACCTTTACCCGTGAAAATCTACAAAAACAAATATATATATATATGTCTTGGTATATTCGGGTCTTGTCCCATGTAAGATTGAGAATACCTTGGTGGCGTTTCGACGAGATCCCACTCGCCATCCTCAGGCTGGTGTCTTCGGCTCCGTGCTTCTGCCAGCTGGAGGGAATAATTAGGGAAGCCATCGAAATAGAGAAACACCCCCATAACATGAATAAACGGGATGATACTTCCCACCTACCAGACATCTGGAAACTAGCCCTAATCAACAAACGAGTCCCAGCCACGAAAACCAACACCGGACCCAAAATAACACATGATGCCACCACCAATCTCCCTCACCAGACTCAAACCCAAGCCCACCCCACAGACAAAAGGCAACCACCATCCAGAAACCAGACCATAGCTGCAACTCCAGCTGCTACACCCCCTCCGACCCCAAACTAAGCAAACTGACACATGCTATAAACACATAGCCAGACCTCAAACTCGGAGCCAAACCAAGGCCTGGAATGTCACATCACAGCCTTCCACCCAGGATACTACATCATGGAACTCAGGAGATTACAACACAGACAACGACCCAGGAGATAACAGCACAAGACCCAGGATGTCACAACAATAAAACTCAGAAGGTCATCACACAGCCCACTACCCAGGTAGCTAAAACACAAAAGGCTGAAGGACACACAGCCACTACCTCAGCCACACAGGCTCTTACAAAAAAGCCAACCAAGCAGCAAACACCAATTCCATCAACCAATCAAGAAGCAACAACACAGCCAAAAACACAGCCAACTAACCCGCTTACAGCAGAGCCAGCACACCACACCTCCCCTCCAGTATTTATAGAGAGAAGGCAGCTCAGATTACACTTTGCTGGCACAAGCACAAAGCTGAAGACACCAGCCTGAAGATGGCGAGTGGGATCTCGTTGAAACGTCGCCAAGGTATTCTCAATCTTACAGGACAAGACCGAATACACCAAGACCTACATATATATATATATATATATATATATATATATATATATATATATAAAAATCTAAAATGTTCCTCTTATCTTCAGCTTTCTTTTCCCTGAGAAACCTTCATGTCTGCTTTTTGATCCAGTTTCAGACAAAAATTGTTCACTTTTATATAAATTCATCTTCAATCAGTTGTTATTAAACATTTATATCAATGAGATGGATTACTGAGTGGTGTCTATGAAATGATGAGTGGTGTCTATGAAATACCACTGACAGATATATTTTTGCTTTCCATATACCTAAACTTTTATTTAATGTATAATGTATAATTACCAATATGCATTATAGGGGCTGATGGTTCACTATTTACTTAACTGTTTGATCTGTGTTTGAAATCTTTAACTTGTGAGATTAGTCAGATTATTGAGATTCATGGTTTCATGTGGGCTATCTTGGATTTGATTTATTTGAAACTACTTAAGTGGGAAAGTGTTAGAGTCCACCTACATTAGAAGCTAATGGCCTTCCTTTACATTTAAATTCTACTGTGTTAGCTGCTAGATTAATATTTATTCAAAGCATATCAATGTGTTTGACATTAAAAATAACTTGTTCTTTCTGGGTTGCTATCAAGTTCAATAGTAAAAAGTGGCAACTATCTTAGCTGAAAATATTTAAATAAGGGCTAACAATTTTAAATCTTCTTCTGTATATATCTACTGTATCTTTATCTATCTATCAGTCTATCTATCTATCTATCTATCTATCTATCTATCTATCTATCTACCTACCTACCTACCTATCTACTGTATCATGCATCATCTACCTATCTATCTACTAACTTTCTATAATTACCTATTTAATCTTCAACTTCCCCACTCCAAAAAAAGTTTAAGGATCATTATTTCATAGTACTTGTGGTATATAGGGTAGATTTCATTATGTGATTATGGTAGAGGGCAAAAATATTATAGTATGTAATTATATATTCCATGAAAAATAGTGAAGGAAACTTCATTGGAAAAATGAATGTGCATTCGAGTGAGGAAGGTATTTTCTTTTCTACCTCAGTGGCAATGTTATGGATGCCAAAGCTTAATTTAGCTTTCATAAAAATGCAACTGAAGAATGCCTCTTCAAAGCTATGGATTCTGACGTGCTGAATTAAAAGACATCCATTCAAACAACATCAACAACTTAGCAATAACAATTGTAATAAACTTTAAAAAATCCAGGCATTGTCTGTTTAGAAGACAGATAAAAGCATAATTCTAATGCAGCAGGTAAAATAATCAATAGTCACTGCTGTCACTAGATAATCTGACAGCAATTATCATGATGTTAAAACGCTCTGTGCTATTACAATCTATCGGTCTCATTCTAGTGGGATTAGCCGTATGATTAAGAGATATGTGGGTGTAATGTAGAAAAATTTGTACATCAAATTTGCTCAATTGCATCCTCTAGAGAATACTAGAAGCTTTTATAGTAGAAAATGAAAATTCCATATATTGAACATCAGTTTTCTAGAGCTGAAAATTTTGATTCCACATTCCTAACTCCATTAGTAATCAATAAACAATTAACCTCTTTATAGATAGCTATTAAATGATGCAATGTGTTAGCTATTCCCTAGGAAATTATTCTCAATAAAAATATCAATGTAATATACATACATTTTGTAAATATTTGAACATATTTTCAATAATGCAAGCTGGTAGTTTCTTTCACCAGTGCATTGAAAAAATTGAAAAGGAAAGGAAATATTCAATTCTAACAAAACAGAACTGAAAGAGTTTTAATTGGCTTCATTACAGTGAACAATTGATTCCTTTCCATAGTGCTCTTCCTGCAGCCTCTTTGCCTTTGTTTTGCATTTGGGATATTCTACTCTTCCACACAGATGCTTCCATCAGTATTCTGTAGGTAACCCTAAATAATGGTGACATACTTTTCTATTATTTTCCAGGACAAAATCAAGCGTGAATGCTAAATTGTTACTAGGCTAAACACAATTCTACACATTTTTATACAAATAAAATTGGATATAAAAATCCCACCTTCAATTATATAATTTCTCTTGACTTCTGTGTTTATGACTAGGTACAATTTAGCTATATTATCTAGGATTCCTTTTAGTAATTCTCTTTTTCCTCTGATGAAGTGGAAATATTGATATGTAGATTGTCTTGTGCCATTTGTAGTCTAGATTTTGCTTATGCTGGCTTTTGTGAGAAACTGGATGAAAATGTAATTATCTCAACATACCTTGTAATGGGTAGTTGTCAGAAGACTTAAGTGAGATTGTGATGTACCCACTTCTAAAGGGACCATCTTTGAATCTAATAGTACTAGATTGTTATGGTTAGGCTCCATCCTCCCCTTTTTGGGAATGATTTTTGAGATATTGGTCATGGGACTGGAATAACACTGGATCATCTCCTGATAGATCTGTTTTGGGGCTTAGCGTATCTTTCCAGGCCCTTTAAGTCACTTGGTGGCTTTCAGTACCAGCAACCTTGATATCTTGGTATGAGAGGTTGGGATTGTAGTACTAGTCTATAACAATTTTACTTCTGAACATTTTAAGTCTATGGTAAGAAAGAAGAAATGAAAAGTCAGCCCTGTATGTACTGACTTACTGAGTCTCACAGCAGTCCTCTCTTCTTTACTTTCTAACATCTATCTGAAAATGCTGGGAAAGATCATTCAACAGTTTGGAGTATGGTAAATTGATGATGCCCAATTATTTGTTGTCATCCCAGGCTGTGGGGAGAAATGTTATTGGTGATCTTGAAAGGTGCTTGGAGTGTTAAAGTTGAACCCAAGAAAGACTGAGTTTTGTTTGTTTATCAAGATTTTATGTTTTTTGTGTTTTCTCAGAAAAGGCAAGCACTGCCCTTAAAAGAAGCATGTATACAATTGATAATCTTGCTAGAATTACAGCTTCTGCTCAAGCATCAGGTATAAATTGTGGCTAGAGGAACTTTTGCTCAGCATCAGCAGGTGTGCTAATTATGGCCTTATCTGAAACAGAAGGACTTAGCATAGTATTCATGATTTCATAATAAACAATGTAGACAAACAATCTACATGGGGCTGCCTTTAAAGATAACTTAAAAACTACAATTGATACAGAAAGTACTGGCATCTGATGGTGGAATATAATATAATACCAGTACTAGGGGCACAGAAAGCATGCAATATTACAACTAGATAAATGGGTATCACTTCAGTGGAAAAAAATAGCTGTTTTCATGTGTGCAAAGAATGGAAACTGGCACTGGAACTGGCTAGACTGGAAGCTGAGACCAGCGGAGGAACCTGGAAGAGCCAGAAACCTGAGCACTGCTAGTCAACTAGTTCACCTCCTGCACTGCACCAAGGATAGGCACGCAAGCACCAAACAGAATGAACTATAGTAGAAATTTAGGCTGTCAGGACTGCATTGTATCTGGTATATGTAGATTTTCCCAACATTATATACTATACAATAAATAAATATATAAATAAACTGTGGGCACTGATAAACTACATCTGTTGGTTTGTATACAACTTACAGTTCTGATTTTAACCCATAAAACATTTTATGGCTTGGCACCTGGATACCAATTCCAACCTGAATTGACCAAACCTACCAAGTCATTTAGCAAGAAATTCACTTGGGTGATAAAGGCAGCCTAAGATAAAGGTGATGGTGCAGTGATCTGTAACTATCTCCCAGTGGAAATCAGAATGATGTCCTTCTTGAAGCTTTCTGATAATATTAAAACATCTATTTTGGACAGCATTCCAGTGATGTTTAGTAGTTCTCCATATTTTAGGCTTTTTATTTTTAATTATCATTTATATTTTATAAACAATATAATTAATAGGAGCCGTGGTAGCACAGTAATTAGAATGTGGTACTGCAGGCTATTTCTGCTGACTGCGGGCTGCCTGCAATTTGGCAGATGGAATCTCACCAGGCTCAAGATTGACTCATCCTTCCATCCTTCTGAGGTTGGTAAAATGAAGACTCAAATTGTTGGCGGCAATATAATGACTCTGTAAACCACTTAGAGAAGGTTATAAAGCACTGTGAAGTGGTATATAAGTCTAAGTGCTATTGTTATTGCTATTATTATATTGTACATTGATTTTGTGATTGTATAATTTTTAATGCCTATTCCAATTTTCCAAGCAATGCTTTAATATTTTTCTTATGTTTTGTGAGCTGCCAATAATCCTCACATATAAATGGAATAAATAATATAGTAACATAATATACTTTAATCACATGCTTCATCACCTATTAAATTCCAATTAGTACCTACTAGGCTACTTCCTGAAGTTTTGAAAGGTTTTTGCACACAAGCAGAAAATTTTTTCATGACATATTCATACTCCTAATGAAAATAAGCAATTCATATCTGTTGCAGATGTAACTGTAATGTTACAGTTGTATAAAGCTGTAAGAATTCGAGGAAGCTAAGGTACGAAATCATAAACCAAGACTGATTATAAATACATAATAGCTTTGTATGGTATAATTAATGATATTGATCTACACCAATGAAACTTTCTCTATCTGCAGTTTAACATTTATTAGATTTCATGATAAACATTTCTGTGATATACAGCAGAGTTCTGCATATGATCAGTCATTAAACTGAGACACTTCTTCTGATATAATCATCAAGACAACAGGGGTGATTGATTAATCAATACATGGGCATGGCCTTATTAGAGTGAACAAATTATACATTGCAGAATATATTGCTATGTTAGCAAGATTTGTTCTTTACAAATATACCTCTTAATTGATAGTTGTGACCTTTTGGTGACACTGAAAAAAAATCTGCCATTTAGAAGGTTGATCTTTCTTTCTTAGTATAGATCAAAGTAAATAGATCAATGTGTTGTTAGGTATGGATTTATTAGGAAAAAAGGCAAAAGAAGAAATTTTCAGAGATACAGGTTTTTTATTTTGCTTAATATTAAGAAGTTAACATAATAAAGAAATAAAAACAGTTTGTGGCAATAACTTAAAAAAGACTGTAAAACCTGATTTAGAAATATTAAGAACATGCATATCAGAAAGGAAGGAAATTAAAATAAGATTTTACTGTGGCTTTGTGTACAAATCTCAATTTGTTATATACAACTCAAACTGTATCCTGGATTTATTTGCAATGGAATTTTTGACCTTCCTCCACTTCCATCATACTATGATAAGATAGTTGTCAATAAGCACTTTATTTGGCTGAAGTCATGACTTTACCTTCACTTCTTCCTCAGTCCATGATTGCCACAGGGTTAAGACGCAATCCTTGAGTAGCTGGGACCAGAAAATATGTTGCTGCCTGACATGGTAATAAAGCACAAAAATAATGTGACTATATTGCTTAGGAATGGCAATTCCAGAATTCCTGATTTCTGTTATTAAACAAACACCATCTAATCATTAAGCAAGGACCGCACATGAACACAGTTTCCCACTCCCTGTTGGCTATCCCATTGACTTTGTTTGTGGGAAGCTGGAAGGGAAAACTGAAACTTATCATGTGTCTGTAGGGGACTCTGGTTACTCATTCTAAGTCCCCCTTTTTCAACGCTTTTGTAACTTTGAACAGTTGCTGAACAAACAATCATAACTCAAGGACTATGTGTACCTTAAACTTAGCAGCAATGTGTAACAATTTCAAGTCATGTAAAATCTGATGTCCATAGAAGAATATGCACCTGAGACAGGTATTTTACAGGGAATGAGAAAAGCCCAGTACCTACTCAGTACCTACGGCTAATACAGCTCTATCCTCTATTTTCAAATCCCAACCAACTTCTCTGTACCATTTTTTTCTCCAGGACAAAAGAACAAAGCACAGCTTCCTGCTGTTTTTGTACTGGCGGTTCCTTGCAGTCTACCAGGCAGTTGATCAGTGATTGGAAACAACACTGTAAAAGAGCAACCTGGTTTACCTTACTAAAGGTTTTTAATTAATTTGTGTCCATGATCTGTGTCATCTCTATTTAACTTAAAATTACAGTAACTCTAGCTAAGATTGAAATTGTGGATAGTTGTTTAAAAAGAGCAGCCATTAAATTTTCTTTAATCAAGGTTTGGGTTTGCAGTCATCATATTCTAATACATGTAACACTCATTCTTATGCAGTTGTGCATTTACTGCCTTAAAAAGCAATAATCTGAAGGCTTCTGCATGGGTTTCTCATATCTGGCTCTGCTTCCCTCCCCTTTTCAATAAAATGTACAAGTGTGTTGAAATGCCCAGAGTGAATATCATGTGCAATCATGGGAAATTATAAGAAGAAGCCATCCACTTGGAAACATGTGCAAGCTATACAAGTTTGTTTTGCTAGTGTCACCTTCTACTACCTGCCCCAAGCTGGTAAGTAGGTTGGGCAAATGCCATCACCATCTTTTTGCTAGAAGAAAACATCAGGCCCTCTTCTCTTCATACAAGAAAAAGTAATTTTCCTTGGGTGAACCTCATAAGCTTGTTTGGGGTTTGTTTCACTGACTATGTTGCAAAACTGGCTGGATGGTTGAGTTTCAATAGTCAAAAGCTATCCCCTTGCTGCCAACTTCCCTGTGGGTGACCTGATCTTATGTATTTCAGCTCCACACAGTGGCATTTAACCCACAATGAAAGAAAAAGCATGGAAAAGAGATTGACTGTTTGAGGATTTTTTTTCAGCAACAGTTTTGTAGAGGAAATTTTTGGAGGCATATTCTCCCTCTGTGACAGTATTTACTCTCAAATAAATATGATAAAAGCAGAAGGGGTGTGCAAAAGTTCAATTCACAAACATTCACTGTACATAACTGTTCTAGCAGAAGTGTTTGAAGCTTAGAGACAGTGGGGGGAAAACAAGGCCATTGGTGGCAAAGGGAAAGTAAAATAAGGCACACAGATTGATGAACAGGTTGGCACATAGGCTGTGATGTTCCCGGTTTCAATTTGGCTGAATTGCAACATGCCTAAAATGTTTTGGCTGAACTTCTGATCTGCAATGTGCTTGTTTCATGAATAAAATGGCAGCAGGCAAAAGATCTGTCACCTTCAAGCCATGGGATCAATTCCATATCACTTTCTGTAATTCTCTGTTGCTGTCCAGCCTTCACTTTATAAGGCCTACTACGAACAAAGACATCTCTCACAGCCACCCCACTTTCACATTACTTGGAAGTACGTCTGAAGCTTGTGTCTTTGCGACAAGACTGCCCAGAGCTTTAGCAAAAGGATGCTGGTAAAAAAAATGCTTCCAGGCCACTTCATCTCTCAATAGGCACAAATGGATCTTTTGGATGGTGACTGAACTGGCATTACTTCCTCCTCCTTTCTATGTTTCTTCTTCTACCAATTGGTTGGCAAAGGAACTAGAAGAATGGCAAGTGTTTCTGAAAATCAGTGGCCAGAAACTGGGAAGAATAGTTGTAGCAGTCTTTGTGACAAAAAGGATTGAACCTTTGCCTTTATCCTTACTCATTGTTGTGCACCTCAGATCAATTGGATCTCACTTGGATGTAGAAAACATGGAAAGCATGGTTCTAAAAATGGAACATGTTCAAGCAGCTTTCCAGGGTGAGTGCATTGCATTGTTTATTCATGTTCCTTAAATCCATATGTTGAAGCACTGCTGTTCTGTGAGCAGGTTACAGCAGGTTATAAAAAAGAGCTCTAAAAGTCAGTGTCTTCTACATGGAATAGATGTCAGTTATTTTCAGGGACCACTTATCTCCTGTATGTCTGCCCATCCAATTAGAGCTTCAGCATTGAGCCTCAGTGGCACAGTGGTTAGAGTGCAGTACTGCAGGCTACTTCTGCTGACTGCCAGCTTCCTGCAATTTGGCAGTTCAAATCCCACCAGGCTCAAGGTTGACCCAGTCTTCCACCCTTCTGAGGTTGGTGAAATGAACCCCCAAATTGTTGATTCTGTAAACCACTTATAGGGGGCTATAAAGCACTGTAAAAGCAGTATATAAGTCTAAGTGCTATTGCTATTTCTTCAATTAAACTATGTCATCTATCTGGACACTGTGTCACAGAAACTGCTATCTGGGATGAAGTCCTCCCTGAAATTTAAATGGTTCCCACTACATTTTATGACTGTATCCTTTCCTAATAGAGCAGTAAGTTGTAATAAAAGAATATGAAACATGCTTGAGGAAGGATAGTGGCAGAAGGGCTTAAATATGATCTGTCAAAGCTTGGGAAAATCAAGCATGAAAAAAACAGTTCCAGGAGCTAGAAGATTACATTCTCAGGTGAACTTTTTAAAAAGGAAAAGGTAACTGCATTTTGTCTTCATCCTGTGCAATCTTTCCCTGGCCTGGCTGAAAGGAAAAAAACCAGTTCCCAGGAATCTGATATTGGAGATTCGAAATATAGAACAATTTAGGAACAAGAGGCAAAGTAGACAAGAGATTTATTTTTTTATGGAAAACTAAGTTGTAGTTCCATTATTATCCTTTATCTTTTTTTTTTTTCTGCTAGTGTCTGTGCTTTTCTCAAGAGCAACAGTGGCTGAGGAAAATCCCTGTTGAAGTCATTGTTGTTTTAAAAATAATCTCTTTGGGGCTTTCACCTTCTTTTTGATTCTTCAATCTTAATATACGTAATAAAGACCGAGTTCTCATTTAGTCATCATACTTTGTCTGAAAGGATTGTAACATGAACCAAATGGGTTGAACTCTTCCCTTTCATCCTTACTTTAGAGTCATGTTAGAGTTTGCAGCTTAAGCTTTGAAAGGGAAGAAAGTTAGGGAGAAAGTTACCATTTAATCAAAGTCCAGGTAATTCGGCATCAAAGTGTATCAAATGGGTGGGGGCAGCACGGCAACTTTCCTTGGCACTTTGCTCTTTCCTAAGGCTGGGAAACAGGGATTAAAAAGTTAACTGTCTGTCTCTGCTCACTTGCCATTTCTGTTATTTTTTTCAAATGTTATCAAGACAGTCCAAGATTATTCTTTCCAACAACATTATTGATATTGTACATTTTTATAGCAGGCAGCAGAGTTCCCATTAAACCACTGAGAGATTTGCCTTTGACAATGAAGTGTCTTTATGGTTAAACATGCAATAATTTCTTTTGAATGGCTTTTTTTTCACCTGCATGATCAGTTTTAAATTTATGTAAAGCTTCCCAGAGTCTTAAAAAATCTTTTATCATGCAATAATACTTGCAATGTATTAAAAGTATCTATTAATTTAAATTGGAGACATTGCTATGAAAAGATATTAATACCTACTTCAGCTATAACAAAGCCTATTTGCTTCATTACAGCATTCAAATTGTTCAAAAAGGTTTTTTGCAACATGCAGGAACACACACAAAGCATGTTTCTTTGACTCATTAAAAGAACTACAACTTTTTTCAGGATTTCAGAATTGCTTTATAAATTGCCTTCATACATACACATGCAGAGTCTCCAGATTTCTATACATCTCTTCTGTGCAATATAATATATTTGCAACAATTTCTAACTCTGAGTCCTGGAAATGTTAATCGTAGCCCAGACTTCCATAATTTTCCACCTTGACTTATAGTTCAATATGCAGCCAAATCATCCTTTTGCTTATACTTAAATGGGAAAATCTGTATATTATAAACTATTAGAGACTTCACTTTTCTGAAGAAGCATACTTTGTTTATGTGCCAATAACACTCAGAAAATATGTGGAGAGAAATATATTTAGTTTCATTCAAGAATATATTATAGTGCAGAAATTCCACATAACTCCTCTATAATGTCTTCCCATTGCTTCAAAAGAAACATGTATAAATTAGTGATGTGTAAATAACTGAAAATCCATTTCAATTACTGTGTTAGTATGGAAATATTACAAATCAATATTTTAATGGTATCTAATTTTTTTCAAAAAATTCATAACAAATGATATAACTATGTTTGCAGTATTCTAACATAGAATTTTTATATTCTTCTAGCTGTTAACACACACACACATGAACACACATATGTTCAGTTGATACACACACACACACACATACACATGTATATACACACACACACACACACACATATATGTGTGTGTTCAGTTGCGGGATTTCCAAATGCAAATTGTCCTGTGACATCAGTTCTTTAATGTAACTAGTGATATTTGTATCATAACTTGTAGGAAAGATTTATATGGATTGTTGATCTAATGTTAGTTTTGCTGTACAATCTAACAAAATAAAAAAAATCTCAGTATTATCACACTCCTGAACATATGGAACTGATATAGTACAGAGGTATCCTTTATGTTTTGTACATACAATTAAATTATGTATACAATAGAACTAATATGATACTTTGTATCAGGAGTTTGATATTTAGCCTAGTCCAATTACAAATATGGCACTTAAGTTGGTGAAAATAGAATTTCAATATTAACTTTTTTATTTACCATATATATTGAACTTAACAAATAAAAAGTATCTAGTAACTGTTTGGAGAGCATACAACTGTTTTAAAAGCAGAAATAATAAACCATGTTCTTTTTCTAACATGGAAATGAAACATCTCAGACGTTTTCTGTGTGAAATAGCATGGAAGAAATATATGGAATACCTCCCTTGACATTTCATACAAGTATCCACCATTTTGCTGTTGGAGTTCTGTATGAGAATTGTGATTTTATTCTTTATTTTAGTTTATTTTGGGGTATTTGAGTCATTTTTAGGAACGTAGCTGAATGTTCTGATCCCCATCTTAAGTGTTCACTCTTCTTACTTGAAGAATTTATGGCCATGTGTATAAATAAGAATTTAGAAGAAGAAAGTATTTTTTTTAATTTGGACCATAATCTCTTTTTCTTAGCACCTTGATTAATTGACAAAGTCTGTATGTTAGGCAGGGCTTAAGTGATAAAATTCATATTATTTTTAATAACAACCTTTCTGTGAAAAATTATACTTTATATATAAAGTATTACTAATACACTTTCAAAGGCACATAGGCTTTTCTTTTGTTGTATAGAGTTTTCATGACAGTAATACAAAACCTATGGCCCTGATAAAATGAGAATCTTTCTGATAAAAAGCCTTTAACTGTCATTTTAGCAAACTAGATCTACTTCATTGTCTCTCAATAGCTTATCTCATTAAATCACAAAATCCAACCCTTTGACTTTTGATCTTAGTATATTTTAAAATGATGTACCTTGGACCTTTTATCTTTTCTTTATCATAATTTTGGAGAAATAAGTCTTCTATTTATTGTCAGTTCATGTGCATGGTGCAATGTAGCTTTTGACAATACACCATTTTGATGTGGGAATTTCACAACTGTCATACCAATGTGCAGAGATTTGTTCTTCAGAATAATGCATCACTTCTTAGAATGTATTAGCTGATCTTGTTTTTGTTGCATGAATATGCTTTTGCGACAGTCACAAACATCAATATTAATTGTAATGACTTCATTTACAAATAGCACAATTCCTCACAATACAAAAGGCATTTTGATAGTTAATTGTTTTGATTTTAGTTTGTGCCCACTTGTGTAAGGATTTGAGCAATTCTATCAAATAATTACACAGCTAATTTGTCACAAAAAAGATTTATTTTCCCGTTTTCCTGTCTATTATGTGAAGAAAAGTTAACTTACTTGAGGAATTTTCGTGAATGGCCAAAAGGCTTTGTTAAAATAATAGTTTTTCAAGATCATGACTGCAGCCTCCTTGAGTTATCTAGAATAGCTATTTAGCATTGTGCCTAACATATTAAAGAGTACTAAATATTTGGAGTGGGACATCAGCCCATTGCATCTACCCCAACAGAAATTCAACAAATACGTATATAAGTTGATCTACATCCAAACAGAGAGCTACCAGACATGGAAATGAGTCTTGGTAGTCTAGGAGCAACTTTTATTCTTGTTTCTTTACTGAAGGCAGACAAGCATTATTGAGCAGTATTCAAAGGAGTTAAATGATAATTCTTGTTTTGGAAAGAAACATGTTACTTTCTGAGGCATCTACAATAACAGTGATGTTTGCAAAGTACAAACTATTGCTGTTGATTCATCTAATAACACATTGGTACCTAGCTACACAAACTGCTTACTTGATCAAATACTAGCATTCCTTTCGGCAAACTTTTTTCCAATTCTTTTAAGAGCTTCTGTCTGTAGGCATCATTCATGTTTAACACTATCTTCCTGAGGCTGTCCACTTGAACACGACACTTGAAAAAACTAAATATTTGTAGCAATCTCTTCAACAATCATGCTGCACACTTGTTCCCTTTGTTTATTTCTAACTAAAATGTTTTGTCAGGAGAATAATTACTAGTTTTTTTATGGCGGGGAGGTGAGGGAGGATATAACATTTAATCCCCTGGCATTGAGATCAATTTTTTAAGCCCAGTATCTCTCCATCATTTGTCTGTATTTCACAGATAAAAACCTAATTGTGTATGCAAAATAAAGGCCATATAAATAAATGATTGACACTGAAATTAAACTATTTTCCTGTACCTAGTTATACAGATGGGTCTTCTCCTATTATATCATTATTACATTAACCCTGCAAAGTAGGCTAGACTTATGGTAGGGAATTCCAGGACTAAGTAGAGACTTCAACCCAAGTCTCCTAAATAGTACAAGATAGATAAGACTAAACTAGATGTTTGAAGAACTAGAAACTAAAGCTCTTCAACCTTAGCCAAGTGTATAGTATCTTCAAGTATTCATCATGGACAAATAACATTGAACAAGGTTAGCTTTGAATCTCATTGATAGTGATGCTATTAGTCATAATCTCTAGATGATTTGTATTTAACTCAGATAATGTCAATCAAATTAAAAGAGAGCCAATATAGTCTAGAAGTTAAGGTTAGAAACCAGGAAACTGACTCCTAGTCTTTTGTGAGGCATGAAGATCAGCTGGATGACTTTGGCCAATCAATCTCTCTCATCCCACAATGTCAGGCTCAGGAAACAAGCTGGTTTATCAAATCCAGTTCCAACTAATGGATCAACAGTCAGTTGATCCCACCTCCAAAAACATACTTGCATGTAGGAAAATGCTAGGAACAAAAAAAATGTAACCCCTACATTTTAAATATTAAAATTATATTTATAGCATCTAACTTGAGGATATTAACAACTATTGATTGCTTGCCAGTGAAAACTGTGCTTTGTACCATAATATTTAACTGATCACAGTTCTAATCTGGAAATTCAAATAGGCACACTGTTGGGGCTTTGAACAATAGAAGCCTTAAGAGTAGTTCTTTAGATATACACAGATCTACATGTTTCTGCAAGATACTTTCACAGAAATGTTAAAATAAAAGCTTTAAAAATGTGCAGCATGTTGTCCTTTTGCCCCATAAAAAGTTAAACACATACTAAAACAGAAGCAAGTTTATCTTCCCAGTAGCAGAATATATTTTGGAACTGACTACTCCATGATGTGACTGATGGTAAATTTTAAATTGTTTCAGATATGTGCTTACCTTATCTTATCTGGAACCATGCATACTATAGATTTCCCCAAATTGCATGCAAGACTTCTAACTCCATAAATAGCCATGTTTCCTCATTGCCCACAGTTCCTGAACTGGTATCTGCTAGCAGTGCACTCCCCAATCACAAAGCACACTGTGGTGGTACTTGAGAGATCAGGAAAGTGGCCATCAGGCTTTCTAGTTGCAGTTACATAGCCAATGATATGTAATAATGAAAAAAATCCCACATAGTACATAGCTAAGTGCAATGAGGAATTATGCTTAGAAACTTTTCAACTATGGCAAAATAGTTGACTCTCCTTTGGAACACTTGCCAGTTCCAGTATTTCACTTTGATGAAAAGCTTATCAGAATGAGATTTTGGACAGATGCTCTTGATGAGCCCTAATGATAACTTTTTTTGGCAAGTCAATTACTACTAGAGTGTGTGAGGCTCTGAAGGATCGATCTGCTGTATCACACTGAGGCCCTTTTTTCATGTTGAGGCATTGTGGTAAAATCAGCACTAATAATATTTCAATCAGAGAAATGATACCCTAAAGTTTTGACAGGGAGAATAACCCACATCTGCCTGCCTACCTGCCTGCCTGCCTGCCTGCCTGCCTGCCTGCCTGCCTGTGTCTGTCTATCTATCTATCATCTGGCTGGCTGTTTGTCTATCTTCTCCCTCTCTCTCTCTCTCTCTCCTCCCTCCCTCCCTCCCTCCCTCCCTCCCTCCTCTCTCTCTCTCTCTCTCTATCATCTATCTGTCTCGCCACCCAATTCATGTACAAATTACAATTCTGGGTAGCCTGTATCAAACAAAAAACCTAATGAAAATATTGATACAACATCAAAAGAAAAAAAATCCAAAAACATGGCATTACAGTCATGGTCAACCAAAAAAAATATTCCACCTTCCAGAAAGCTTGGCATCCATCATTCTGACTGTGAGAAAAAACAATCTCTTCACAGATATGATCCAATTACCCTCTCATTCTATGCAGCCACTTACATTTCAGTGAAACCATGCATGAGCACCTCAGGGACAATTCTGAAATCAGAGGTGGGATTTGAAGTGGTTTGGTGGAATGGGAAACAGCAACAGAATAATAAAAGGTTTACAAGAAATTATCTGTCACAGCAAAAGAAAGTTGGTAAATCCCTTAACTCCTGATCATATTGCCATTTACCCAAACAAAAAACTGATCTAATGCACAACCTCAGCTCTGATTTGGGCACTTAATAACCTAGTCATGGTGTCTAACATGCCTCAGACATCACACTTAAGGAAAACAGACTGAAATCTCTCAGAATCATAAGTCTAGACACACCACTACCAGCCTACCCACAGGAAAGGACATGTAGGGAGCTTCGAATAATAACAGCTGACCCATATTGTGCCTACTCTTAACTTTACAAATATATTCTCAAATTCAGTTATCTTTGTAGCAGCACCTCTAGCAGATAACAGAGCCTCCAAGATAATTAAAGATTATTAAAGTCATCATTGTGATAACTTAAACACAACAATATCTGACTTCTCCGAGAAGCAATGTTATCAAGAGTAATAAAAATAACAAACTAGCCACAAAACAATACTTACCAGAACAAAAAGAAAAAAGAAAAATAATTTTATTAATCTAACTACAGCAAACAAAATATTTAATTAATTAATCTAACCACAGTGATTAAAAATGGAGCAATCATTTATCGCTTAGTGCCCTCCCACAAAGCTGGGGTTAAGGAAAGTTGTCACTGAGAAAGCTGGAAAGAGAAGGTTTCTCTGAAAAGAAAATTCAAGAACTACAAGAGTTATGAAACAGGCATTCCCTCTCATCCTACTTACATTGCTATAAACGTTTTTCCCTTTTAGCAATACTACTTCAAAAGGACCATAACAATAGGCCAGAAATTACACAATTTACTAATCTCAGGCTAAGGAAATAACTTTATAAACTGTTCTCCATATGTGTTTCTCTTCCACAGCTTCAAAGTAATGCAAAGAGATTTAGAGATTTTTTACCAAATACTGGGATGTCATTTCAGCCTTTCATGTGGATAGCCACAAGGACAGCACTTACTTAATAAATATTTTTAACACATAAACAACTGATTATGATCATAAGCAGTACCGCTATTTTTTGAAGATCTTGGTGCTTTTGGAACTATACAGAAGTCCAATTTGGGGTTGATATTTCAGTGTAGAATCAAGATATGAAGGAGAAAGACAAAGTCTATTGCTCTTGCTGTCACTCCCCATGTATTTACAAACAAGCTTGTAAAGGAATTGTATTATGGACCAACAATTTCAATGGTATCACACATTTTTAACAGCTACTAAACAAAGTATAAGTGTTCTAATAGATATAATGTTTGGTTCTTTTTTTAAATTCCTCTCTCTCTCTCTCTCTCTCTCTCTCTCTCTCTCTCTCTCTCTCTCTCTCTCTCTCTCTCTCTCCCTCTCCCTCTCCCTCTCTGTGTTGTGTGTTGTGTGTTGTGTGTATGTGCATGCAGAAAAAATGAACATATTCCATTGCTGCATTAAAGAATGTGGTTAATATCTCTCATATCTCCCGTATGCAGTATAATCTTTTCATGACACAGCAAGTGAGATGAATTGGAATTATAACATTTTCAGAAAGGATTTTCCTCCCACATTAGATAAGTTTGACCTTTGAAAATAGGGATAAGAGCACTGACTCCCTCGGCAGTCTGTAGCTATCTTTGCTAACAAAACTTATGGCATTCAGAATAATGACTAATGATGTCATTCATAAATGGAAAATCAAAATCAAAATTAATCAGATTGAGCAAATCAGAACCTTTACCAACTGAGGATTTATGTTTCAATTCTCTAATATCTGCAAGGACAGTCAAGGAGAGGTCTATTTCATTTGTGCACAAAATAAATACCACTGCAATAATTAGATCCGTGAACCACCATGAAAATAATTATGTTCCCACTGCAACCATACTTTTCAGGGCCAAATTGCTGAGCCTAAGACTTTATGGTCACAATTTTTGCCTATAAAAATTTAAAGGTAATTCAAGTTCTTGAAAGCGGCACTTGGTGTGCCTCATTGTTTTTCAGATGCAAGCTAGATCTGTATTGCCTGTCAGTAGATGTCCATATAAGGATTTGTTGACTGAAATCCTGGCTAAAATTAATTTGGAGGATGGGTGAGATCTTTATCACAGTTAATCCCCATCAACAAGTATGACTCCTTGTAAAAAAAAGAGTCTACTTTCAGTCTTGTCCTATTGTGGATTTTCAGTTCAATCACTGATAACACTAGGATCTGAGAGGGTCTTAAAAAACATTCAGATAACAAACCCTGGATCCAGATTTACAGAAAAACAGGAGCAGAATTTCTCACAACCCAAGAATCTTTGAAGCAGGCCTTTTTCTATGCATAAGTATGTGTACAATTTCCTTTCTTTCTTACTGAAAAACTTTTTATAGGCTTAATACTCTGCCATCTGGGTCCTGGAAAGGAGGTATAGACACATTGCCTTTCAGAACTCTATCACTCCCTAAGGAGTGTTGCTGACAGTTCTGCAGAACTGCCTATTATGCAATACATGACACTCAGAATTAGTATCACTTGTCCTTGTATAGATTTACAATAATACAGACAGTCCTCGTTTAACCCTAATTTGAACCAACCTTTTGGTCATTAAGTAAAGTAGTTGCTAAGTGAAACTATGGCTGTGCTTACAAATTTATTTCAGTTTTCCTTTGTTTTATAGACTGTGAAGGTCATACATGTGAGGATTGGTTGTAAAGTTACTTTTTCATAACGGTCAACTGTAAATTGGTACTAAATGAGTCAATTGTTAAATGAGGACTATCTCAACCACAGAAGAGATTTTTCCCCCATCTAGATGATAAATTCTTAAAGAATTTTTTACTGCAAACTACAAGCAGTGTAAGAAATTTTTAGGTATAATGAAGTTCTGGTAGATGGTTGTATGAAAATTAGCAGTTTAATATTTTTGACTTAAGTTTCTTGTTTGATATTTTCCATGAAATTTTGGTCTATGACTGTAAGTTTGCTTGCTTGCTAGCTTTGATTTGATATTCTATGATTATACATCATTATACATTCTGATTCTGAAATTATCTACATATATTTTTTAACTGGACTTTCAAAATGATAGAAATTGAAATTATGATTTAGTTGTTCCTAAAGTAATTAATTAATTTCATTTTTATGGATTACTGTGCATGTTGTTGACGTTTTCCTTTAAAATTCGGTAGTAAAATAGCTGCATTAAAGATCTGCAGTGCAAATTTAAAAGAAACTAAATATCCCTTCCTACCCACTTTTCTATGCCCTTTAGATTTGTGTCAGTCTTCTAACAGAACACAACTCTCATTGAAACTGCTGAGTCCACAGAGATTAAATTAAGTCGCCATTGATTATTAAAAAATAATTTTGTTTTGGGGAGGGCAGGGCTTGTGTCCCAGTGATACTACATGCGATCGGGAAGCTCCTGGATCACCATAGATATCTTCTCAGCTGGATGGTCCATTTGGACCTAAACCGTCCCAAAGAGACGGTGAAGGGAAAGAGCACGTCCTGTTGATCCCAGGGACATCGCAAAGTCCCTGGTTGATCCAGGAGAAGCTCTTTTTGCTGGCGGAAAAGAGGCAGCCATCAAGCTGCTGAAGCTGGGACAGCTCCGAAAGAAAGGCAAGATCGGATGAAGGTGTGTCAGTTTGGTGAGAGGTTCTTTTTTATTTACTTATTTCTGAAGAGAACATCCCAATAACTGGAAAGTGGACTTAAAAAGTAAAGAGAACAGTTTATAAGCGGTGAGATTAAGCTTTTCTTAAGATTGACGGCTTTTTTCTTCCTTTTATCTCTTCTGGAACTATTTGATTTTAAAAGGGACTGGCTTTTCCTCTATGTAAAATAATCTTTTGTTCTGATGGTCTTTTTCCTTTTTTTTCCACCAATATTTTTTGGATTAAACTGTTTATGATTTTAAGAACTTTTAGAAAAGAGAGCAATACCAATGTGCCTTTTCTCTTTTTTTTCCTTTTTCTTGCTCTTGAGGGGAGGAGTGAAAGTGAAAGCACTGCCATTTAGAGGCTTGGATATACTGTATTCCTTTCTTCTTCGTTTGTTTATCTATGTGAGCTGCATTCAAGGACATAGAGTTCCTTCTTGAAAGAGATAGTGGGGTGAGCACGACGGATTGTATACACAGGTGCCCATCTGTGAACTATTGATAGCGAACCCAGAGTTGGAACTGAAAGAAAGAAGACTAAAGTGACCTTGAAAATATATTCTACTGGAAATTTGACTTGATATTCTAAAAAAGCCTTGGACATCTGGTGGCAGTAGTTTTCTTTTTTCTCTTTGGCTGGATTTGTGGCTGCTCTATCTTTTCCACCCCCCCATTGATTGAATTTTTATTGTTTGGATTATCCCTTTTTCAATTTTTAGCCAGGAATTTTTCTTTTTCCCTTTTCTCTGCCTATGATTTGCTCCCCTTTTCTTTTTTTTTTTTTCATCTTGTTGATTCGCCATTGGATTAGGGTATATAAATACCTGAAGTCTCTTCCCCTTTTTTTCCTTTTTATTTTTTGAACTGGTAACCACCTGTTGTTGCTTTTTGAGACCTTCCTTTTCTTCTTTACTTTTTTTTCTATTTTTGTATACAAGTGGAACCAACTGGATTAAGGTGTACAAGAACCTGAAGAATTTTTTTGTTTCTTTAATTTTTTTATATTCCTTAATATTTTTAATTTTTACTTTTTTCCTTTTTGTCTACTTATTTTTATTATTTTGGAGGGCCCTCTGCTTTTTGGGGCCCTACTAGGAAATAACTATAAAATGAGTAGAAAAGCAATAGCTCCAAGCTCTCAATCAACAACTCCTGCTTCTTCACCATCTGGAGGTCAGCGATCAATACAGGCAATGTTGCAACAGGAAAAGGAAAAAGAAGGAGGATACATTACAGAAGATTTTGCAAGGAATTCAAATTCTACAGACAAAAGTAGAAAATGTTGAAAAGAGTAATGAGAATATCTCCCAAAAATTGAACAGACAAATCAAAAGGTGGAGAAGATTCAGCAGAAAATAGATAAGACGGATGAAAAAGTTGAAAATATTCAACAGAAAATTGGAAAGACAGATGAGAAAGTGGAAAATATCCAAGAGATGATGACCAAATATGATGAAAAGATTAAGAAAATTGAAGAGCAGGACGAACAAAGAGATAAGGAAATTGGAAATATCAATATCAGATTGAGTGAAGTTGAAAAAGACAGGATTGAATCATTGAGAGGAGAGATGGATAGATCAGAATTTTACTTGAGATTTCAAAATGTGGAGGAAGAAAAGGGTGAAAACCTCGTTGGAAAAATGATAGAAATATTGGCGGAAGCACTAGAAATAACGAAAGAGAAAATGATGGATGGAATGGATGAAGTGTTTCGTGTACATACAAGATATGCAATGAGGAATAAGCTACCAAGAGAAGTCCATATTAGATTTACTAAGAAAATTATTAAAACACAAATTTTGCAAATGACAAGAGAAAAGACATTAAAGTATAAAGACAAAGAAATTGTGGTGCTGAAACAGGTACCAAGAAGAGTAAGGGAGACGAGGAGAGTACCTCTTTCTAACCAAAGAACTGCTTAGAAAAGGAATAAATTATAGATGGCTGATACCAGAAGGCCTTCTGTTTACATGGCGGAACAAAGACATAGAATTGACACGGTTGAAAAGGCGGAATCATTTTATTATGAATATATTAGAGGAAAGGAGGAAGATACAAGAAAAGAAGAGCCCCTGATTGAACCTCAAAAGGAGTTGATAGCAGTAATTGAAAAAGAAAAGGAAAAAGAAGAAGGCGTAGGGGCCCAGAGAACGAAGAGAAATAAGATCCACCAGAGCAATAAATCCCTTGGACAAAATCTAAAATGGAGGAAAGAAAACTGGTTACGATGAATATAAATGGACTCAATTCAATCATTAAAAGAAGGAAAGTATTTCACAAATTGGAGAAATTAAAATTTGATATAATTTGCCTACAAGAGGTACATATTAAAAAACAACATGAACACGTACTGAAACAAAAAAAATTAGGAAAATTGTTTACTTCATTGGCACAATGTAAAAAAGAGGCGTGGTTCTATATATTAAAGAAACAATTTCGGCTGAATTAATTTATACAGATGATGATGGAAGAATCTTAATGGTAGAAATAATGGACAATAATACTAAAATACTTTTAATAGCAATATATGCTCCAAATGACCACCAAGAGGAATTTTATAATAAACTCCATAAAAAATAATTGAACTGGACTACGTTAATTTATGCATGATGGGAGATTTTAATGGAATAATTAATGAGCAGCTGGATTATAAATCACAAAAAGCCACAAAGAAAGCTAGAAAGAAACTACCAAAACCCTTTTTCAAATGATAGAAGAAATAAATTTAAAAGATGCATGGAGAGAGAGAAATATAGGAAATAAACAATATACATTTTACTCAAACAGGCATGAATCATGGTCAAGAATAGATATGATATGGACATCAGCTGATCTATTTTTAATATACAAAAATTGAAATAGAAGCAAGTATTTGGGCCGATCATAATCCAATGATTATTATTTGGAAAGGACAAAAGATGAGATCTAGATGGACATTAAACAATAAGATATTAAAGGAAGAAGATTTTAAACAGAAAATGGAGAGAGAACTGGTATTCTTTTTAAAGAAAATAAGAAAGAGGATACATCGTTACAGAATCTCTGGGACACGATGAAGGCCTATACAAGAGGCTTGATAATTGATTATACAAGGAAAAGAAATATCAAACAAAAAAGACTTTTAAAACATTAGAAGAAGAATATAAAAACTGGAAAAAGAACTACAGAAATTTCCACAAAAAAAATGTTAAAATCAAAATGGATATAACCAAACATAAAATGGAATTAATGGAAAAAGAAGAGCTAGCCCAAAAGATTAAAAATGCTAAACAGAATTATTTTGAGGACGCAAACAAACCAGGAAGATGGTTAGCCTATAAATTAAGAAAGGAAAGAGAATCAAGGAAAATTAGCCATTTAATAGATGAAGAAGGACATCCTTGTTACGGAAATGAAGGAAAAAAAGAATTATACAAGACTATTATGGAAAATTGTACTATCAAGAGAGTATTCAAGAAGAAAAATTAAACAATATATACAAAAGGCAAAGTTACCACAGATACCTAAAGATATCGAAATAATGTTAGAAGAGAATATAACAATGATGGAGTTAACAGAAGCCTTAAAGAAACAAAATACAGGGAAAGCACCAGGCCCGGATGGTTTACCAGTGGAATTTTATAAGACTTTTCAGGAGGTGTTAAACCTCCAATTATTAGAAGTTATGAATGAAGTCATGCAAGAGAAGAGAATACCAAAGACTTGGTCAGAAGCTTATATCACACTTATACCGAAGGAAGACACAGACTTACAACAAGTTAAAAATTATAGGCCTATTTCCTATTAAATTCAGACTATAAAATTTTTGCTTCAATTTTGGCAGAAAGACTGAAAAGATACTTAAACAACTTTATACATGTTGACCAAAATGGGTTTCTGCCAAAAGACAAATCAAACATAATATGAGAATAATCCTGGACACTCTGGAGTACTATGAGGCACATCCTGAAAAGCAAATGGCCTTGATGTTTCTGGATGCTCAAAAAGCCTTTGATAACGTGAGTTGGCGCTTCATGTTACTACAATTGACACAAATGGGCTTTGGCAAAAATTTTATACGTGCTATTGAGACTATATATTCTGAACAAACCGCAAGGGTTTTGATAAATGGAGAATTGACAGAGCCTATAAATATAAGAAAAGGGACTAGACAAGGCTGCCCACTGTCGCCCCTGCTGTTTGTGTTAACCTTAGAAGTGTTAAACAGGTGTATTAGAGAAGATAAACAAATAAAAGGAATGAAAATTAAAAGAGAAGAATATAAGTTACAAGCCTTTGCAGATGACCTGGTATTTATATTAGAGGACCCACTGGAATCAGCTTAAGCTAATTGAAAGAATAGAAGAGTATGGAGAAGTAGCAGGATTGAAAATTAATAAAGACAAAACAAAGATATTAACAAAGAATATGTTAGCGAGACGGAAGAAAGAATTGGAAGAAGCTTTAGAAATACAGGTCACAAGTAAGGTTAAGTATCTAGGGATATATATTACAGCAAGATGTAGTACACTGAAGGAGCATAATTACATTAAACTTAAACAGCAGATAGTGACAGACTTGGAAAAATGGAAAAACAACTATCGTTGATTGGGAGAATATCAACAATCAAGATGAATGTATTGCCTAGAATTCTATACTTATTCCAGACAATTCCAATTAGATTAGGGAAAGAGTTTTTCGAAGACCTAAATCGAATGATGTTGAAATATATATGGCAAGGCAAAAAAGCAAGAATAAAACTTAAGTTATTGCAGGATGCAAAATTAAGAGGAGGGTTTGCTTTGCCCAATTGGGAACTATACTACCAGGTGACAAATTTGATGTGGGTAAAAGATTGGATAACACTAAGGAATACTAGATTATTGACTCTAGAAGGACATGACTTGCTATTGGGGTGGCATGCATTCCTTTGGTATAAGGAAACTAAAACACAAGGGTATTTTAGAAGACATTATATTCGAGAAGCTTTGTTTTTAAACTGGGAGAAGATAAGAAGACAATATTATTTAAAAGTTCCACTGTGGATATCTACTATTGAAGCTTTTTCTTATCCAATAATATATAAAAAGGAACAGTTAGATATGTTGAGATATTGAATGAAAAGGGTGAACTTAAATCTATGCAAACGTTGGAAGAACAAGGTGTAAAGATGAATTGGTTTTCATATTTGCAAATACAATCTAGATTTGATAAAGATTTTAAAACAGAAGGTATTTATGATAAGATGACTGTTTTAGATAAAATTTTGATGGGTACTGATGAAAAGGTAATTAAAAAACTTTATAGATATTTATTAGAATTTAAATTGGAGGAGGAGCAAGTGAAAGAAACAATGATTACTTGGGGAAAAAATTTTGGATATGGAATTGATTTAGAGAAATGGGAAAAATTATGGTCCCAGAATTATAAAATGACAATGTCAACTGCTTATAAAGAAAATTTGTATAAGATGTTTTACAGGTGGTACTTACCCCCAATGAGAATTGCAAGAATGTTTAAGAATAAATCGGATAAATGTTGGAAATGTCATCAGACACCTGGATCATATTACCATATGTGGTGGACTTGTTCAGATCCAAAAAGATATTGGACTAAAATCCACATATGGTTGGAAAAAATGATACAACAACACATAGATTTGAAACCAGAAATATTTTTATTGGGAATTATACCAGATATCTACAATAAAGAGTTGAAATATTTGATTGTAAATGTTTTAACAGCAGCTAGAATTGTATTTGCCAAAAATTGGAAGAATGATAAAATACCTATGCAGGAGGAAGTGATTAGGAAAATTATGGACTGTGCTGAAATGAGTAAATTGACATTTGAAATTAGAGAACAAGAAGATAAACAATTTTACAAGATATGGGATTTGTTTTATCAATGGTTGGATAAAAAGACTTGGTAATGCAATAGACTATATAATTTTGTAATAGAAATATAATAGGCTGATATAAAATATAATGTTGATATATATAACCATTGGATGAAAGTATAACATAAATTTTAGATTAAAAATATATCTCGTATATATGAAATAAATAGTTTAATTGTACACAAGTAATAATTGATAAATACATAATGTTTTATTGATAATATGAGAAATTTTTTTTTGATAAATTGTGAGTGATGAATATGAAAGGATGACACAAAGGATTTGTAACCAACTGACACACTGTATGTATATATGGAAGATGGTTTTTATGTTTTGTATGTCCTGTTTGTATGTTTGTATCAAAAATAAAAAACTTTTTTTATAAAAAAAAATAATAATTTTGTTTTATAGACCTTGAGTTAATTTAATTGGTTAATTGTCAATACTGCATGGTTTGTTTCTACCATAGCAGTACAATAAAATTAATGTATAATGGTATACTTAACAGTACCCCTTTATGCTGCAAATATAAATAAGTCTTAATGAATGGAACAGGACATCCAAGTCTTCACACATTATACTCTTATTATTTCTCTTGTTTTCTCTAACATTTCCTTTTTTCCTCATTTAAAACAACACACTTAACAAGAAAGATTACTTGGATAGTTCCTTCAAAAATCTTGCACACCAGAGAAAAACAACCTTGCTAATTTTATGGCACTTCAATTAAATAGGCAAATGGTATCATAGATGCCTTTGTAATGTTTCTCTGCCCTTCTCCCCGTCAATTACTTTAGACTAGTAGTGTGTTATGCATGGTAGGAAAACAGGAGATAGTAGCATACTTCCTAATGAATACTCTGAGGCAAGGAGAAGCAGTCATGTCTCTAAAGCTATAATCATTCATTCAGGCAGCCCTTTTCACTGTCTGATTGGCAAGACCAGACAATGTTTAATGTTTCCTATTTACTGCAAGTGGTCTCTCTTTCTTTGTCAGAAGATTTCTCTTCTTTCCCTTCCTTTCACCTTTGGCATGCCTGCTATACATTGCTCAGGATTCAACCCTCCTTATTCCCCCCTCCAGTATACCTGACGTAACACAAACATTTACTTCCTATTAATTGCTCTTTGAGCATTAGTTTACTTATTTGTCTCTTAACTATGCCAGTTGGAAACAATTCTAATGTCTCAACTGGTCCAGCTATTGGTGGCATTTGGAGCTCTTCATACTTTCACTGTTAACATTTTACCAGCTGGCTTTGTCAGAAGAAAAGAAAGGCTTAAAAATCCAATCTGGCTGTACTTTTAATACAGATTTAATTCAGGGTTCTTGAATTAAGCTAATCAGAATCACTTCATTTCTTCATATGTAAAACTCTATACCAAACTTTTCCTTTTTGCTCCAGAAGCCTTGAATTAAAGACACACAAAACAGCAAAAGTAATATTTTATTTGTTGCTCATTCAGTGAATTTCCTCTGTAACTTTTGATTCAATTTCTCTGAACAAAGAGTCACTTTGTGGGTTTTATAACCCATTTTCCATGTGTGAACTTCAGTATGCAAGTGCCATTTATGCTGTGCTAATGGTAATAGAGGTCAAAAAAAGGTTATTAAACATTCATAAAAGATGCCAGCAATTATAGTTTCCATAGGGAGTCATTATACTGATATCAGTGAAGCAGTGTTCAAAAGGACAATGGCATAAAGGAAAACAAATTCAGTGCTCTATAATGGTGTCATTTTATAATTAATCTTATGATGCAATTGTGATAGTTTTGTTTCCCTTTAATTTGTTGCACTTTCCACAGTCTATGTGGTGAACAGTAGGATATTTTCTCTCTCTGAAAATGCTATAATCACTTAGACTGCTAGTAGTTCTCACATTGATGGATTTTTATTGCTCTAGTGTTTCTCAATCTCAGCGACTTTAAGTTGTGAAGATTTCATTTTTCAGAATTCCCCAACCAGCCAGAATTCTGACAGTTGAAGTAGACACAGCTTAAAGTTGTCAGTATTGAGAAAAATTAAATTATATTTGATAAAATTATTATGAAATCATGTTCTTAATAGTTGTTCCATGTTTAGTTATATCCTCCTAAATAATTGGGGATTTTCATGAGTCAAAAATAATTCAGGAACACTTCTGACTTCGCATAAAATTGAACCTTTCAGCTATTCATTAAAAGCAGCCTGACTGATTTTGGTTTAAGCTGGAAAAAGAAAAAAAGGGGAAAAAATTGAAGCTGTTTTAAAAGCTCAAGTCATTAAAATTAAAATTCTCAAAGCAGAGACATTAGTACAGAAATCAGAAAAAAGAAGCTACTTTTAATGAATGTCATGGCCATGTCATAAATATTTTCTGCATAATTTTTGAAATATATGTAGCCCTAGAAACTACATTCTCAATTTTCTTCTGATTTGTAAATTATCAAATGTTTTGGATAAACCATAAGATTTGCTGTATTTTTCACACTATAAGATGCTCCAGACTATAAGATGCACATTAGCTTTAGAGGAGAAAAACAAGAAAAAAAATCTGTCTCTTCCTCCCAGTATTAATCTGGATATTGATCTGGCTAGTATTCTTGAAGCAAACAGCAAACAGCCTGCCTGCTGCCTTCACTGGGAAATGCTAGAGCCTTTGCTGCTGAGCCGCTGATTGTATTGTATTGGCCTCCCACTGATTGGCTGGTTGGATTGGCCTCCCAATGTTCTAGGCATCAGGGATCACCATCACCACTGCCTATTGTCACCCATTTGCTTCTGCCTGTTTGCTACTGCCCATTTGCCGCCACCTAGTGGGCAGTGGCAAATGGGCCATGGCAAACAGACCATGATGATTGATGGCAAATGTGCAGCAGCAAATGGGTGAGTGGTGAATGGGCAGCAGTGAATGGGCAGGCAGCAAATGGATGGAGGTGAATGGGTGATGATAGGTGGCAGATGCAATGCTCACTGTCTAGAACAGCTGATCAGCAATATTCCGGGAGGCTGATCCAACCGCCAATCAGCTGCTCGGCAGAAAAGGCTCCATCATTCGCTGGTGGCAATGCACCAACCCACCTTCCCCCCACTGCAATATTTATTCTATAGACATTTCCACCCACTTTGGGGGCAAGTGTGTCTTATAGTGCAAAAAATACGATATTTTCAGGGGAGAAATAAGATAATTCATGCAACATGTTTAAAATTTCTACCAGATATTTTTGGATGTTGGGTGTTCAACTCTCCAAAGATTTATGGGGGAAATGAATTTATATTCTTCTATTCTGCATATTTATAAATTTTTCCAATGCTTTCCAAGGGGGATTCAGAAGAAATGTATTTCTTCTCACTATTTTAGTGAGGATTATCAGAAAATATAGAAGCCAAGTCTTTTGAGGAGAGATTGAGAAATTGAAGATGTTGATCCTAGCCCAAACTAATGATGGGTAAGTTAGTGGACCTTTTTCTGACTGGAGAAATATAAAATAATAATCATACCAATCCAGTAAAGATTAGGATTTCAGAGAATGGTATATAAACTGTCAAATAGCAAGGTGCAATGTAGTAAATTTGCTACATCTGTTTACATCTTTGTTAATGTGAATCATGTATTGTATCTGTCAACAGAATAGTTTGAATACAAATAACCACAGCTACAAATCCTGTGATTGAATGTGAGTGTGCTGTATTCTGAGTCTGACAACTCTTGTATGTTTATAACAATATTTAGTTTGCTGATGAATGCAGGAACTATATTTTGCAAATATATATATATATATATATATATATATATATATATATATAACATTTATATGCCGCCCTTCTCCGAAGACTCAGGGCGGCTTACAATTTTTTGGGATACAACCCAGTGTGCTCAGCAATAGCCTTCATTCCATTGTATATGCCTGCTTATTACTAAGCGGCATTTTTACAAAGTCAGCTTATTGCCCCCAACAATCTTGGGTCCTCAATTTACCTACCCCGAGAGGATGGAAGGCTGAGTCAACCTTGAGCCTGGTGGGATTCGAGTCTACAGTAATTGTAGACAGCTGGATCTTAAGTGCAGGCATTTAACAGCCTGAGCCACCAAGGCTCTTTATATATGATGTATTCATAGGGAAATGCTTATGTTTATGAACTTCAGGCTGGAGATTCAATTTAGAGAATGCTTAATTACACTAACATTGGTGCCAAGGAAATGGCATTATAAGAATTCTATGAAAAACTGTCACTGACATTCTGCTGTTGGGGTTTTCTTTCTTCCTTAAATAGACAGTGGGATGAGTTATTTAGTGCCTGTGATACTATGAAGATGGGAACGAAACTAAGAATATGCTGTAGTCTGCATTCACTGTAAAACTAAAGAATGTAAGAACAGCACTTTCAGAAAAGCAAAAAAAAAAATCAGCAAGAAGGCTTTAGAGAATTACAGCATAAATATTCTATAAGAATTTGCCCATCAGCTGGCAGAAAAATGAAAAAGTAATGCAGAAAAAATGAAATGTGGCTTTGAAAGGCACAATATATTTTCAACTACCTTTCTTCTAGCTTGCATCTTTATTTTTGTTCCCCCAAAAGGAGAAACAATGTAGAACTATTGTAATCCTGTACTACACAGCTGACATTTTTGCTGAAATGAAGAAATGTTTCTTTGAAGAAAAGGAGACATGTAGAACATATTCTGATGACATAGCAAAGAGCTACATTAATTAAGTTTTCCAGGCTTCTCTTATTTAATACTAAAGCAGCATAATATAGATAAAACCTAAAGTTTTATTGAAAAATAAATACAATTGCAAAAGAATCCTTTGATTCCTTAAGGACTGCTTTATGCACATGTGGTCCATTTTTAAAAGTTATACGAATGAATTCCTACTTCACTATCTCTGTCATTACAAATAATTCTAAAGTAGAGATATTGGTTATGTATTTTTAAAAATGCATATGTCAAAGTTATATATCTTATATACACATATACATACAGTATATATGTATAATACATGTATATGTTTTTTAAATGATTTATTTCCATATTGCTTTTGATATTTAAACTTTGTGCTGTACTTTCTTTTGATGTTTTGTTGAGGCCCTAAATTCATTTTTTAAACTGCTTTCTTATGGATATTTACATGAAAATAATAGTCCTTACTTATCCTCAAAGAACAAATTATTAGGACTGTTATTTCATTCTAAGCATATCCTTAATTGAACCCTGTTTAAATTGTCTTTAAATTTATTGTATTTAATGGGGCTTATGCCTTAGTACTGTATTTAAAATCCCAAAGATATATATCCATTATTTTTAATGTTAACACTGTGAGAGAGGCTATGTTATTTTCTAAGATAAAAATGTGAAATAATAATTCATGAAGTTGCTGGCTCATTAGATTATAACCATCACACTACATTAGTTTATCATGTTTTTCAAGCATAGAAAGGCATGCAATTATTAACATGTAGGCATAGTAGGAGCTATTGAGATTCTTCCAGTGTTTTCCTGCTGACTCTACAATCTTACAGATTGCTTCCTTACTTTTCTTCCCCCTACATCTTAGTTAATGATTTAATCTGTGACCTTTCACAAGCCAATTTTGGTGCTGATCATTTGCTTCTGTCTTTGATGGATATTAGAATAACCCTGCCAGAGGTTTTATGAGATGTTGCTTAATTAGCTGGCATGGTGAAGCAGTTACATCCTTCAAATCAAACATCAGAGTTCACTACTGTCAATGTTTCCTGAGAGTGATGGGGATAAAAGCTCATCCATATCCATGATGGTTAAAAGTGAATAGTATCATTTTATTCTGCCTGTGATTAGCATAAGCATAATATTTATTTGTTAGAGTCATATTCCACTCCACCCTCAGTAGCTCACATACCAGACCACAATAAGACTGTAAAATAAATTGAATATCTATTGTTAACACAGCATGTTGCATTTCAGAAAGGAAAAAGAGAGAGAAGAGCTGGATGCATTTCTTTTGACCTGACTTGTTTATATGTGCTTTCTCCATTTATTAATAAAAATTTAAGACAGGAACAAATCTAAGTGGTGATAGAATAGTAATGTCCTGGTTCACACTCTTATGGAAAATAAATTAAGAAAAGCTCTTCTCAGTAGTTTTGAATCTCAAATGTACCCTTTGGAGTCAGTCACCTTTCAAACTTTTAGGTGGGTAGGATTAACAGAACTCTGTTCAAGGTTGGTTCATGATGTCCTCAGCTACTATTGCTCAGTTCTGGTTGCTGTTAGTGAAGAATAAGTCAGTAAGAAGAAAAGAGTGACAGTTAGTTAAAATCCAAAGCAACCTTTTTATTTAGAAAAGGTCTGATAGCAGGGGTGGGATTCAAATTTTTTAACAACCAGTTCTGTGGGTGTGGCCTAATTTGTGGGCATAACCTGGTGATCATGTGACTGGGTGGGCATGGCCTATGGTCATGTGACTGGATGGGCATGGCCAACTCAGTCACTCATGTCAAGGGGTGCCTCGCCTGGCCCCCTCCCCTCCTCACCCAGCCATGCCTTGTCATACCCAGCCTCAACGTATCTATAGTTCACCTTTTTTTTACTTTATTATCTACATACTACAGATGTACTTTCATGGACCACTGAAAGGAGGAAATGGCTCACATGCTTTGCCCAACAGCGTGATAGGCAACAGCTTCTAAGGGGCTGCCACAAAGAAGGGGTGGGGAACAATGTATTTTCCAAAGAAGCAGAAGGCAAAACAAGAAGCAATGAATGGAAACTGAACAATGAGAGAAGCAACCTAAAACTAAGGAGAAATTCCTGACAGTGAAAACAATTAACCAGTGGAACTGCTTGTCTCCAGAAGTTCTGGGTGATCAAACACTGGAGGTTTTTAAGAAAAGACTGGCAGCCATTTCTCTGAAATGGTATAGGGTTCCTCCCAAGGTCCTTCTAAGTGTTATTCTGTTGTGCTGACACCTTTCCCAGGCCCTCCACTCAGATAAAAAATGTGGCTGTGATAACTGATCAGAGCTCCTTTGTTTTTTATCTGTAACAGCTTTAGCATTTAGGATCATAGCTAAGTTAGTTGCTTTTCTATTAAGACATAATCCTTAAAAGGGCTTTCCTGTAGGGATTCTGCATGGTCTAATTCAGAAGTCCCCAACCTTTCTGGCACCAGGGACTGGTTTCATGGAAAACAGTTTTACCATGGACCTCTGTGTGTGTGTGTGTGTGTGTGGGGGAGGGAGGAAGGGAGGGAGGGAAGAGGGGGGAAGACAAGTATACAGTTTGGGAAAGAGACACAGACAAAAGTGGTAAATTAAATAGTGGGTGGGCCATGCATGGAGTAAAATAAGTGTGGGATTATTACTTAAGGCCTGCCACCAGATGATTTTGCTGCAGTCCAGGGGGAAATCAAAATAAACATATAGGGAAGACTTCACTAGAAAGGGCTTTCTTTTGCTCCTGAAGAAAATCAGAATGAAGAACTGGAAAGGCCTTCACAGGAAGAGGCTTTTTTGTTCTTCTCTGGAAGAAAATTAGAAGACACAGAGAAAACTTCACTGGAAGAGGCTCTCTGCTTTTGCTCCAGAGAAAACTCCCAATCAAAGACCTGGGGAAGCAGAAAGAGGGAATGATCACCACCTGCACTTTTCAATAGTTCAAGCACAGTGATTCCTTCCAGATTAGACCTGTGACTTTCTGCTTCTAAGAAAGTAGAAAGGAAGGTAGGGAAGAAGGGACAATTCTAATTCACCTTCCAGCAAAACAAACCAAAGATCCAGCACATTGTGGAAGTACTGGGAAAACTATTCAAAAGAGAGGAGGGGGAGTGGGAAGGGAAGAGAGAGAAAAAGAGAGAGAGACCAGACCAACTCAGCCAGCAGTCTTGGAAAAGGTGCATTTGAGAATGGTTCCATCGGAGACACAGTGCTTAAGAGGGGAAAGGTAGTTTCTCCCCTCCCCATTCGAATTCCTTGTTGGAACAGGCTTGCAAAGCTGCACAAGAAAGAAAAGAGCATGAGCCTTGTTTCTGTGCCAGGAGGGGGAGAGGAGGAAAGTGAGAAAAAAGAGGAGGAAGAGATAGTAGGAGGAAGAGACCTTAGGCATGCATGTGCACACACCCACACCCACACACCCACACAAACTTCTGTGCTGCTAGGCTTGTTATTTTTTTCAGCCCGAAGCCTCTCACAATGTTTTCCTCTCCATTGTCACAGAGCTGGGCTGCACGGAGGGGGGAAGACCTTAGGTGCACGCACACACACACACACACACATGTGCACAGGTTGGAGAGGTGAGCTGAGAGTCACACAGAGGTCTGTCAGGCACAGAGACAACAACAGGGGAAGGGGATCAAAATTTATTTTATTTATTTATTTTTATTTTATTGGGATTTTTATGCTGCTCTATCTCCCGAAGGACTCTGGGCGGCTCACAACAATAAAAACATACAATACAAAATTTTAAAAAGTATTAAATGAACATCCCAATAACCTAATTAAAAACTAACAAACACCAATAAGAACTCCCCCCCCCATCAGTCCAGGTTGGCTAGCTGAAAAAGCCATGTTTTCAGGTCACGATGGAAGGATCGAAGGTCAGAAGCCATCCGAAGCTCCAAGGGCAACTGATTCCAAAGGGAGGGTGCACCCACAGAGAAGGCTCTCCCCCTGGGGATCAGCAGTCGACACTGTCTGGCCGACGGCACCCTGAGGAGGCCCTGTCTGTGGGAGCACACGGGCCGATGGGCAGTTGTTGCTGGCAGTAGGTTCTCCCGCAAATACCCCGGCCCTAAGCCATGTAAGGCTTTATAGGTGATTACCAGCACCTTGAATCTCACCCAGAGGGCAACCAGCAACCAATGCAGCTCATGCAGGAGGGGTGTAATATGGGAGTATCGGGATCCTCCCATCACAACCCACACGGCTGCATTCTGTATCAGTTGAAGCCTCCAAGTGGTCCTCAAGGGCATCCCCATGTAGAAAGTGTTGCAGTAGTCCATACAGGAGGTAACAAGCGCATGAGTAACCGTACGTAAGGCATCTCAGTCCACATAGGGGCGCAACTGATACACCAGGCAAACCTGGGGAAATGCCCCCATGGCCACGGCTCCTACATGATCTTCCAAACCAAGCCATGCATCCAGGAGGACTTGTAAGTTGCACTCCCTTTCGATGGGGGGTAACACCTCTCCCTCCATAACCAGAGAAGGAACATCCTGGACAATCCGAGATGCCGGTATGTACAGCCACTCAGTCTTGGCCAGGTTGAGTCAAAGCCTGTTCCTCCCCATCCAGATCCATACCGCTTCCAGGCATTGGGACATCATGTCGAGGGCATCACTGGGTTGGTTTGGGGTGGAGATAAAAAGCTGGGTATCATCAGCATACTGATGATACCTCACTCCAAAACTATGGATGATCTCACCCAGTGGTTTCATATAGATGTTGAACAGAAGGGGAGAGAGAACTGACCCCTGAGGCACCCCACAAGGGAGGGGCCTGGTGTCGATCTCCATCCTCCTGCCAACACTGACTGTGAGTGACCCAAGAGGTAGGAGGAGAACCACTGTAAGACAGTGCCTCCCACTCCCAACTCCTCAAGACATCGCAGTAAGATAGCATGGTCGATGGTATCGAAAGCCTCTGAGAGATCTAATAGGACCAGGATAGAGGAATAACTCCTATCCCGAGCCCTCCAGAGATCATCCACCAGCATGACCAATGCCGTCTCCATGCTGTACCTGGGCCTGAAACCCGATTGATACGGGTCGAGATAATCAGTTTTCTCCAGGAACACCGGGAGCTGTTGGGCCACCATGCTCTCAACAACCTTCGCAACAAAGCGAAGGTTGGAGACGGGACAAAAGTTGTTCAAAATAGCTGGGTCCAGGGCAGGCTTCTTGAGGAGCGGGCTCACCACCACCTCCTTCAGGGTGGAGGGGAGCATCCCTCATTCAAAGAAGCATTAACCATTGCCTGGAGCCAGCCTCGTGTAACCTCCTGGGCAGCATAAACCAGCCAGGAGGGGCACGGATCCAATAAACACATGGCAGCACTCAGTTTCCCCATAATCCTGTCCACTTCATCCGGAGTCATAGGATCGAATTCTTCCCAAATGGTATCCACAAGACTGGTCGCTTCTCCCCCCGATAGACCCTGACCAGTCAGAGTCCAGACCGGCCTGGTTGTGAGCGATCTTGTCCAACAGATGTTGACTAAATTCCTCAGCCTGCCCCTGCAAAGGGTCCTCCCTCATCCCCTGATTAAGAAGGGAATGGGTGACCCTAAACAGGGCAGCCGGGCGATTATCTGCGGATGCAATGAGAGTGGAGAAGTAAACATATTTCGCCGCTCCCATCACCACAAGATACCTGGTAAAAGATCTTAACTGCAATCGATCAGATTCTGACTGACTGGACCTCCAATTGCTCTCTAGGCCCCTCCTTCGGCGCTTCATATCCCGGAACTCCATGGAAAACCAGGGAGCCAACCGGGATCTACACTGGGTCAGAGGCCACAAAGGTACAACGTGGTCAAGAACCCCAGAGGCAGCCCTTTGCCAAGTGTCCACCAGGACATCAACTGGGCTGTGGGCAAGGGAGGCAGTAATCAACCCAAGCGCCATCTGGAACCTTCCCGGGTCCATTAGGCACCTGGGGCGGAACCACTTATTTGGTTCTGCTTCCCAGCAACGAGGGGCAGCATACTGGAAGGCCAGATGAGGAGATAATGATCAGTCCATGACAGGGGTTGAATAGTTGGTAACCCCCACCCAGAGCATTAAACCACTGTCCAGAGATAAAAACAAGGTCAAGCGTGTGCCCTCCACCATGAGTAAGACCCTGTATTATTTGGGACAGGTCCATGGCCGTCATGGTAGCCATGAACTCCCAATCCATCTTTGATGCCCCACCCAGAGAAGGAAAGCTGAAATACCCCAGAACAATAAGTCTGGGAACTCAACCGCCACCCCTGATAGCACGTCAAGTAGATTAGGCAGGGCTGTTGTCATGCAGCTGGGACAAAGGTACATGAGCAACAGGCCCAACTGACCACCAGGGCTCCACCTTAGGAGAGACTCACACTCGCCTATCTGAGGGACAGTGGTCTCCCACGGACAAAGGGTCTCCCTAACAACAACTGCCACCCCCCCGCCCCTACCCTGGGCTCGAGGTTGGTGCAGCACACAGAAATGGGAAGCCGCTGCCCACTAAAAAAAAAAACCACAGAGCTTCCCTTTTTGTCCACCCTCCCCTCCATTTCCTCCATGCCTAATGACAAAGGACAGTTCTGCTTCCACCCCATCCCCCCTGCAATGCCAGAAGCTGCACGCCATCACCATTTGCTTTCTACTTCTCCCCCTCCCAGAGCCATTGGAGCTTGTGATCTCCTATGGCTACTACTTTCCATGGCATGCTGGCAGGCAGAAGCCCCCCGGGTCCCCTATGTCCTCTCCTTCCTACTTCTTTCTTCCTCCATGCACAGGTAGTGATGTTGCTTTCGCATGCAGGGGTGGGACGGTCCCAGGGAAAGGCCAGCAAGTGGAGCATGGAGGCACCAGTGCCACTCACAGCCAGCCTTAGATCCATGCTGCCGCCTCAGCCCCTCCCCCTGGGCATGAGCGCAGGAGGCTCCAAGCGCAAGAGGCCTGGCTGGCAATGCATCCTGGGTGAATGGCAGTGCTCAGCAAGCAGTCCCCAGCAATGCCAGGCCCTGCACACTCGCCACCTCCTGTGCGTACAACCAGGGGCCAAGGTAGCGCTGCAGATCTAAGGCTGGGCTTGGGTGAGGAACCAGTGAGCAGCCTGGGCTGTGGGCATAACTCTAGGTGAGCAGCCAAGGCAAGATAAGGAGTGGCTGGGAGGGGCAGGGCCAGCCAGTGGCACAATTTGCTGGTTCTCTGAATTGCACAGAATCATAACAAGGGGTTCACCCGACCCAGTCCAAATCAGTAGAATCCCACCCCTGTCTGATAATGATATTATTTCCAAACAGAAGAAAATGCCTACCTAATTACAACTTTGTCCAAGGGGCAAAGCAAATTTTTGCAGAGCTCCATAGAAGATGGACTTGATTCAAAATATGGCTCATTGTTTGAAATAAATACTTTTCACTAAAGCCAGAAGCATTAAACAGTTATAAGTCATTTCAGTGGAGAAATGAACTATATTGACAAAAAAAAATGCTGTAGAAAGACAGTGGCAAGAAGGCAGCAAGAATATAGCAAATCTCTTTCCGTCTTAAAAAGACTCAGATTAAGAGACAGGTAATAAATTGGAACTGACCATTATATAAGAAAGAAAACACCCAAGTCTTAAAAATTGTCTGTGTCTTCACTATAACAGCAGATCATGCTTAAGCTAAGGCTGAGCAGTGGATGGACTTATGATGCCAAACATCAACATGACATGCCTTGTTATTCAGTTATTTAATGTACTGATCATAATATAAAATTGACAACAGTTTAACAGTTTGCTACAATAAAAAATACTGAAAAAAATTATGGGATTTGAGGGAGGGAGGATAGGCCACATAAAATACCTTAGATTGATGCTTTATCTTCCCTTGCTTTACTTGTTTATCTTGTTCTTCTTGTTTATCAATCTAATCTACAGCTCATTTTCTTGCTTTCATTGCTCTAATTTGATTACTTCTTTTTCATAGTTGTGCAGTTTGATTGTGTGATATTATCTGTGTTCTAGTTTTCTTATATTTAAAATTAATCCTACAGGAAGAAAGATTTTAAAAAAGAAACCCAAAACACAAATGAAGCAGAAACTGAAGATAAGGGATTTAAGATCAATAGGAAAGGGTCTATGAAAAAAATTGTACACCCCTCCTCCAGGCTAGTCGTTATCATCTGCAGGTTGGGTTCATAAAATATCTTAAATCAGATAAAAGACTTTATGGCTTGGTGCAAAATGTAAATCCTGCCACTGCCTTAATTGGAATAGTTTGACTTGAAAATTGGTTTCAAATAAATTTGAAGCATACAAAAACACATTTGTTCAAATCCCAATATATCAGATATTGGAAGAAGTAGTAAAAATTAAAAATGTTAGATATGCTTTTCATGATTAAAGGAATGGTTCAGGCTCAGAAGAAAGGTTTATGAAGAAGGGGGATTCTCTTAAAAATAAAGATCCAAATCTGTCTAGAATCTTGTAATTCTATCAACACTTAAACATGCTTTGATAATGACAACTTTACTATTTTGCATGATAATATACTATATGTTTTGTATTTCTGTCACATCAAGATGTGACAAGAAGGAAGGTTTTATAATAAGAATCTTCACAATGACCAAACACAATGGGTGGCATCATTTACATACCTGATCAAAGACTGCATGACTACTGGCTGTCTTTGTGCATTCATATCGTTAGCAGTAGTTAACTGAAATTAAGATGTCATAGACTTCAACATAAAATGTCATCCAAAATGAAAAGAAGTGTCCTATTTCACAATTTGGCTGTGCAGATAGAGACAGGAAGTTGGACACCTAATGTAAAGTAAACATAAGAAAAGAAAGAAATAACTGTCTAATAAACTGTCATCATTGCTCTTCTTCATGCTGCAGAAATTTCCTTCTCTATTCCAGCCTATTCTACTAGTGTGATGGCTTTTTCCTGGCATATTGTTTAGGAAACATTTAATTATGAATTATTTACAGATATTGATGTTCATAATCAGTTCGCTCCAAATAATGTTTATTCTCCAAGTAGACATGGTATCAATACCTAGATTGATCTGGCAATTGGTAGATCCCATGGGACCTGGATCACTCATGATTGGTTTTATGTTTTTCTTTTTAAGTAAGTGCAGTCACCAGCTATGGGAGTTATCAAAGATAACTAGCAGTAATTTTTCCTATGGCCACACCAGCATTCTAGAGAAATGTTAAGGAATACTGAAGTTGTTTCATTCAGAAGAATGGTAGACCAATAGGCATCCTTGTCTGATGTGATTTCTGGGGAGTGTTTAGCCTGGAGCTGAAAAAGAACAAATTCTTAGCACATTGCAGACATACTAAATGTTTCATATACTGCCATTAAAATATGGGGGGACCCTGAATAATAGGCACCCAGACTTCCAATTAATTAGCAAGACATTATTTATGCATAGTCTTTAAATATTGCCTATCACTTTAGTATGAAGGACAGTTCAGAGAAAAAATCCTGCTTGTTTAGATATTTTACCCCCAAAGCTACAATACTTTTACTTTCTTTTGGAGATATAAAATTCCTTCCTTCCTTCCTTCCTTCCTTCCTTCCTTCCTTCCTTCCTTCCTTCCTTCCTTCATCAGTGAAGTAGTTTAACAATATATTGCTACTATCCTTTTTCATATACAAGTGCTAGAAGAACAACTAATTGAAAATTTTAAAAGTTTTTAACATGTCTCCATTGTTTTTTCTTAGTGGTTCCTGTAAACCATTTTGGCAATGGCTGTAATTATACTAACATTCCTTGACTTCACAATTCTGATTAAGTGCAAAGAACGGCCAACTATTCTCTGTAGGTAGAGAGCTGTGCAAGGTTCTGCTTACAAGTCACTCTATGGGGTACAGATGTTAGCCTTAAGTGTGAACTGATGAATAGTTTAACACCACACAAGGAAGCTTCCTTGAACCATTTAGCCAGGACTCTGGTATACAGTATATTTTCATGTCATCTTGTGCTTATTGATCTGAATTGGACCAGCTATGTTAGAGAACATACCATTTTTGCTTTTTCTGGTTCTGCTTTCAAGTGCACACAGATGTCACAGCTGGATATTCACAGTAAACTGTGAATATTCAGAACATTCCTGAAAGTAGGGGAGAATAATATAAAAAGAGAGTATTCTGTTCATAAAATAAGGAAAGAGCAAATGGTTTTAGAGGAATATTATCAGGGAACTATTTTATTATCTATGCAGTCCTAACTTAATTGTAATTATTATTTCTTTCCCAACTATTTTTTTTCAAAAATATTTCTTCACTCTGCTTGTTCCTTTTGTTCTCTTTCTTTGCTCTTTTATTCTATTATCTGTCAGGGTTGGCACAATTAGAACATCTAAGTCAACATTACAGCTTACTTGAATTCATTTGACACACTAACTAGCATTTAAAAAGTGCATGGACATACACTCCTTATTTCTTTTATTGGAATTCATTATAACTCATTTATGCATTCTTGAAGGGATATTCTAATTATTCATATTTGCAGTTTTCTCTGATGTTTTCCCCTCTTATTTTATTATATTATTTAAACCATCCAATAAACAATTTTTGTTCTATAAAAGAATAAGGCTTTAACAGATGGGTTGCTAGAGGTGGAATTCTCTGAAAGTTCAAAGTAGGATCAAATGGTTAACTTCTACTGAACTTGGAGGGTGGGAATAAAAACAGAAGACAAAAGAGAGGAGCGGGAAACCTAAAGCTACTCATAATGTCTTTCCAAAGAAACAGAATAATATTGCGGCTTACAAAAAACCAGTTGTGGTTATATTAGCCTTTGTTATTTTATAACAGCTTCAGAAAGGAACATTATAATTATCAAAGCAATCTTCACTGAAAAGTATAAAATTAACAAAACGATTACCACATTTTTGGAAAAATAAACAGTGGACCTCACTTACACAAAAATAAATTTAAAAACATTTATAACTTGTCTGCTCCCTCCCTCCAAATATTTATAAACATATCCATTTTTATATCAGAGCAGATTCTAGTCACCCCAGATAATGCCAAAGTGAAGTGCTAGCAGCTCTAGTTTATCCTAATCCAAGATGTATATTCTGTTTATTTTATTCACTAGAGTCCAGAGTGCAGCAGCTTTTGTTTTGGTTTTGTATGGAAAAGTGTCTAGTGAATATAGCTACCTTTGAAGTAGATGGTCAGGGAAAACATCTGAAGCTTTCATCTGAAACAATCAAATGTGCATTATATTTACACTCTAATATTCAGATATAAGGGTCACTGCACAAATATATGGAATATTTTCTCCCTTGAAAATTATGACTCTAAACTGCCAGGATGACCCAAAGGTAATTATGGATTTGCCTGGTTGCAAAGTGTTACAATAACTGTGGTTGCTCAAGTCTATTGTAATATGCTTCTGGGTGGGCTGAGTTAAAATTACTGATTATATGACTTAGTACAGCTATGTAAATGCAGGCTAAAATAAAATGTGGTTGATACCAAGAACTACAGCCAGCCACCTATCTGATTCATCCTATCTATTACTGACATATTGGTGAATAACTAACTAGGTGATGGGACTAATTTTCAAAGCAGCTTTTGTAAGTTTATCCTATTATCAGGGACCTAGGGGAGCTGACATATCATGTAAAACCACTGGAAAAAAACCTAATAATACATTTGCTCTACATTATTTACATTTGTTCTTACAATAATTAAACTAGCAGCTCATTTCCATGATACAGAACAAATAATAGTCTACAAGATCCTATGTAGCGTGAAATTTCAAAGTAAAATAATCCACATAAAGAGTTATATTTGACAGTGTTACGCAAATAATAATATCATTAAAACATTCAGCTTTAAAAGGGATGACATTTCTAAAGGAGAAATTCCCCTCCCAAAATATATAGAAAATTCTAAATATGCATTTAGAAGTGGGTCAATCAATCTGGATGTTTCCATAGCATTTTTCTTATTACCCATTTCTCATTTTGTTTCTTTAAAAACAAAACAATGAAAACATAGTAGGAGATGGGTTATATGCATTCATCAAAAAATATAATAGTTCTACACAATTTTCTATAACATACATTGTTTGAAGCAGGATCCTCAACATGCATATTTTACAAGCAATTTTATTTAATATACATTTGTAAAGTAATGCATATACAAGTACACAAGCAAGTTCTCCATTTTGCAAATTTTATAGAGGTTTCCCTGATGATCAGGGAATTGCATCTGAATATATTGAGAACTGTGAAAATGACAGGACAATTGCCTTCTGATTCATCTGTTAGTTTGCTAAGTGCAAAATAGTTTGCAATAAAATATGAACCTAACCAATTTTTTTCATCACTGCTACTATCTTCATACATATATTCACACCATAAAATCCTATTAAATAAGAAAATAGTACACAATATATGTATAACACCACCCTGGAAAATTTAAACTACAAGCAAATAAACTAGAAAGGCAGAAGGAACATATTTTTGTGATATTGAATTTGCATTAACTGGCCAATTGTACTAACTGTGAGATCAATCACTTAGACGGTTTCTTGCTCTAAATTTGTTGTATTGTATATTAGTTGACAATGTTCTCTGCCCCTCCATCCATGGAAAGCACAAAGAGTTCATGTGCTGGGCTAGATGTTATCATTTTCTTGAAGTGATCTCTATATACTTCAGTACATTATCAAAGCTGTTTTCTTTTTTTATGGATGCATACCTCATGCAAATGTAAAAATCAAAACAACATTTGTAGCATTCTTAAGATCTCTCTTATTATCTGCTTGATGATTGTTCATACCTATTCGTTTTTCCACATATATTTTTCTGTTGTTCTGTTTCTCATTCCTGTCCTAATCTATGCAATGTTGCGGTTTCTTGTTGTTGTTCCTTGTTTGCAATATAGTATTTGGAAAAGATCAACTACAAATTTCTTATACTGTATCAACACTAACTATTACTGATACATAATTATGCCAGACATTATTATGAATACTATTACTACTACTATTACTAATGCTATTACTAATGCTAACAATAATGACTGACTATATGATGAATCAAAATAATAAGGATGACTTTACTGTGTTGTTGTTGCAAAAAATCCAGTTGTCATGTTGTATGAGTATTTTAGCAGAATATCTCAGACAATTTGTAAATGCATGTATCGCAGAGGTGACAGACTTGGCATCCCATTAGAGTATAATTTCTTGGAGATCCTCTGTGTTGGAGTGTTCCCTTAATGTTCAGAAATACTGCACTATCTTATTTTAAAAACAGTGTATTTCTATTCCTTATTTTAGGAAGCATTAAAGAACTGAAGGGTAGCAAGATTAGGAACTGAATTCTAGCATGTTTGTGCAACATGCATTGTGTAGACAAAGGCTTTGAGTAAGTCTTTCTGTGCTTGGATTAAAGTCTCAGTTACTAACCATCATTTGTGTGTGAACAGCAACCTTCTCCTTTACAAAAGTTAATTCTTGTATTTATTTATTTTTTTAAATATTACTATTGGTTTATTTTTTTAAAAAAATACATGCATTTTAAATAAAATTCCCTATAAAAACATTAATATAATCAGTAAAACTACGCTCTATTTACATGCCTAGTTCTCTGTGAAGTCACTTCTGTCACTATTTATGCATGAATAACATCCACCCAAAATATGTGTCATCTATTGACATGCTATTTCCTAGTGGAAGAACAGATGTGTGCTTGCATGTGAAATGACAAGATTTTATATATGAACATATTGCTTGAATTTTGTCTAATATAGAATTAGAACAATAACAATATAAGAGCATGCACATGTTTTATGTGCATACTAAAGGTCATTAAACTAGCCCAAATCAACATGAAATTGTTGCATCAATTGAACATCAACTGGAAACAAGAGAATTTATCTCAAACCTTAACACATCAATCAAGCCAACATATTGATATATTTTAATTTGCACAAACTCAATAATATTAGCAATATGTCTATGTAAAGTAAAGCAATACAGAGGCATTTTGCACTGCTTTCCTGCTTATGGAATAAATCAAGGAATACATAATGCATTTCACTCATCCGCACTCATGAACAGTAAGTTTCATAGCAGTAATTTATCAGGAAGACTGACAGGCATACAGCCACGAGCAATCTTCTTCTATCTGGCCCGATGCTTAACTATTTCTTTGATATAAACACTTTACTCCCACCTTACCCCATTAACAGCAGGGACATGACTAGTTCATGCTGCTGTACTGGGAAGATTTGGAAAAAAATTAAAAAGAAGCCATTCAATCGCTACTGGCAGAACAGGCAATTGCAGTGCTCAAAACAGTCAGAATATAAAAACAGCACCATTCAAAATGGTCAATTTTGTATCCCTCCACCTCAAAACAAAACTCTTGAAGCATACATTTTCTTTCATCTTCAGAAAAGTCTAAACTTCTTTTAAAATATAAACATTTGAAGGTCAAAACATTTTGTATATCTCTAGAAAAGTGTGTCAAACATTAACTGCTCCTTTAATATATGTTAAAAAATAAATTTTCAGGGAGACTTATTTGCAAGAATTGGGTAGGCTTATCAAGACCAATGTCAGTCTGAATGATTTCAGTGTATCAAAATGTGAATCCCTTTATTTGAATCTAGCTCAACAAATGAAGAAAAAAACATCAAGATAAAATTGGCTACTTATATATCAGAATTTATAAAAACAAAAAAATCTGCACTATATTAGTAAAGAAAAATGTAGCTGTGTGTTGTAAATTGTAATGTCATCAGTAAACCTATTTTAGGCAAATTCTACCAGTACTGTATCTACATTAGGCAAATTATGTCAAGACCTTCAAACACTTATAATAAAAGTAAAAAGTCACACACAAAAATCTGACAAAATGCTAATGTACCAAACAATCCTATTGATACTCATATAGGCAAGGCTTTACAGAACTTCTCAGTCTGTTAAAGCGTTGAATTCCTTATTTTTTCCTTGAATAGAATTTTTTTCCAATGACTCAAGTGCTTTGCCATTTTAATATTTTCCTCATGAAAATATGTGCATGTATAGGTGCATGCACCTAAACTATACCTACATACAGTATATCTATACCTATACATCACATTATCCCAGTTTATTGGTTTCTGATGATTGGATCAGGTTGCATCTAAATCCTCTCTTTTGTTATATATATCATAGGAACATACATTTACATGAAAATATGTGAAAGAAAATTATATAAGCAAAAAGATTTATATTGGAATTTACATTGTTGGATTACATAGTATTATGCAAACCCAATGAATACAGGTTAATAGATTTTAGCAGGATGGGTAGGTATACATGTCTGTATTTATGTGCTAACTTGCTTTCTCATTTACTGAGGTTTATGCTATTCCAATCATATAAGCTAGCACTCCTATATTCAGCTACAAAAATGAAAAGCACCATATAGCAAAAGGAAGCAAAGATAGCACAAATAGTAAAAGGCACCTTTGATGCAATTCCAAAACATCTGGAGCTCCACTTGAACACCATTGTGGCACTGACAAAATCCATCAGTCAACTGCCAAAGTCAGCTTTTACTGGAACAGCTTACATCTTCAACATAACTTTTATTATTCCTATCCCAGGTCCTTCAGAAAGACTTAATAGGTAGATAAAAAATAACTATAATTGCACAATATTTTTCACTATGAAACTCTTATTTCATAGTGAAAGTGTATATGCATGAATATAAATAAATCATTTAAACAATAGAAAGTATGTATTTTCCAACATTATATGTTTTATAACATATGGAACATTTATCAAGTATTAATTGTACAATGTATACACTTATACATATATATGGTCTTCTTCAAAACATTTACCAAAGATTGGCAAGGTTTTCCCCATGTGTTTTTCTACAAGTTTATCCACAAGTGTGTCATTTGACTCACAGAACAAAATATATGTCATTTTGATGGACACTATTGCAGCTCATAAGGAGCAAGCTCCCCAGAGGTCACCAGTAGAAAAACTGAAAGCATCACTCAAGAGAAATAGGATCTTTCTGAAAGTTTTCATAGCTGTCACATTGTTTTTGTGTTCTCTTCTAGGAAGCATATCTTCACCAACACCATGTACCCATCAATCTGGGTATTATAGACATTGTTTGTCATCAGTCTATAGCTTTCAAGTTCCAGGAAGTTTAATTTCCAAGATAGATCTTTTGTTTTGTTCAGATGTTTTAACTCCTCTGAAATATTTGTACTCATCCACTCTTTTGGGGGATATGAGAGAATGTGCTTTTTATCTGTGAAGAAGTGATTTTATTTTTCAACATAATTATCTACCTTCAAAATACCAAGATGAAAACAAGTGATTAAACATGATTTAGATACTCATTTAGTTTTTATGAATTCACAGGTGTGAATCTGAATGCAAAATGGAAATAATATTTTCCAATTTTGGAACATGTTATACAAGAGAATAATTATCAGTCTGGTTGTTTTCTCATTGGTTTACTTATCTGACACAATTCTATTTTATTGGTAGAGATAAAACAAAGGTTATAGTAGTACAACTGATTTCCCAGTGCAATATTTCTTGACTTTTATAAATATGAAGTGTGCATTGTGATATTGCTGGATAAATTCCACAGAGCAGGAATCAACAGTTGTAACTGCTCACTTATATTGAGAATCAAATTAGTGATTCATTACAATACACATATGATTCTTTTTCAAAAATGTTCTTAGTTAGGAGAAAGTATATTGAAAGACAAACACATGAGAAATGGAAAACTACTGAAGCTGCAGTAGTCAATTCTGAATCAAAGCCTTACGGACTTAATTCAGAATAAAATTAGGGGAAAATAAAATTGCACACAGAGAGACAGAGCCCATTGAGGTAGGTAAATCAGGAAACAATATTACAAGAATGTCAAACATTCTGCCTTGTTGTATAACATATAATATATAACCTTTATTTCATATAACATTTTCTTGAAAGTTTGCTATGTTCTCTTACACCAAACAGAATCAAGATGAGTTGATTTCCCAGGACTGAGTTGTTAATTTTCTCTAAACTGTTAACCTAACAATTCTTGAATTCTTTTGCATTGGCTTTCTCTGCAGTTCTCTACAATATGTAGAAACATACTATAAAGTTTGTTCATTGTATATTCTTTCTATTGAATCAAAACATTAGTAAGTTTATGCTTTGGCTGAGTTCATCTGAGGATTTTTATAAATGTAGTCCCTATGATGTTTCCTACTGTTGGCAGGGTGAAGTATTCATAGATATTGGATTTGACTGCTTGAATCAGTCATGTCCAGTTGTTTTTCATGACTTCCTTTTCCTGTGTGCCAACAATTGTTTGTAGCATCTCTTCTGCTGGAGGAGGTCCTGTGCAGCTGTTGTTCTGACATTGGATACATAAGTCTGGTAGATGATAGAAAATAAATTCAGTCAAATCCATAGCTCTACCCACTATCCAACCAAAATTTTGAACACGCTACATTGATGCTACATTGATGACACCTTCATCATCATCGAATGCTCCCAAATTGAAGAAACACACCATCTACTCAATAACATATTCCCTGGGATCAAATTCACATGTGAAGAGAAAACAGATGAGACACTCCCATTCCTCATCGTTGACATAAGGAGACTAGACAACGGACAACTGGAAACCCATGTCTACCACAAACCTATGCACACAGACTAGATAGTCAGCTTTGCAAGCAACCATCCCACTGCACACAAAAGAAGTTTGGCCCAGACCCCCTTGAAAAGGGCCAGGACACATTGCTGCACCACAACACTAAAAAAATGGAAGAGAAATGGCTGCTTGATGTCTTTCTCTATAAATTCTGGCTCATAGCACTAAACCACAGCACACTACACAGCCAACCATCATGCAAAAACTAACCTTACCATACACAAAAGGGGTGTCAGAAATGACAACCAGAATGCTCCAACCCCTAAGAATATCAATAACCCACAACCCACAGTCACACTTTGCCAGGAATTATCCAGAACCAAAGACAAAATACAGAAAGATGAAAGAAACAATGTAATCTACAAAATCAACTGTAATCATTGTAACCATTTCTATGTGGGACAAACATCACATTAATTAAATACCAGGATCCATGAACACTGGCAATCAAATCAGAGGTAGAATTCAGCCGGTTGCACTGGTTCGGGAGAATACCCCTGGTCTGGTCCCCTGGTTGCCACTCGCTCTCTTGCCCTGCCTGCCTGCCACTTCCCCCGCCCAGTCACTTCTCCCCTCCTATGTGGCATACTGGGTCCACGTGATGCCTGTGCTTCAACTGAGCAGACCTGTTCTGCCTCTTCACAGATAAGCCTGCGAGTCATGCTAGTCCCTCCCCACTGTCCCCGGGCCTTGCTGGGCCTCCCCTTACCATTTCTGGGCCTTGCTGGGCCTCCCCCAGCATCCTCGGGTTCGGCTGGCTGGCTTCTCCACCGGCACGGCTCCATCCGAGGTGGCAGTGCTAGCTGGGGCCTAGCTAGCTGCTCCCACCACCATCCCCAGGCTAGGTTGGCTGGCTAAGCTGCCATGCGGTGCTCTCCCAGCTCTCCCTACCATGTGGCAGTCATGGTGCTGTGGCTGCAGTGAAGGTGTTCCAACCAGAAGGGTGGGGACTCCCAGGGCTGCCTCCTGTAGCAGCTCCGCTGTAGCAGTGCTGCCACTACCGCCATCGCCCACTTCCTTTTGTCACCCAGGAGAAGTGAGCTGCATTGGTGGAGGTGCTCTGAAAAGGAAGGCAGGGACTTCCGAGCTGCCTCATGTAGCAGCACCACTGTCCCCACCCCACCGCCATAGCTGCTCGTTTTCTGCTTTCTCCTAGGGGATGTGCCGCTTCCAGATCGGCCTGGCCAGCAGATGGGCGTGCGGCCCTTGGGGGCTATCTCCACTGTGCTGGGGCTGAGGGGGGGGTTGAGGTGTGCATGTGCAGCAGCCCCAGTACATCTGCCCACCCTGCCCTCCTGGAATACCACCGCCATAGCCACTTGTTTTCTGACTATTCCCGGGGAGTGAAGTAAACAAAGTGAGCAGCCACGGTGGTAGCATGCTCTGGCCGCCACCCCCACCGCTCGCTTTCTACCTTCTCACACTGTCCCAGTCAGACCAGGTGTGTGTGTGTGTGTGTGTGTGAGAGAGAGAGAGAGTGAGATGTGTGTGTGTGTGTGTGTGTGTGTGTGTGTGAGAGAGAGAGAGAGAGAGAGAGAGAGAGAGAGAGAGAGAGAGAGGTGTATGTGTTATTTACATGCATGTCTGTAGTCCAGAGCATTTTGCTCTACAAAGGATTGCATTTGGGAAACATTAAATCAATACTGATTTTCCAGGAGGGATTTGTGAGTAATATGTTAATATGTTGCTGGCTCCTGCTTATATTTTCTGTTTAGACTCTTGTACATATACTTGGAAAGACTATTAATGCCAGTAGTACTGTAGTTTCTCCCTCTTTAGATCTCTTAAGAGAGAGAGAGAGAGAGAGAGATGGAGATGTGGCTTCTTGGGAGTGCATTTTGAAGAAGTATCAAGAGAAATGCTAAAAGGGCAATCAGTTTGGGATTAAATTCCAAATGAAATTGGGTCTTCAGGGTAAGGAAATGTGAAGAACTTTCAACTGCAGGTTTCTAAAAAATCTTATTAGGATATTAATCTCATTTTTAAAATAAGATTTTTAGAAACCTGCAGTTGAAATACTGAAATGGTATCGCGTTTCCCCCCAAGGTCCCTTCTAAATGTTATTCTGTTATTCTGACACCTTCCCCAAGACCTCTACTCAGATTTTGGCATCCTTAGTTTTCCTACCTGAGCAGAGGGTTGGACTAGAAGACCTCCAAAGTCCTTTTCAACTCTGTTATTCCACAGCTAAATAGCTAAGAGTCTGAGGATGCCAAAATCTGAGTAGAGGTACTGGGAAAGGTGTCAGAATAACAGAATAACACTTAGAAGGGACCTTGGGGAAACCTATACCATTTCAGAGACATGGCTGTCCAGTCTTTTCTTAAAAACTTCTAGTGATTGAGCACCTAGAACTTCTGGAGACAAGCAGTTCCACAGATTCATTGTTCTCACTGTTAGGAAGTTTCTCCTTAGTTCTAGGTTGCTTCTCTCTTTGTTCAGTTTCCATCCTGGTGCTTTGGAAAATGCATTGCCTCCCCTTCTTTCTTGCAGCCCCTTAAAAGCCTGTTGCCTATCACACTCTTGGGCAAAGCATGTGAGCCATTTCCTCCTTTCAGTGGTCCATGAAACCACATCTATAGTATGTAGATAATAAAGTCATAAAAGGTGAAAAACATTTTTACAGAACTATAGATACGTTGAGGCTGGGTGTGACAAGGAATGGCTGGGAGGGAAGGGGCCAGGAAAGGTACCCCTTGACGTGAGTGACATTGAGTTTGCCACACCCACCAATCACATGACCACCAGGCCATGCCCACCCAGTCACATGACCACCAAGCCATGCCCACCAAGTAAGCCATGCCCACAGAACTGGTAGTGAAAATATTTGAAACCCACCACTGAGACAAATGTCACAAACCAAAATCCTAAATCTCTTCCAACACTGACACCAAACGGTACCAGTTTGATTGGACCAATACAAAAATCATCAGCCACGCTACCACATGCCATGCTTGTGGTGGCACTCCACAAACAATTCCATCAGCAGACACATTGACCTGTAACCAGCCTACGAACCTCTCAAAACTCAAATCAACCACACAGCTAACTAGAGACAACACCAACCCACCCAACTTCCTCCCAGCAGTTCACCTCCTAATAATCTTGACCTGATGTAACCTCCCTATCAAAAGACTCATCACAAGACTGCCACTGATGACTCACACCTGACCCATCACAAGATCCTCCCACCTCCCACAGCTGAAGCCCTTATAAACAGAAGTACACTGACATCCCCTAAACTCCACTGAAGGTGTTACCTAGCCTTCTAACAAAACATTTGGAAACCAACCTATAAACTTGAAGAACTAACCTTCACTGTCATCCTATACCCGAGCTACAGATATTCACCACTATTGCAAAGAAGATCCTTGTCAAACCATGGCTTGGAATGGCATCGTTGTGGCTTCAATGGTTGCTGTTGCTACAAACAAAGAGATAAATTATCCCTAACTATAAGAACATTCCCCTTTTGAACTTTGGACCAGTCAGTCTGGGACTGGTTGGGGAAAACATTTTAAAGCAGATAATATGGACATATATAACCACCCTGAAAAAAACCCTACAACAGATTTGTCAAAAACAATTGTCATATCTTAGTTCATTTTGTTATTTCATTTTGTTTTATCTGTTAACCAGTACCATCAATCTATAGAATTGAAGAAAATATATGTGATTGAACTGAGTAATATGAAAAGCTGATGCAGAACTGGTCTGAACAGTAGCTTAAAATGTGCTAATTAATGCTTATTAATTAACCCTATACTGTTCAACATTTTTTTAATGTTGGAAGAAAAAATAAAATGATGGCTTTTCAGGACAGATTTAGACAAGATAAAGCCTTATGCTATGGAATACAGTTGAGGCTCTATTTTGCTAACAGATATTAAGGCTTAAAATATCATCAAGATGCATAACAAGCCTGTGATGGTGGGGAAGACCCCCTTCCAACAGAAGATGGTAATGCATGAAGAAACAAAACATATCTTAAACCAATTAATGAGGCTCATGTGAGATATAAAGGAAGACTTAATTTATGACTATTTTCATATATTAAATTGTAGTAAAGCTGTAATAAATTGAAGAAAAGAAAAGAACCTAAAATTTTGAAACATGATTACAACCTATGAGGTCCTAAACTGTAGCTTGTTTAAGAATATGCCTCAATCTGGTTTTGGAAATAATGTGATGTAAAAAAAGAAAGAAAGAAAGAAAGAAAGAAAGAAAGAAAGAAAGAAAGAAAGAAAGAAAGAAAGAAAGAAAGAAAGGAGGGAGGGAGGGAGGGAGGGAGGGAGGGAGGGAGGGAGGGAGGGAGGGAGGGAGGGGAGAGGAAAGAAGGAACGAAGGAAGATTCAATATTAGCCTTTATTATTTATGCATTAGCAGATATATAGACATTCCTTCATTCTGTTCCACTCTACATTGATCTAAATCCAACTTGAGTACTTTACCCACTTAAAATAGATTCAGACAAACAGGAATTGACTTCAGGGAGATCTATAAGGATGATCCAGAGATCAGAAATGAAATTCTGGGCAGAGAAATTGAAAGAGCTGAGAATGCTTAGAGTAGAGGAGATTGAAAAGTTATCATAACCTAACTATCTAAAACAATGCTACATAAAAGAGGACCAAGACTAATATGTGGAATAATGGATTTAACTTTCAGGTTTTCAAACTCCCGTTGAATTCCACAAAAGTATATCAGCAACAGTTTGACAGTGAAACTAATTACATAGAGAGAAAAAAAAACTAGATCATTTTTTCCCTGGATGTGTTCAAGGAAAGTCTGGCTAATTATTAGTCAGGTATGTTTTAATCTGGATTTATGAATTAAGCAAGTAGCTGGAATCTGTGGTTTAATCATTTCAAATTCTGTGATAATATATAATTACCCAGATACTGTACAAAATGATTGAACATTTTTTCAAATTGTTTTTGAAAAAAAATGAATAAGCATCAATCAATTATTAAATTACATTTGGCATGCTTTCCAGTATGATATATTTTTTGAACGAGAGACAATTATATCTTTGCACAAATTTTAGCTACAAAATGTTTAATACTTTATTGACATAAACATGGATGTGAAAGGATAAAGAGGATTACTTGCACCAGCAATTCTTAGTTTGGGGAATTTTCCAGTATTCCGAAGTTTGGTATAAAATGTTACATTGACCAAAAAACAAACATAGTTACAGTGGAAAATAGGAACTTTGCAAAATAACATCGGTTTGGAAGATTCATGCTGAGTTAAAATAGATTTCAATTTCCAATCTATTATTTCTACAGCAGTTTTGGAACAGCACATGTTTATTTTGGGCCTGACATCTTTGCTCTGCAGGCCCATCAATTTCCAGAATTTACACATTCTCAGCAAAATGGTAACTGATCTTTCTACAGATTACTCTAAATTAATTTGACTTTGTACAGCATTATCTTACAACTGCACTGACCCCAAAATGAACTTCTTCATGTTAATTCACATACCCATAGTGAGAGTTGATGTTTCAAACACCAGAAAAGATTATGCTAAACTCATGCTAATTATAATTTCCTAATATATTTTGAAAACCATGCTGCTATCAAGTAACAAAGGTCTTTTCCAATAAAGGATACCCTTCTAATTTACTGATGCATCATTATTACTGTCTTTTATTTCAGCTGGTTCTGGAAATATAGAAATGAAGTCTTTGTAAAAGAAGTGATCCATAATACTAATACAAAAAGTAATAATAAAAGCAGGGAACATGCTATTGTGTGTGTGTGGGAGAGCTTAAAACAAAAGTTGAGAATTATCAAACCAGCAGGCTACTTATCATCAATGCTAATATTCCAATTACATTATTTATTTATTTTCATGCTCTTTTAGTGCTAAATGGACATATTAGACTACAGTTCCTACCATAATTTTAGCTAAAGAATGTTTTGATTCTTCTATTAAAAACGAAACATCATTCCAGGCACCATTTTGTATGATAATTTTGAGTTCCACTCTCAATAAAGAAATCCAAACTGAAACTGGTTTTAAATCAATTCAGACAATCTCACTTAACAACCACACATCGAACATGAAAAGCTCTGTTGCTAAGCAATGCAACTTTTAAATGCAATATCATATGATCACAACTTGTAATTTTACTGCTGGCTTCTCTATTGAGTCTGCTTATTGGAAGCTGGCTACGAAGTTCACAAATGATGATTACATGACCATGGGACACTGCTATGGCCATAAACACTTGTTGGTTTCAAACCACCCAAATCTCAATCCCATGACCAATCATGGTTAGAAGAGCCTTTGTACAGCTTTGTGTTGTGTCCCACTTGCACCATTTCCAGGATTGTGAGTCCCTGGACTCAGTCTCTATGTCCCTTGTGATTTCATGTCTAGAGAGCAACATGCTTTGCATGGGGCTACCCTTGAAGAGCATTTATTTATTTATTTATTTATTTATTTATTTATTTATTTATTTATTTATTTATTGGACTTGTATGCAGCCTTCCGTGAGGACTCGGGGTGGCACACAATTAAAACACAATAATACAAACAATAAATATTTAAAAAGAATTAAATCAACAAGCCCAATCTTAAAACCCAATTAAAATAATTTTAAAAACCCCGAGGTCAGTCCAGCCTGGCCTGCTCAAACAACCAGGTCTTCAGTTCAAGGCAGAAGGAGCGAAGATCAGGAGCCAAACGGAGCTCCAAAGGGAGCTGGTTCCCAAGCGGGGCCACAACAGAGTAGGCCCTTCCCGGGGCATCGCCAGCCAACATTGACTAGCCAACAGTACTCTGAGGAGTCCCCATCTGTGCTCACGACAGGGCGATCGGTGTTTGGTATTGGCAGGAGACGCCCCTGCAAGTACCCTGGACCCATATCGAAAGGACTTTGAATGTTAACACCAACACCTTGCATCTCACCTGGAGGACAACCAGCAACCAATGCAGTTCACGCAGGAGGGTGTAACATGGGAGTATCAGGAAACTCCCATCACAGCCCACGCAGCCGCATTTTGCACCAGCTGAAGCCTCGGATGGTATGCAAGGGCAGTCCTAAATAGAGAGCGTTGCAGTAGTCTAGTCGGAAGTCACAAGTGCATGAGTGATCGCAAGGGCATCTCGGTCCAAATACGGGAGCAATTGGTGAACCAGTCGGACCCGGGCAAAGCCCCCGCCACAGCCCTCACCTGCTCCTCCAAACTAAGACGTGAGTCCAGGAGGACTCCCAGGTTCTGAGCCCTATCCACAGGGGCAACACCTCTCCCCTATGACCAAAGATGGAATCAACTGACTGGGCCGAGATGCCTGTACGCACACAACCACTCACTCTTAGCCGGGTTGAGCTGCAGTCTGTTCCTGCCCATCCAGATCCATACCGCATCCAAACATTGGGTCATCACGGAGAGGGCATCACTGATTTGGTTTGGGGTGGAGATATACAACTGGGTATCATCAGTGTACTGATGATACCTCACCCCAAAACCACGGATGATCTCACCTGCGGCTTCATATAGATGTTGAACAGGAGGAGAGAGGACTGACCCCTGAGGGACCCCACATGTGAGTGCCCTCAGGGCCGACCTTGCCCCCTGCCAACACCGATTGGGAATGCCCTGAGAGGTAGGAGGAGAACCACTGCAAAACAGTGCCCTCACTCCCAACCCCCCAGGCGCTGCAGTAGGATACCATGGTCGATGGTATCAAAGCCACTGAGAGATCTAACAGGACTAGGACAGAGGAAAATCCCTGTCCCGAGCCCTCCAGAGATCATTCATCAGCGCGACCAATGCCGTCTCCGTGCTGAACCCGGGCGGAAGCCCAACTGGTACAGATCTAGATGGTCCGCTTCTCCAGGAAAAGCGGAAACTGCTGAGCCACCACACTCTCAACAACCTTGCCAAAAGTGAAGGTTGGAGACTGGACGAAGTTGTTTAAAATGGCTGGGTCCAGAGCAGGCTTCTTCAGGAGGGGTCTCACCACCGCCTCTTTCAAGGTGGGGAAAGGACCCCTCCTCAGCTGCAGGCATTAACAACTGCCCGAGCCAGCCAAGACGTGGTCTCCCTGGAGGCATATACCATCCAGGAAGGACACGGGTCCAATAAACAGGTGGTGGAATTCAGGCATTGCATAATCCTGTCCACTTCATCCTCAGAAACAGGATCAAACTCAGCCCAGATGACATCAGCCAGACTCTCTGTGACTCCCTACTCAGACCACTGCAAATTAGAGCTCAGCCCCTCCTGGATCAGAGCGATCTTATCCGACAGATATTGTCCAAATTCCTCAGTCCTGCCCTGCAGAGGGTCCACCTCTGGCTCCTAATGTAAGAGGGAGTGCATGACCCTGAACAGGGTGGCCGGGCAGTTATCTGCAGACACTACGAGGGCAGAGAGGTAAGCCCTCCTCGCTGCCCTCAAAGCTCCCAGGTAAGTCCTAATGTAGGCTCTCAACTGGGTTCGGTCAGATTCAGAACGGGTCGACCTCCACCTGCTCTCTAAACCCCTCCTACATCGCTTCATCTCCCAAAGTTCCTCTGTAAACCAGGGAGCCACTATAGGATCCCAAGAGTGGCCCATGTAACAGCTCTGTTGTACAAACTGCACTGGTTGGCAATTTGCTTCTATGTCCAATTCAAGATGCTAGTTATTAACTTTAAAGCACTCTATGGCATGGATCCAGGTTACCCAAGGAACCATCTCACCCACTTGTCCCACACATGCTGGCAGAAGGGACATGCTGCAAACCTTGTCAGTCAGGAAATTCCAACTGGTGGGATCCAGGATGTTAAGTTTGCATGAAGAGTCAGACGCGAGGAGTTCAGCAAAAGGCTTTATTAATGACAACAGCTTTCGAATGGACCCGTCCGGTGTAAGGCTGGCTGCTTTTATAGCCTGCAGCCGAGAGCTGTTAGCCAATGGAGTGCAGGGTTTCTTCCCACTATTTAAACCAATACCATTTGACATTTTACAAGACCAGTTCAAATAAACCAATAACATTTAAACCTACATACATAACACCCTCCCCACTAGGTTCAGTCCATACCAAACCCCAACCTATCTAATGTATTCCTTTAAATAGGTGGGGCTCTTTACTGCAATGCTGAGACCTTCGTGGTTCAGAATCTTTATTGTTCTCACCCAGTGAGAGGGAAATGTGTCTGCTGACATTTCCCTGTTAGGACTTCCTGTGAAAGAAGACCCTGTTAGACTGTTAGAATCTGGTCTCTCCTCCCAACCCATCTCCATTCCAATGTCAACACCCAAGTCAGGTAGTGATGTACAATCTTCCACTTCTAAGGATGGATCTAGGCATTGTGACAGGGTTCGGGATGGTTCCTGTCGTAATGACTCTACTTCTAAGGATGGATCTTGGCATTGTGACAGGGTTCGGGATGGTTCCTGTCGCAATGGCTCGTTACACATAGGGTTGATTCCTGTTTGCTGATATTCCTCCTGTTCCTCCCCTTCCCCCTAGAAGAGACATCAGATGAGGGCCTAGAGAGAGACAGGGGCGTGTTCCTGAGGGAACCGGGATCTAAGTTGGTCAATGCCTGCTCCAGAGGAGGCCATCCTCTGTTTGAACCCTGTAAGAAAGAGGGCCAGTGATATGAGTTATTTCAGCAGGAATCCACAAAGGTTCACCTGTAGGTTCCTAGCATAGACAGAATCTCCCACACTAAAAGAACGAACTTTGGAAGTGGAATCCAGTGGTATTGGGTGCATAAGTGGGATGAAGTCGGTCAAGGGAAGACCTAAGTTTCCTGCCCATTAACAACTCTGCTGGGGATAAGTTAGTTGATGGGCTAGAGTGATGTGCTGAACACTCAAGAAGCTTTTCAAGCTTCTCAGTGATGTCCCCAGGACCCAACTGCTGGAAGCTTTTCTTTGCAAAGCCTACATGCGTTAGGCCCGGCCGTTGGTCAAGGGTGCCCAGGGGGCTGTGAGGGCATGTCTGATGCCCTGTTGAGCTAGAAAGGATTCAAAAATGTTAGACGGGAATGGAGGGCCATTGTCAGAGACAAGGACATCTGTAACCCATGGGTTACAAAGAGCTTTCTGAGCTGCTTGATAACAGCCTCAGTAGTAGTAGAAGTCATGAGAATAACCTCTAGCCATTTGGAGTATGCATCTACAATTACTAGAAACGTAAGTCTCTTTGTAGGGCCTGCAAAATCAATGTGGATTCTAGACCATGGGCCCTCAGGACATTCCCATTCCTGTGTGGGGGCATGAGGTGGGGCAGGCCTGACTACCTGGCAGTGGGACAAGAGGCAACCCCAGTTTTCAACCATTTCTCAATACCTGGCCACCATGCATAACTCCTGGCCAAACCTTTCATCACC